>KZ505723.1:1146371-1226817 GCA_002844005.1 Limosa lapponica baueri
GCGCCGCCCGCCCCCCCGCCCGCCGCTCCCGGCGGCAGCCCCCGCCGCGCCCCGTCCGTCCTATGTGACCCGCCCCGGCGCCAAGATGAAAGGTAGGGACGGGAGCGGGGCAGCCCGCTCCGCCGCCCCGCACACGTGTGCCACCGGGAAGCGGGCACCGGCAGGGCTGGGCGCGGGCAGGATGCGGGAGGAGGATGCAGGCAGGGAGCAGACAGCGGGCAGGGTGCGGGCAGGGTCTGTAGGGTGCGGGCAGGGAGAAGACGAGGGGCATGGTGCAGGCAGAATGTGTAGAGTGCGGGCAGGGAGCGGGGTGCGGGCAGGATCTTCCGCAGGGTGCAGGCAGGGAGCAGGCGGCGGGCAGGACAGGGTGCGGGCAGGGTGCGGGCAGGGCACCATGCGGACAGGCTGCAGCGAGGGGAGGTTTCGGGCAGGGCGCGGGCAGGCAGGTTGCAGGCAGGGCAAGCCGGGTGCGGGCGGAACACCGGCGGGACAGGGGGCGGCCGGTGGCGGGAGAGGCAGAGCGCGGGTCTCACCGCCACCCCGGCCCCGCACACGGGGCTCTGCGCTGCGGTTTGGCTTATGTCGGTCGGTCCCGGACCGGGCAGGGAGCGGGGTGTTCTCGGGTGTGTGTGTGTGGCCCGTCACTTGTGCGCTCCCCGGCACGTTTTCTCTCGTCACCCAACTTCTGTCTCCCCCGCCTCCCCCGCGTCCCGAGAAGACGGCTTTTTTATTTCTCCCTAACTTGTTTATTTTTTGCCAGCGTTTTGCGATGTTCTTGGTGCTGCGTCTAAACATCTGGCAGTGATTAGGTGCCAGTAGAGGCTTAACTGGCTTGTGAAATGTATTTGGCATATTTCTCCTCAACATCCACCGACTGGAAAATATTTGGTCTTTGCTTTGCATCTGTTAAAGCTGAAACTTTGTTACTTTTCCTTTTTCTCTCTTTTTCCCCCCCTCCCTCTCTTTTTGTTTTAAATGGGTGAAACGGTTGACCCAGTCCTACAAAGTTGTGACTGAGAGGTATTAGATAATATGCTTTTAAAATCAAATAAAAAAGCAGATTGCCAAATTGCTACGCTAGTAAAGATGTATTAGGGGGGTTGCAAGTAGGCCTTCTGTTTATGAAAATTGATAGCCTTACAGCAAAAGGCAGAGACTTTACACGCTGGGGAATAGTTACAATGAAAACATCAAAGAACATTGTGGAAAGTTTAGGAAGTAGTTGGGAGTTTGTGAGACTTGAATCTAGTTTTTCTTCAGAGGCAAAAATAAACTTAAAGGGTGGGAAGGAAAAAACCATACACACAAGAAAATTGCTTTTGGGCACCAGTGTGCCTGTGCTTGGATTGCAGAGTTTGATTCCAGATGCCAGGAGGCCAGTAAACATCATGATAGTTACACTTAGTTTCCAGAGTCTAGGACACCAAATGATGTGATTATTTATTCACTTGCCAGACTAGCTGCCTGAAGGGAGGAGAAGCTTTTGGGGGGCGGTGGGGTGGTGGTGGTGTTTGTTTTTGCAAGCCCACACACGCTTTAAGTTACTTCTGGCACGGTGACATGGTGTCTCTTCAGGGCCACGCAACATAATAAAAATAATGTATTTACAATGTTCTTTATTTATGGCGTACTCATGCCAAAAAGTTTTGTCATCAGCTTGTCATTATCAGCATAAGTGTAATGGCAGGAACAAACCGAAACAATGGAATTCCAGTAAAACAAACCCATGCCTGTTATCATGAAAGAGTTATGCTCTATTTTTGTTGGGGCTGAGGCTGCGCTGGTTTTGGGGCGAGGCGGGATGCAAAGGACCGAGGACAGCAATAGCATTTTTGGGCAGCCACATAATGTGATGCCTGAGAGTGGGAACCGGACTTCGAACCCACGGAAGCCAGTGAGCATTTTGCTGTAGTTTTAAGTGGGTACAGGATGCGGCCAGGTATAATGTGACTTGCGTCTCCTGTTCTGCCTTGGACGCTCTTCTTTGCAAAGAGGAGAAGTGGCATTTGGAGAGAAGATGTTACTCCTGCTGGGAGCACGTGTTGGTGCCCCACACTTTAGCAAGAGGGAAATGCTTCACTCTGGTTGCTGGTCCTTACTCTTCCTTAAGAGTGATCACATAAGAGCCATCTTATTTCTTTCCCCCGCAGAGTTACAGAAATAGGTAATAAAACATGCAAATAAGTACCCGTAAATGACTGTGCTATAAGCAAGAGAAAAGAGAGACTTTAAACAAATCATCATATGAAATACCATTGCCAGTGTTATGGAAGTTAGAGAGCCAAACCAAATTTTGACTCTGTGTTTTCCTTTTCTGGGTACAGACTTGGTTTTTCATGTTTTCTCTTTAAACTTGATGGTGGTGATAATTGTAGGGCTTTAGAACTCAGTGTAGTTACACATTTTTCTCAATAACAAGAATATGATCTGTTGATGGCAGCTGTCTCTGTATCTACCATCTCTGGAGAATGGAGGAATATCTAAATAATTACATCACTAAATATCTGTAAGGAATAAATTATATTTTCCATTTCTGGTATTCGTAATGTGTTATGTTTTAAATCAGTAAAACAAATTGAAGTTTATGTTTAATATGCTGGCAGTTTTATTTCCAGGAAACTACACTGAGCTCACAAACTTTGTGATACTTTTTAGTAATAATTCATGTGATTTATACAAGGACTTGACTGCTTTAGGGTCAGATGTATCTTTATCGAATGATACTTCTAAGTTGTAGCTATTTATTGGGGTATGAAGCAGTATTTGTTGCCTGGGAAACAAATGAAAACAACTTCTTCATGGTCAAACACCACCACATGTTCAAAAACATTGGCCCTTAATTTAAGACAGGGACAAGCGTTGTTAAAACTGAGAATTTCTTTCTATATATCTTTCTATATATCTTTTGTCATTATTATTTTAAACTGTATCTATAATCACTTCTATCGTGGCGGTTCTGGTGATAAGTATTTCTGTCTGAAATGTGGATATTATTTGGATAACAACTTAATACTAATGCCCAAAATCAGGCAATGACATTTTAGGACTGTTGCTCCAGGATGACAGAGAAGCTCTTAATTATGATACCCAAGGTAGCTCAGCTACTTCTTTCCACTCCTCCTCCTCCTCCCACCTTTCTGCTGTCGCAGGCACCTTGCTATGTACCGCTTCTAGAGCGATGGTGCTGGAGGACAAAAAATCTGGTGCCTTGTGCTTGAGAACCGGATTGTGACCAAACACCCTGTCATGTGCAGTTCCTCTCATTTAGTAAAAAAGATGCACAGAATGAAGTGGTGGGGTGGGCTCATCTGTGGCTGTGCTCTACTGAAATCAGTGAAGCCAGCATGGCCTCAGGAATGGTCTAGTCTGAATGCCCAGCTTTCTTAGCGTCGACCAGTTTGCCTCAAAAGCAGCTATACACGCTTCATGCACAGAGTTTTCTGTACGTAGAGCACATTGAGCTTTCACGGGATATGCCAGTTGAGTTTACCTCAAGTTTGCCTTATGCAGTGCACACTTTATCAGAGAATTAGTGACAAATCACCCACATTGCTAACTTCATCCCTTCTGTGCTTTAACTTGGATCCTGGATGTAATCTGCAGGTAAAGCCCCTGTTTCCAAAAGCTGAGTGTGCATGCAGATTCAGTTGCTCTTTCTTGGCTGCATTGAAAAGTCTTAAAATAAATAATCTATTTATATGATGCCTACCTTCGTGACAGATTTCGTCTTTCTCTCTAACTGTGTTGATGCCACCGCTATATTTAAAGAATAAAGGAATAAACATTCTAATTTTCTAACACGGGAGAAAAGTGTATATCTCTCTCCGTGTGCACAAAATCAAACAAATAGTCATCTGCAAATAGGTCTTTCCTGGATAGAAACTTCAAACTGCAAATTTCAAACAAATCCGGTCCAGAGCGTTTTGCAGAAGCCAGAAAGCATCTGAAAACCAAGGATTAGAAGTGGAGTGATCCAGTAACCTTTACTTAGTCCAGTTATAACAGAGCTTATATGAATATAGTGACATAAACATGAAACATATGCAGGAGCTGTGAGTGGTGTGTGTTGGACATGTCACAGGACCCTACCGCAGAAGTTCAAAGGCATGAGCACTTATAATAAATGTGTGATACAACGCAGAACAAATCCTGAGCAATGCTACTATACAGTCAGCGTGTATCCTGAATTGGTTGGTAGCACGGAGGATTTTAAACAGATGGATGAAAAAGATGATCAAGCGTGCATGTGTCAAAGGATATTCTTATTATACAGAGGAAAGCAGAGTGTTATAAGCTGTGAAAATACAAGAGAAATCTGTTATTGGACAGATGGAAATATTACTGTACAACTGCAATGGATATTGAGCAGAATTAGCATATAAGCTATTTATGACAGGAATATTTTGGGTAAGAAGTTGTAATTGTTCATCTTTGCTTTCAATATTCTACTTTTCCCAGCCACATGGGACTAAGAATAGCACCAGCAAAGCTGTCCCTGTGAAGAAGGCAGTTGTTTAAAATCTCTTGTGGCTCTTTCTTCTCCTACTTTGGATAACATAAATTTATTCTAGACTGATTTTGCTACAGCTGAGAGCTGAACAGAGCCCTTTTTTGTCACAACTGCTGAACAGTTTGCTTAGATCCGCACTCAAAGACCGTTGTGCCCAGAGGTTCAAACACCTTTGCCCGCTAGGATAAGGAGGGAGAGGTAATCTTGCAGAGAGAGAGAGCTGATCAGGCCTTGCAAAGCAAAACCAGTGTAAAATAAAGAGAGAGAGCTGGAAGAAATGTCAAGGATGAAAGCAGTTCAGTGCTGCGAAGGATGCGTGCCCAGTTATCTTCAGCTTCACAAAACGTTCCTTATCCTGAGGTTCTGTGTGTCAGAACAGAGATTCCCCCTTCCAGCCCTCCCCCTTGGAAAGCAAAATAAAGACGCTTTTTACCAGGCACTGAAAGTGAACCTGATCCTCCTAATAATGTGAGCATGGTCTCTACGAGTGAGGGAGCAATCTAAGATGAATTGTCTTTGCAGTTTGACTGTTTCCACCTAAAACTGCAGTCCCTTTCGGTGCATAAATTTGAGGTGAAGACTGGGACGTCTCTGGGGAACAAAGTGAATGAGTTATGGGAGGTAGTAGAGATGTGTGTTGTTAGGAATGTGTATGCCGTTTTAATGCTGTTGTTAATTGCCTCCTCTAACATACAGACAGGGAGGCACGATTTTTCAGTGCACTAATGAGAACAGATCTGTTTGCTTTTAAATCATTACACTGAAATACGATATGATTTAAACTTTTAACTTCTAAGGTCAACCCTCCGCACCATGCAGCTGGTCCTGACCCCACAACTGTAGCAGTGCTCTGCGGCACTTAAGGGCTAACAAGTTTTGTTCAAGAAACACCCCTATTTACTGTCTTCATTTTGTGCCTGAAAAGCAAAACTAGAACCATCCTTCTTACACCTCTGAATTTCTTAATCTTCTGTCTTTTTTTTTTTTGGCATTCTTAATGTGACCCCTCCCATCTTTCGGGCATAGCAGTGGGGGAGTAGGTCGAGGCCAGAACATTAAAATACAGCCATTTGTCATAATACTTGGTTTGTTTCTTTTGTGCATGTGTTAGGTGATGAGAGACACAATCCAAGTCTTAGGTTATGTGTCAAGAGAGGATCTCTGGTCTGGGACCTTGCATCTTGCTTTCTTGTGATACTGAAAGCAGATAAATTCCCAGATCAGCAGCCCGAAGGACAGAGATACGGAAAAGCCTCAGTCTCGTTGCCAGGATCCAGGCTTAAACAACATCCCAAAGGATGCTTTGGGATGCGGGGAGGTGTGCTCTCTTCCAGTACTGCCTCAGCTGAACCTCAGCCATGGCTTCCCTAAAGATCAGGTACTCTGCAAATGCAGAATCTGTGTAATCCCTGTCTGAAGGAGCTTAGTGTGTGACAAGTCAAAGGACCGAGTGGAAATTACGGCCACAACACACACAACCAACAACAGTGACGTCGTGAGCTTGACACGTCAGCTTGGGACCTCGTCAATAGGGAAGGGTTTTAAGTGTGGGGTAGGTTTTTATGAGGGAGGGCTTATCAAAGTAGAAGCAGAGAGAAAGACTTGAATATGAAAAGGGGCTGTAAGGAAAAAGTAGCGGAGAAAGGCAGGAGGAGAGGACAAGTGAAATGAAGCATCTGTGAGGAGAGAAGGGAAAGAGCAGCCTGTTAGCACAAGCAGGAGACTGTCCAGAATAAAAGCTATGAAAACCAGTGGAAACCAATTAGACTGATGAAGTCATCAACATCTGAAGGCCACAGCTGCTTGCTGTGCTTCTGCTGGCTCAGTTTCACCTCTAGGTCAGCACTTTGAATGTAGACCCGGTTAATAGTGACCAGAAATGCATATAAATCTGGTGGCTGCTCGAAAAGCTTTTGAAATGTGATATGAGAAAGATATTGGTGTTCACTGTTCTCATCTGTCTGAACAGTTGTTAATATTACAGAAGCCTCACAAGTAGACAAGTTTTGCCTTTCTGTAAGAGCGCTGAGATGGAGAGAGTGGGCAGAAGCAGCTTTTTGACACTGCAAGCAATCCCTCATGAAGGAGATGCACTTGTTACACAGTTCTGAGCAGGGTTCTGCATCCATGCTGTTTTATGGGTTAAAGAGAGGAATATAATAATTTTCAACTAATGGCCATAGCTTCTTTCCAAATGGTATCAAAAAAAATCTGTTCTTGATAATATTAAAATGAATTTTACACAGTTGCACTTGGGATATAACTATATAGTTCCCATTAAGTCAGTGGGAAAGGCAGGCCCCTAACTATTAAAGCTCTTTGAGAGAGAGATTTATTTTAAAGGAAACTCTTACACTGGATGTCATTGTTGCCACAAATTAATCTTATAGTCCTGAGTTCCCAGTGTGGTATTTAGGGGTAAGTTCTAATGTACTGTAAATTGAGTTTTCAGGGGGATTATAAAGGAACTTCTAAAATCTGAGCTGAAACTTGGCATGACAATTCTCAGCCCGGATGCCTCATTCTCTCCTGAAATGGATTTCCCCAGATTTTGAAATGCAATGTAGAATATTGGTGTCTTTTCTTAATTCAAGACTCCAAAACAAAGACTTTAAACCCATGTTTACTACACACAGAAGTTCTACAAATGATTGGATACCATGTGTCTGCAGGCACCATACAATCCACCATCTCTAATTGTTCTGAGGTCTACTTTGCTTCATTAGTTAATTATGTTTAGATGGCTGAACAGGGTGTACTGTTAAGAGGTGACAGCTGGAAATGTACATTAGCAGCCTTCTGTGACACCTTCCCTGTGCCAACAATGATGCCCCCAAAAGGAAGGGGAGAAAATGGAAACAATTTCCCTAAAATCACCTTGTACCAAAGGCTCCTCAGATCTGGTGCTGTTCCAGCAAAGGGACCGAGCGGTGCAGTGGTTTTAGGCCCTATATAGTCCTGGGGCAGATCTGGCATCCTTTTTGGCTTCAGGCCAGCTTTTTCTTACTTGACCTCTGAGTGACTCATAAGTGGTCCATGATTAATTTATTTAAGATTTAAGAACAAGAACTAGAAATTACACAGTTCTACTCCACAGATTTTTGCTTTGCCTCTAGCAAATTAATCAAATGAGAGTCTAATTTGTTTTAGATTAAATGAATTCCCTCTGTTCGCTGTGTTAATCCCCAGCTGAACTGCCTTTTTATAATTTCCACTCCCTTGAAGCATTGTACTGTAACTTATTTAACTCTACAACTGTATTTATTAGAGGTGTTGCAGTAATAATTTATAACTGGAGGGCAAGCAGAATTTGGCATTGGTACTTGGTGGGGTGTGGATATGGGATATGTGGATATTGCCAAAATATCTCAAAGCCTTTTTTTTTTTTTTTTTGGACCAGAGTTCTTGCTTTGTACTGACTCTCTATAATATTTGAGGTACTGCTGCTCTGCTATAGCTAGCCACTCAATTTTAGTGGTTTGCTGTAAGCTCTGCGTGACAATGTGTTGTAGCCTCCAAGGAGACTCTTGTAAACCTGATGAAACAGGAGATCTCCGGTGGTCCTTCCCCTACGCGGTTAAATGCAATTGGTTGCTCACATGTGTTTCTGTTCTGCCCAAAAGTTCACCTTTTTTATGGACCTTCCTTCTGCCAGAGCTCAGTAGAAGTCAGTGGAATAAGAAATCACGTTTTAACTAGCTTTTAATGTTTCTTCATCTTATATTCTGCATTCCCTCTCTTTCGGCTCACAGCTGAGAGCTCAGTAGACCAGTTTATAACTAAATTATGGCTCATCTTTTCAGCACTAAAGAGTTCGTTCTTTTGGCTGGGACATAACAATGGATTCTGCTTTATTGTCTGCTTCAGGGAGAAGTATGCCATTCATATTTTTCACCCAGGAAAATAAGCCTTTCCTATATATAAATGTATTTGTATGTAACAGAAATATTGCACTCATTCCAGTCTGCTTTGTAACTGAGAAGGGCTGGATTTAAACTAAAGTAAAATATTTCTAACTTACGGCTTTCATGATGTCAAACAAAACCCTCTTGCACCAGTTTTAGCCCCACTCAAGTGTATGGGCAACACTGATGTAAAAATGCAAAATTTCCTTTTGTAGTATCAGCCACCAGTGCTCAAAACTCATTAATTTCTTCCGCTCTGATTTCTGATACTGCTTAAAAGCATAAGGCACAAAAACATGCTGGAGATTTTCTTACTATTTGCTTTCCTACTTGGTGTGTATTTTCTTAACCTCTGTAATTCATCACAGATCACATTTTCCTAGTTTTCTCTAGAAAAGCTATTCCCTTTTCAATGAAAACTTTGGTTTTCTTGTATTTCCCTCATTCAGAGATACCCTGAAGTTTTAAGATTTTTGCAACACTTGTGACAAAACTTTAATATTTTCAGCACTGGAACAGGGAGCTGAGAGCCAAGTTTCTGCCACCTCCGGTAAGCGCAATCCTGCCCGAAAGGCTTGGGAGGAGCAGCCTGGGGCACATGGCTTTGCCTCGGGACTTAAATGTGTAGGCCTTTTATTCAACTTCATTTTTAATATTTCAAAGATATTTCTTTTGAAGTAGGACTTTCAACGCATCCTAGTTTCTTTTTTCTAAGGGATACAGTGCTGTTCATTTCTGAACATTTAGGCTAACTTTGTTTTATTCATTTATTCCTCCCATCTTTATTTTCCTCAAAAATTACAGTTACACTACAGTTAATATTGTAAAATATTATATTTACACATAATTTGAGTGAAGTGCCTAGTGGCAGCTGTGACTGAAAGACTGAAGTGAAAGCTGTGACTGAAAGATCTTAGTCTGTTAAATAATTTTAATAGACTTGTCCTAAAATACATCACTGCCTGTTGCTAGTAAACCTTAAAAAAAACTTAAAAAAGATTTTAGCTGACATTGTAGATTTTAGTGAGCAGGGAGGCAGGTCACCTGTTGACAAAACTGTCCTTGCCCATCTCCATTTCTTTGTTTCAAATGCTAAAAGTGCTCTTCAAAATTAGGAGATTAATGAATAATTAGAAATTATTAAAAACTTGGAAAAATAATTCATCCCTAGCAAACACAGCACACAGTGTTGCAAATATGTTTATATATATTTTAAGTATATAAATGTGTATATAAATAATATATACAGTGTATGTATATAAAACATATACATATGTTACAAATACTAAAAAATCCAGAGAAACAGAAATATGATTATAAATGTGTGGCCAGAGAGCAGTGCCGTTGGGCCAAGCGGGAAACACCAAACAACTAGGGAAGAGGCTGGCAGCCCCGGTGGAAGGTCTTGGAGATGTGGTGTAGGAAGAAGCCACAGCATTTAAACACATCCTGGCTGCATACATCAGATATGGATTGGATAAGGCAGGTTATGCTCCTGAGAAACAAAGGAGGCGATTGTGTTGTGGCCCTGATAGCAGGAGAGGGCAGGAAGCAAAGGGCTCTGGAGCTGATATCTTTTTTTTTGTGCAGCCTCTATCTTTCGTGCAAGGGGGGGAAGATTTTTTCCTGAGTTGTTGGCTGCTGGGATGAGAAGCTTGGTTGTCAACTGTTTATGGTTTATTAGTATTTGTCATGTTCTGTTGGGTGACCTTGTTGTTAGATAACATTTGGTACAATTGTGAGGGTTTGCTTGGTTTGTTTTTCTAAAGGATTCTTTCTGCCTTCAAAACCAGGATGTGTTTGTTTTGCCTAAGGAGCGTCCACTGGTTCTTCCATTTCTTAAATGCACCTCTGAATTGGGGGTCTAGCTTAAGATATGGACAGTAGCGCCTCTGGCAGTGAGCAAAATAGCTGTTACCTGGTGAAAAATATGAGTTTTGAGCTGTTTTGTTAAAAGTGCTGTCTGAGTAAAGGAATATGTTCTGCAGAGTGACGCATTTCAGACTCCTTTGCTGCCTCAGGCAACGTCTCCCTCAGACTTCAGCGCATGGCATCTTGCAGAGCAGAAGGAGGTGCAGGTCACATCTGTGGATGGATGTACACTCAAATGATTTAGACTTTGTTGAGCCTGGATGAGGACTGCATCTTTGCTTCACCTTTTCATTTATCCCTCCAAGGCTCTGTTGTGGCCTGAGTTAGCTGCGGCACCAGTTAGCCCAGTTTCATGATGCAGAGCAGCCTGCTCATGTGCAGCAACACTGTGGACAGCAGAGGTCTAACCAAGCATAGGCCTCTCACTCCATCACGCCTGTTTTTTCTGCTTTAAGCCTGCTTTTCCACCACTGCTCATTAAATGTTCCCTTCTGGTGAATCCCTTGACTGGCCATGGAGCTTCTGTTTCCTTCTCCTTTCATGCCAGGGAAAGGTCTGGATGGAGAGGCTGCACGTGAGTGAGCTTCCTCAGCATCCCATGCTGGAAGGGTGGCACAAGGTGGTGAGCAGCTGCTGAAGCTCCCCAGTGTGCTGAGTCTGCCTCCCCACAATGCAAACCAAAGCCCAGGAGCAGACAGGTTTCGATGAGCAGGGATTGCCGCCACTCCTCGATGGTGTTTTCTGCAACAGGGAGGGAGGCTTCCTTCTTGGGATGCTGTGTTCTAGGTCCTGTTTAAAGAGAGCCCCACAGAGGCTTCCCCACTGCCTGAAACCGTGCTTGCAGGAGGGGGAATGGATCTCTTTGGCTCCCCTCCAGGAAATAGGGAAGCAGGAGATGAGGAGCCTGGGCTGTGCTGCCCTCCCCGGCAGTCGGTTGCCTGCTGCAGAGGCTGGTGCTGGTGGTAAGGCAGGGCTCTCGCCTTCCCGGCTCAGCAGAAAGAGGGGTTGTGCGGGTAGAAGGAGGCTGAACACACGAACACAAACATATCTTTTTTTTTTTTTTTTTAAAAGAAGTCGTGGGTGTATTTCTTCTGCTGATGCCAGCCTTTTCCTTTGCTGCTGGAAGGAAGTGGGGAGAAATCAAGCTTCTGACAAAATAAAAATGTGATTATTAGCATTTTACTGCTTACTAGCTGGTGAACATGAGAACAAAAGGGCTTAAATGGTTTTTATTTTTCTCATCTGTTTGAGCTTGTCAGTTCTGTTTCCCATTTTTTATCAGATCTTGCCTCTTCAGTCCAAGCTAGTGCCCATGAGAGTTGGTGGATGGATGGACAGCCATCCCCTCTGACTCCCCTCTTGTTACTCGGCATAACTACACATAGCACTTTGTGCAAAGGGCCCGGCTGGTGCATGTATAACCTGAGCCTGTCCATCTCAACGGTGCAGGCAGTGGGCTGGCGCAAGTGCTGTGGTCCAGGCGAGCCTACCCACGCGGCACGCTGATGACAATTGTGGCCATCATCATGATGAGGGATGTGTCTGCTCTGGTCTATACTTAGGCAGCCAAGCAGGCCTTAGGAAAACTGCCAGGTGATAAACCAGTTATAGTTATATATAGTTATATATATTTCTGCTGGGAATACTGGTTGGGGGAATGACTCTGAACTGCCTTTTCTACCTGAGGATAGAGGTGGGATATGAGCAGTGGAGGGGAAGATCAGTAGCATGCCTTACAAATTCATTAAACTTCCAAGTACAATAATTTATGAATGTGCACCTATAAAAATTTCTTCCCATCTTTTTCCAGTGGTAGTAGTAATAATCTGTTGCTGTGTCTTTCTTTCTTTCTCCAGACGATTTTGCAGAGGAAGAGGAGGTGCAGTCCTTTGGCTACAAAAGGTTTGGTAAGTGGCAGCAGGTCTTTCAGCTCACTGTTGCATAGTGCTTAGGGTAAGTGAAACACTTGCAATGAAAACCTCTTTGCTGGCAGCATCAAAATGTACAGGTACAGTCCCGTTATCCACCTCATTCTAATATCTGCCCAGAGGAAAGTGTGATTTTTAGACTTGGTTTATTTTCTTGGTAAACATAGTGCTTCAGAAATAGCCCTAATTAAAAAAAAGAAATGGTTGGTTTCATTATTTGATCGTTAGTGTCACGAAAATGAAGCCAACACCTGAACAAAAATGGGTGTACTGGCTGTAGAAAAAGGTCTATGTCTCTTGCATGTCCTCTGCCCAGCACGGCTTTCCTTCAGCCCACAGACTGATGTGCAGCGAGGTTTGGTGGTGTTCCCGAGAGCAGTGGCATGGGACCTCCTGCGGGTTCATGGAAGTTGTATTGGCAGCTAAGCCAGGACATATACTGTGGACTCCTCTCAAAAAAGAAGTAAAAGTATATGGTATAAATGCATTCTGATGTCAAAAACAGTTAGAACACTTGGGCACTTTCTTTCCTTTTTTCCATTTTCTTTCCTTTTCTCGATGCTTGTTCACTGAAAATAGCCTTCTCACGTGAAGAAGGCGGTGCCAGGCATCTCTGCACAGGGGTCAGCAGCCTTTGTGGCTCCTCTCTTCAAGGCTCTTGTGTTCTCTTTCTTTCAGGGAAACATTTCAGTCTCTGCAGCTGACAGCTTTTCCCAGGGCAGGCTGACTCCTGTCCCTCTGGCCATGGGGAGGTAATGCCTCTCAGGGCCAGCTCTGTATTGGAGCAACCAAAGGAGGTCATCATCCAAGCTGCTAGCTGCCTTTTCAACTGTAAGCCATTGGGATAAAAGTTCACCTTGTTTTTTCTCTCCTGGGAAAGTGGCTGCAACAAGAGTCACTTTGAACAACCCCACTTGGCAAACGGATAGGAAAAGCAGACTGAAAATCAAAAATAAGTCAACAATTCCCTCCATCCCAAAAGGAGCAGGAGGAGGCAGTGTAAGGAGATGCAGCATTAGGGAGGTGGGGATCATATTCGCATGACCTCTTCTACCCCTTGAACTACTCCACCGCTCCCTGCTGTTGAGCTTTATTTTGGATAGATCAGCCAACCACAGAGCCAGCATCTGTGGCTTGGAAAGTCCTGCCATAAGGCTGCACATAGGGTTTTTTCCTACCTTTTTTTTTTCCTCTGGATTAGACCCTGTAATAGCAAAAAAGAAAAAAATAATCTTGAGAAATGGGAAGAAATGTTAACTCTTCCTTTCTGTCACCTCCAGCTGAGTAAAAAATATTAGGATTCATTTACACCTATAACAATAGCTTCCCTCTGTGTTGCCCACTGCCTAGCTATCCCTGGTCAGCATGCTCTTGCAATGAACTGTGAAAGGTTTTAGCAAGGAGCGGGTACCCCACTATCCTTCCTATCCCAATAGTAAGTGCACTGTTGTGGCATGATGGGATTTTTGCATGTTAACTTGTGAGTCATTTTTGCCCTTAGAAGTGCAAGGTTTATCTGAGCATTTCCCGAAATGCTTGTGCTGCTGCACGTTCTGGGGCAGTGGGAAGGGAGGAAAGGGCCAGCAGTCTGGCTGTGGCAGGAGAAGGAGATTTCACCACAAAAGGAAACCCCTTAGGAAACAACCATAACTCACTTCTCCTTCATGAAAACAACATCGTTGCGGTCAGGGAGGTGTCCCAGATGTCTGCAGTACAGAAGAAGAGCCTCAGCTAAAGGGGCAATGGGGGCATGAAGCCATAGCATTAGCACTGGTGAGAGTCGTGTAGTTCAGTAGTGTTGTGATCCAAGATGCCACCTTTGTCCATACCATTTTTGAGCCAAAACTTCCTCCCATACCTTCTTCCTCATCTTTCCCAGCCTCTTGGGGCAGCACAAGGAGGAGCTGGGCTGGTTTTCATACCTCCCTGCACCAGCACACATGCTGTTTGCCTGCAAGTGCTTATGCTTTTGTGGCTCCTAAAGGGGTTATTTCCCCTCCCTCAGAAAACCCGACTTGGTGCGTTCCCATTTCTACAGTCCTCGCTGCATTTCCAGGCAGCCTCTGAGCAACCTCTGGAGGGACTGGGAGACACGTGCCTTCAGCAGCACTGGCTGCTTCACCTGGCACCAGGCTTCTTCGTTCAGGAAAGTGATGTGCACATCTTTTAAATAAAACCCCAAATTCACTGGCCAGGTAGGTCAGCATTTCCAGCGAAGGACCAGAGGTTGCTCTTGGGGCCAAAGTGCAGCCAAGTAGTTCAGGCTCCCACCTGACCAGTAGGAAATGGTATGCCTGCTGTCCCAGCTGGTGGTCCCTCTTTGCTCTGTGTCCTCACTGGTAAGAGAAGGCAATATGGGGGAAGCCCAAGGCAAGAAGCAAGTTTTGTTATATAAACCCATGATAAAAGGTCATTTTGAATGGAGGCCGGTCCTGTCTGCTGGCTGGCACTGTAGAATTCCCAGCGCTGCTTGTGTACAGCCTGCTGGAGTGGGAAGCAACAACAGCAGCAATGGGTGTTTTGTTTCAGGAGCCATAGTGTAAGAGCAGTTGTGTAATATATTTTGACCAGAGTAGTCCCTGGATGCCCCACTGACATGAGACATGGTAGGAGGACCGTGACTCAAGTGCCTTTGACTCCATCATTTGGAAGTGGGAGGCTTTGTTCAGAGCAAAACGTGCTCCAAGGGGGAGATGGCTAAAGCACGACTGGTTTGTAAAAAACATGGCTTGCGGTGAGTCACTGCTGGCAGCTGGGAACATGTGTTGGTCAGCACTTGGCAGGCAAAGCCTTGACCAAACTGCTTTCCTAGAGTTCAGCTGAAGAGTTTATTATTAGCTGCCTTGTTGCTAGAGCCTGTAGTTTGGTTCAAGGAAGGAAGAGATCTGCGGAGGGAAGGAAGGGGGCATTCTCCAACAATTCTCATTTTGGGAAGGAAGCTTTTGAAAAGAGGACTGAATACATGCTGTCCTGCACAGCTTCCCCTTTTTCTGAATCTTTTGGTCCCTCCTCCTCAGAGAAGCTAATTTCAGAGAATTTATCATGCTACTTTATTTTTTAGTCAGCAGAACATTAACTAGTAATATTAAATAACAATGAATACAGAAGCAGACGGCTCCAAGATGCTTGGAAAGTACACACCAGTATTTTTTCCCTTTTGAGCTTAGGACAAATTTGCTGCAGGGGTTCAGGGAGGTGGAGGAAAGGACTCTTTCCAGCTGACTGATGCTGTTTACTTCTTCTCAATGCATGCTGCAGATGTGCAGGGACACTGCCCGAGGTGTGATGCTCAGCTGCAATGCCTCCAGATTGCTGCAGTGAGAGAGCATGTGAGGAAGCGTGTTTCTTATCACCGTTACTTCATCATCAGTCACTGCTCAGGCTGCTTTGAAGTTATCTGCTCCAGATAACAAGCTGTGCCTCTCCACTGGTTTTCCTCTACCACATTGCTACCAATGTTAACTCTTTCATCATTCAGTGTCATTGGTTTGCATCACTCCAGACACACCCCACTTTGGAAAAGAATGAATGAGGAAAGGGCAAAACTTATTATTCAATATTACACACGTTTGGGATGCTAAATCTCAGGCTTGAGAGCTCAGACTATTTTGTAGATGATAGATAGCAGGACGAGATCTCTTTATGGCAGAGTTTTGACTCCTTCCTATGAGATTCAGACTCCGGGCATAGCTGCAGGCAAGGGAATTGAAGGGAAATAATGGACTCTGAGGTGGCAGATCTGATCTTCCTAACTTGTGGCATTCCCAGGTAATAGATGTAGAGATCATAGTGAATTTTGTTTCTTTATGTTAATATTTTAGAACTTAAAACCTGCACATTGCTGAATAGAGTATTTAATGTAGAAATTGCAATATGAAGTTATTCGTTGGATAGTTTGAAGCTACAGTACAATATGGAACAGATGAAAGCAAAGGGGATGGTCTTTGAACTGTCAAAGGGGATGGTCTTTGAACTTCTGCAAGGCACATTTGTAATATTTTAGAAAACAGGCTTCGAAGAAATGAGCTGAAAGCCCTGCTGATGAAGAGAAACCTCACAAGGAATCAAAAGAGAGGGCCAGTACACTGTAGATAAGTAGAAGACTAAACAGCTTGTGTGAGATAATTACCCTTTGCCCTTGAGAAGCACAGCCAGAATTGGACGCTCTAAGCTTGTCCTCCATAGTAGAACCCATCTCGGTCACCCCCATGCTCTAGATCATGAGTGAGGTTCCTCCCCCCACCTTCACCTTCCCGTTCCCCTGCTATGGGGCTGAACCATCAGTAGGGGATCTAGCCTTGTATCACCAGGTACCTGGCACTGGTCCCCTCCAGTCTTCCCCACACCCTTAATTCAACAGTTGACAGGAAAGGAGGGATAAAAATTACTTGGGGACCTCTCAAGAAAGGTAGGTACTTTTTTATGTATCATGGGATATGCAAGAGATGACTGGGTCAGGATGTCCCTTCTGTGCGGTTATGGCAATCTAGCTCCTGAGCATCATTCCAGGTCTAAGAATTATATCTAGGATTTTGTGGACCAGAAATGGATGATTTATCCTGCCATGCAGTAATGAAATCTGCTATACTAAAAAGAGGTGAGGGGGGGAAAAAAGATTTAAAAACATATTTGGAAAATACAATTTTTTTCCCAGATGAGTGGGTTGGGAGCAGCTGAACTAGATCCATTTAATAACTGTTTTCTCGTTATATATTGTTTATAGTATTTTATACAGTGAGAAGCTGTATATTATTTCTCCACCTTTGATAGGACACATCTGGGGAGTTTTGGGAGTGTAACAATTGATAAAAGCCTTATGAATGGTTTACAGTGAAAAATGAAAACTTTGAGATAGAAAACTTTTTTAGAAAAGGGTTTAAAAATACAGTTTTTTCTGCCTATAAATAACAGTTCAAACACGATCATGGCAAACAACACTCGTGGCTTGGGAATTTGTGATAGTTCAGGAATAGTGTTTATTCATTAGTACTGCACAGACAGAATAATTTTAGTCCTTATCACTGGATAAATCTGGGCCATTGTTCACATCTATAATAACATGCACAAAAAGCATGTCTGGCATCAGTCTGGTGGTGTGCTATATCCACACAAACCTTAAGCCTCTAGCAAAAAATGAAAATTCTAAGCTTCAGGAATCTGTCAACTTTTCTTTATGGTTTGTAAATGACCAGTGAGGGATTTCAGGTGCCACAAGCCACATCCCTCCCTGGGAATTCTTTCACATGTATGCCTGCAGCATGCAATCATATGGCTTAATAAAAAGTCACGGGGTCACTGATACTCACAAAGCCAGAGGGAAGTCGGGCACATTGCTTCCAGTTCACTGATCTGGCCGTGTTTATCAGATGAGGATTTTGTCTGCATGCATCCTGGGGTAATTAAATCCACACTGAATGGCACTGCCTGTGTGGGTGTTAGTTTTAGGCCAAGAAATTTCATTTGGAGTGACCCTTTTAATTGCCATGGTCAGCAAGGTGGAAAGGAGCTGAGCCTGCCCTCTCCTGGGGTGAGCCCAGCGCCCTCAGGGGTCCTAGTTTTGTGTTGGTGCTTCAGTCCCCGGCGTAAGGGACTGCGTGTGGAGGGACCACAGGTGTAAGGTCTTTCTTTTCTTTTCCAGTACATACTCAGAGTACTGGGGCAGTTGGCAGGGAATTGAATTCTTGATAAATAAATAAATGCTGATGTGCGCGTAGTATTGCCATTGCAGAGGAACATGAAGGTGCTCACGAGCTGTCCAGGTGCCTGTGTGCCACCAGCATGTCCCTACTCTGTCAGTAGCTGCTGTCTCTTGCGATGTAACAGGCATGGGTGATAAACGGATTAGTGCTGATAACCACGAATTTAAAACCACCAGTCTTCCTAAAGATGGAAAATAGTTGATGCACCCTGATAAATCCATCAGTGTCAGGCAATAATAGCGAGATCCAAAAGTTATTGGATCTGTGTGTCCTGTGCTAACTTACTCAGGAGCTGTTAGAGCCGTTCAGGTCTATGGGTTTGGAGCCGCCCGACTCCAACCTGTCCTGCTGTGCCTGGCTAAAGGCACTTCTCCTTCTAATCCAAACCCATAAAGTGGCCTCTTAGCAGTGCCGTGGGGACTAAAGTCATTCCAGCTGTGTGCTCCTATGTAGGCAATCTATTTTCTGTTAGTTATGGGTTTTTCCTAGCTAGTACAATTAAAATTCTTGGCATGTTTCTTCATATATTGCATTTGCATGCTTGGAGCAATACCTGTTTGATCAATCTCTGTCTTTTACAGAGGTGCGTTGAAAGGTGGTGGGGTCACTATTATGTGTGAATTTTGCTCTCTATTCTTCATTAGAGCTATAAAATAGGTGTGTGGGCTGAACAGCACGTTTTATTTACGAATGGAATGAAAAACATTGGCTACACTGTAAGCAACACCTGGGGATTTTGTATTTATTTCCATGTAAACTAGCTGTACAAATAGTGGTATTTGGTAACATCAGCTTGCTGCCAAAACACTTAGGCTGCATTATGGGCTGTTCAACTTCATAACAAAATTACCTGTGAAATTAATGCCTTGGAAGGAAACTAAACATTGTATTTTCAGCACTTGGTGCCATTATGTTTCCATGCAAAGGAGTAATACGGGAAAACTGGGAGAAATGAAAATTTCAGATAAGAAACCATCACAAGAAGGAAGAAAAAATATTTGGAAATACCTGTTCGTGGACTCTCCCAGCACTGCCGTGGGATTGTAGCACACACCAGCATTACTCCTGGGCTCATCTTAACCTTTATTCAAACTACAAGTCTGCATCTGTACCCAGCTGCCGCATGCTATTAGCTATAAGGTTGCAGGTGCTCGAATGTGTCTAATTCATCCTTGGATTTTCTGTACATACTTTGGAGTCATTCCCCATCAGAAAGTTGCTGCACTGTGCTTACTGCTGGCGACAGTTTTGAAAGAGACTTGTGAGAAAAGAGGTGCTATTTTCCCTTGGGAGTATGTTGTTAGGTATATCTAACAACACTCGAAAATAAAACACATACCTGTCGGCTGCTGCTTACATTGCTGTCCTAGATTCCTTTTATTTCTTGGGAATTTCCTCAAAACATCCCGGAGCTCTAACACCGATGTTAAGTGACGTGGCAGAGGTGACATCCCCGCACCCGATTCTGCAGAGCACTGGGCCCTTTGCAAACGCTGCTCAGCATCCCGTTGAGGCAGACCCCTGAGCGGGTGGTCTGTGTGAAGCGGTGCTGCTGCCGTTACTTCGTCAGCAATTTATGAACAAGTATGCTCAGAGCAAAGATCTGCGTGCTTTAGCTAGCAGCTACTAGGGCAAATAGTTGGTACAAGATAGCTTGACAGACATGTCGGTAGACACATGCACTGCCTCATAAGCCCCTCGCTGTCAGCTTGGGAAGCCTCTTCTCCTTTGGCTGCCTTGCTTAGAAGCCCCAGTTGTCATTGCTGCTTGGTGCAGGTAAAGGAGCACTCATGTCTCCTGGCGTCCACTTCAGCAACATCCCAGGGAAGAGGAAAGACCAGATTAAATTGTTAGTATGGCATTTCGTCTGCTGAACTCTCAGAAGCATGAGAACAAAAATGCCGCGATGGTTTGATGTAAGATGTTGTTTAATCTTCCATGAAGCTTCCCTGCCTCTGCTCGGCTGGTGCCTGGTTTCCCATGCTCCCAGGGGAGCTGCTGCGAGGGAGTAGCAAAACCTCATCACCTTGGCCTGGACCTGAACCCAAACCTGGACCCAGACCTAGCCCCGGACCTGGCTGTCTCTGCTGTCCCCCACCATCACACTCAGCAGCCCTGGGCACAGCCAGTGCCCTGGAACAGGTGACATCACAAATGCAGTACATCGTGTTGTTATACATGGCAAATTTTTTATGATTTTCAGAGAGAAAATTTTACATCTAAGGATTGACTTCCACGAGAAATCTGAATGTAGGGTTTAGGGTGGAAGTCATTTCACCTACTTTTAGGGAGCCTAGACATCTACCTCTTTAAAGACACCCATCCTTAAAATGGCAGTAGCAGATAATGCTACATGAAGGGACTTCCACGCTGAGCAAGAGCTTTGCATTCCTGGTCATTTTTATTTACTACTTAGAGAACTTCAACTCCAGATCTCTGTATTGTGTCTAATATAAATGCTGAGGAAAGCATATAAATGCTGGGGAAAGCATATAAATGCCTAAAGAAGCCTGTGTGAGAGAATGGTAACAGGGATAGCGCAAATAAAGAATCTGTAAGTGTTTTAGGCTGGTTTTGCCTGTTGCAGACACTAACAAGGAACAGTATGTTGCTTTGCTAAGTCAAAACCAATTCAAACTCCACTGTGCTGCAGTACAACAGATTAGCCAAAGGAAAGCTGGAATAAAATTTTATCCAGTCTCGATTAACCTTCTGCATATGGGTAAACCTAAGTGAAGCAGCCAAGAGCCAAGAAATTTCCGTTTGTCCTGTTTCAGCCTGGGTTAAGTGAGTGGGCTGAGATTCTGGAAGGCGGAGAGGGGTCAGGCAGGAGGCGTGAGTGGGAAGGAGTCTTGCTTGGTGCCCGGAGACGGCACGGACAGTTGTTGCGCAATGGGTGCGTGGAGAGGTTTGTGTCCTGCAGATACTCTTCAGCTCCATCAGGAATGCATCTGGAAAATACAGCCAGCCAGAGAGAGAGATCGATGCCTTAAATAAATAAAACGTGAATGTGTTTTTTCGTGGTTCAGCTTGTGACTGTTAATGGAGGCAGCTGGAGGTTTTGTAAGAGATGGAGTGCAAGACACAGGGATCCAGTTCTCCTCAGCCCAGCTAAGGCTCGTAATTAGATTTTGCGTTAAAAGTCTTGTGCAGACGTTCAAGCCTAGCATAGGACTTGGTAGCACCTTTTCTGACAGCCATTTCATAATGCTATGAAGATGGAGAGTGGATTGGTTTTCTTCTAAGGATGTCTCGGCACTAGGGTCTGCTAACAGGGTTTTGCTGCATATCTTTCAAACCCTGAAATCTTAAAAGTTTGGAAAATGCTTATTGATTTGCTTTAAGCAATGTGTTTCTTTGTGCTTGTTACCAAGGTCTTGGCCAGGAACATGGAAAATTCTACCAAGTTTTATATTTTGAATTAGCCCAGGAATGGCCATGGATGCTATTACTTGCCAGGCTTGTTAAGATCAATCTACCCCACATTTGATAGTGCTTAATGGCAGAAAAAATACTTGCCTTTTATGTTTTGCTAAGAGGTTAAGGTGGGACCATCTGTGTATGTAGTGACAACTGGTAACTGAAAGATTCCTTACATACGTTTCTGCTTTATCATATAATGGAGGACAATCTGGTTACAAAAAATAATAATGCATAGAGCTAAGGGATATTTTTCTTCCTTCCTCCCTTCTCCCTAGAAGTTAATTGCTTCAGGTAGAAATAGGGCATATAATGCCCCACCTAACTGATGATTTCATTTTAAATCTGACCTGTACGGCTCAAGTTCGGAATGGGAGAGCTCTTGTCCTTAATTAACATTTGAACAGTCTGAAGCCAGAATAATCTGAACACCCGCTGTCAAGGTTTCAACGTAGCATCTGTGCACAGCTAAATTTGGTTGTCCCCAAAAGTTATTGCATGTCACTGCTTCTGTGTGCAGATGTTTATATTTAAACCTATGTGCTCGGTTTCATATGAATGCATCCAAATTGGATTTGGGTCAGTGTGTTGGCCTACCTAACAGCATGACTTCAAATATACAAAAACCAGACCACCAGACCCGTGGACATTTAGATTGCATGTAGGATCCATCTGGAAATTTGTGCTCCAAATGTGTTCCTGGGTATATTGTTCCCCAGGTCTGGAAAGTCAAAATTCTGAGAGGTGGTTCTTGTCCTCACCTTTTTCCAAGTCCCCAGTCACAAGTCCTCTTGCTACCCTAAACAGTGACGCTTTCCTAAAAGAGGCCAACTAATCATTGCTCCCTAACTTATTTGTCTCCTTAGGAAAGCAAGTTTCTGCTTGATTAATGATAGTACATGTTTAACCTCTTTTACAATTTTTTTAATATGACCGTATGCATTTTTCAGTGTTAGACAAAATTTCTTTACTAAGTGCCTTGAAGAAGGCAGCAGAGATGAGGACTGGAGAACACACAGAGTGGCTTGGTTTTAAGGGGAAACAAACAAACAGCATCTGGTTCTTCTGCTCATTGCAGAGGAGCCGAAAAAGCTTTCCCAAATATTGAAAACTTTAAAACTGGTGCCTTTTTAAAAGTAGTTAGTCAAGGTTAGCTAAAAGTAGGAGAAAAACTTTGAGGTGTCAAAGTTTGAGGTGTGTGGGGGGCTGAACCAACTGTAAATACTGCTGGAAAAGGAGGAGGAATATGCATGTCTTTGTTGTCTTTCTCTTGGGTCACCAAACAGAACCAAAGTAAAGACCGTTTTTCAGAGACCTGTAATTCAACCCTCAGCTCCATCCCTGCTGGTCATAGATCAGATGCATCCTTTCTGCAGGATCCAAAAGAGCGCATGAAGCCACATCAATGAAAGATCCTTCTGCTTTGTGTAGCATTCCCAGTTCAAGTTTTAGTTCATCGAGGTGCAGAAAACAATGTGCTTCGTGGAGATGGCTGTCTGTGGTGCCATAAGGGAATCCCATGTTCTGCCTTTTCTTTTCAAGCAGTAGCAGGAGCAAAGCGGAGGTGGCTCCTGTCCTTTTGCTGTTTAGCTGGAAGTCTGTCCCTTATTCCCTCCATTCCCTCTGCCCATGCAGGTCTGGAGTAGTCCAGCAGAAGGTAAAAAGCACATCTCAGCCTCAGGCTCAGCACTGAGCCCACCAAGAGGATGCAGCAGGGAAATTTGGTAGCTGCAGAAAATGCCTGCCATTGTCAGAGGGCGATCGGCACCCCATAAACCCCTTTAAACTTCACAGCTCGCCTCTTCCTTCAGCAAACCTTGACTCTGGGCCAGGAACGGATGAAGGGACAACACGAGTTTTAATGCCCAGCGTGTTGTCGCCGTGCGTGCTGACCCGCAGGATGGGAGGGTGTTAGCTGGGGCCCACCTTGCAGCAACAGCCACATCTGCTCCTCTGCTGCGGCTCTGCGTCCCCGGCTCCTGAGAAACTCGTATTCTTCACAAGGTGCTCTGTGAAATACAGCATGGTGGGGCTGGTTTTATTCTCAGTCTTCTGTGCAAGAGGTTACTGTGAGTAGTTCTGTGCTTTAATACGGAGAAATGGAGCTGTATTCTCCACAACAAAACCTTTTTTATCACACTTGGTCTGAATAGCAATTGAGCCTCTAGTCATGCATCCAACAGAAAGAAGTCTCCTTGTGAAAGCCTTTCATTTACTGCAGAGAATGAGTTTTCACATGGATGAAACCAGATTACCAAAAAATCTCCACAAAATAACCAAGAGAGCTACCAAGAATATGTGTACGTCCAGTGAGTGTTCAAGGTGGCCTGGAGGAGATTAAGTGGAAGTATCTTTGTAAAAGGAAGCAGAAGAGCTGACTGTGAAATTTAAAAGGCGTCTTACGTCAAAGGAATACTTATGTCACTGTAGTCCTCTTTATTTTGAGCTTGCTGATTGCGCTGATGTGGCACTATAATAATTTTAAAACAATATTTTAGAAAGAAAAATAAATAATCTCTAATGTCTATTCAGTTGTTCTTCTGGGAAGACTTGTGGTGACTGAAAAGAAAATACTCAGTGAAACTGTGAATGGGAGACATTTCCAGGGTGGGCGTGTTTTGAGGTTTGTTTGGGTTTTTATAATCCTTTACTCCTATGTCTTTTTTTTTTTAATAGTTTTCATATGCTTTTAATACAGTGGCCACTGAATGAAGAAATTCCTCCAAATTCTACCAGTTACAGGAGCTTTGCAGGGTAATGTGTTCTAGGACTATCACCACCTTTGCAAATGTGCCCTTAGGACAGCTCTGCTGGAAGGAAGCTGTGATCCCACTCAAGACCTGCAGCCTTCGCTTGCACAAATTCACAGCAAGCATTTTTTGGCAGGTGCTTGTCTCCCCTTTTGCTATCGGATTTGTATCTGAAATGGATTCGTAACCTCTAAGCAACCGCAGTTCACCTTTTGAGATTGCCATTTCCAGAATGTCAGAGCTCCCAGCGGGGACCAAGGATAGTGCTGTCTTTGTGTGAGGAATGTGCTCTTTTCCCCAAACACCTTCAGTTTGGAGAAGTCATAGCTTGCTCTCCTCCTTCCCCACGCTGGGCAACACCACATCTCAGGAAGGACTTGCTCCTAAATCATTCTGCTGCAAAGTGAAAAACAACACCCATAGGCAAATCAGCACTTGAGGGAGTTGGTGATGTGTTTGTATAATTTCCCTTGAGCTATTTTAAACAATATACTCCCAGTCCTGCAGAGCTGATCCATTTTATGAAAGACTACCTGTCCCCTCACCGATGGATATGTTGCATTAACTCAGCTGCCAAAACCGAGCAGTCGAGGGCACTGAAGTCGAGTCAGTAAAGCTGGGTGAGATCAACTGGGGCTTTCCTCCCGCCCTGGGCTGGAAGCGCAGTGCTGAGAGCAGCGAAAAATGGAGAGCCAGGCTGCAAGGTGACGGAGAGGCTCTGCAGCTGCGGGGAGACTCCGGCCCCGTCGGCAGCATGGCAAAACCAGGCAGAGCCAGCAGGGAACAACGGGGAAAAGGTCGTCCCAGAGCTCAGCCGAGGGACTCCGTCCTGAGAGTTTGGCTACTCTTACTTGGACGCCGTTCAGCAGGGTTCATGTTTCCGAGCCCATTCATAGAAAGCAATGTAAAACCCTTCAGACGGCTCTGATTGGTGTCTATGGGGGCCATTCCTCTGCTGCCTCGAATTGCTTATATTTTATGTACCAGGCTCGACTTCATCAGCACAGAGGCTGATGCATTTCAGGACAGGGTTAAAACCATCTGCAGCCGGGAAGCCGGCAGGGTCCCCGGAGAGGGTGTTAAACCCAGGGAGTGCTGATCTGTTTCCTGCTTTTGTTATGATTTCTGCCCTGTAACCCAATCTCGTCCGAGAACCAGCCCCAGCCCGGCCCAGCTGTGTCAGCAGGGCACGGAGCGATGCTGCCACCACCACTGCTCACGTCAGCACTGCCAGCCTCCGAAATCTCAGCAGAGAGTTTAGCAATTTGCAGGTTAAGCCCATGCCAGGTCTGTGCCCAAAATCGATGGGCGCTGGCTGCCTTTGCCTGCACGCTTGGGAAAACAGAGTGGAAGTGAGGAGAGTGGGCGGTGGAGGGGGTGCTTGCCCGTCAGCTGCAGTTGTGTGCTGGTCTAGAAGGGATATACAGGGCTATAAACGTAACTCATGGCTTTTTATATGGGTCCCCACACGGCCCTTTAGAAAAATCCCATAGAAAATGAGTATGGTGTTTAAGACTGGGTGGGGACTCTTTTTCCGTGTTCACCTCCAAGGCTTTTAGAAGGCTTCATGTTCTTAAAGGAAAAAAGAACATTATCTGCACGCTTTCGCACATTTTTAGCACAGCACAGTCCATGTAGTCTCGCAAACGTGAACAAATAAAATGGCATGTGGTGCAGTGAGAGCAGGGAGGGAGAGATCTGCCATGGCCGGATGGTGCTCACGCTCAGCGCAGCCCCGTGGTGTTTCATCTCCCACCCTCAGGGACAGCCAGCCCCCACATGTGTATCAGTTACCTGCCTCTGAGAAGGGCCACCGTCACTCTGAACCTTAGCAGCTGTTCAATAGTCGAGGTAACCCAGGCTTGCTTCCCTCCCCCAGGAGTGGCAGCCCAGTGAGAAGAAGGTGGAAGTGTTTGAGGCCAGGCTGGATGGGGCTTTGAGCAACCTGGTCTAAAGGGAGGTGTCCCTGCCCATGGCAGGGGGTTGGAACTATAGGTGATCTTTAAGGTCCCTTCCAACTCTAACCATTCTATGATTGTATGAGTAGTACTGCAAGGAAAAGCCTGGCTGCTGCCAGAATAAAGTCCGATGAGTCGATTTGGGGAGAGGGATGGGGTTGGAGGTGGACAGCGCAGTCCCCTTGTTCTGTGGGTCTGGGCCCCCTGGCAGAGATGGTGTGCTGTGCCTGGGAGCCATCAAGTGGGGCTGGGTGCAGGTGGGTAGCGCGGGGTGACCCACGGCAAGAAAACCTCGTCTTCTCATTTTGTTTGTTTTCTCCTCTTCCTTGCAAGACTGATGTGAGCTGGCCCTGCCATCCGATCTGCTTTTGATCTTTTTCTAGCGTGGCCTGTGTGTTTTTTAAAGTGTTTTGCTGCCAGAGCTGACCACTACTAAGAGAGAGAAAAAGCAGTCGGCAAACTTCCCTGTTTAAAAATGCACTGGTTTAAGGCTTTGCAGATTACATTGCTTGTTTTTCAACCAACCCATAAGGACGTTGCCAGCAGATTTCCAGTAAACTAGACATTTAAGTCAAAGTGGCTTCTCTGAAATATCTGAACAGTGGTGTGGGGAAGGTTTTGGTGAACGATGGGGTGGAGGGGAGGACAATCTGCAATTTATCTGCAGCTCTGCCTGGTGCAGATGAGATACCCACAGAAGTCATTCTCTTCAGGTTACATTTTGTTATGAGGATTTGGGATTTTCCATGCTGAGTTCCCAGGCCTTAAAATACTGACTATGCATTTCAGCTGTAGTATAGTAGGCAAAGAAATGTTTTTTCCTGGGATTTCTTGCTTCAGGCTCTTTTTGAAATTCACAGGAGCTGCCTATAACATCATTTTCTCATAATAATTTTAAATGTGTTTTAGAAATCTGAGGAGAGTGGAAAGTTTTCTGACTATTTCTCACAAATTATATTCCTAGGTCACAGACAAATCTGCTGTAAATAGGTACAACTCTACTGATTAAAGCAGCATTGTCCCTGCTGGTGTTGAAATGTGAAACAACTTTACTAGGTTTGTGCCATCCCACTGTTGGAAGACAGGGAGTTGAACAATACTTCTGCAGCCAGCTGAAAGGCCTAAATAAGTACATTGCTTTAAATCACAGTACGGCTCATCATTTATTTTCATTGTATTTAGTGAATTAGAGACTGGCCCTTGGTGAACAGGACTATTTTCCTCTGTAATTACATGTGCCATGCTGGCCATTAACACCTGCCAGAGGAGCTCAGGGTGCCTCCTGCAGAAACTAAGGCAACAAAGTTTGTTTTAAGATCCTAAATACCTTTGTGGACCTGTACCTGGGCATTTTAATTTCGCACCCTTGTATTTTGTAAAAATACATTGTAAAAATGAGGATAGTTTACATTATTATGATATTATATCTAGTAAGTCACATGGTGCTCTGTCCCCAGCCCGTACATGAAGAACATGATATAAACGCACAGGCAAGTGTTTGCTAAGACCTGAACAGCATCAAAGTATTATTGCATCTCACAGTGAATGTTTTAAAGTTTTACAATAAAAAAGCTAATCCTGTCATGGAGTTTTGCATCAGGTCATTATGGGATTTATAAAAATAAATAATGTTTTGTTTAAAAGCCAGTGCTGAATCTTCGTGCTGAGCAATAGCATTGAGTCAATTTCCCTTAACTTAGCTAATAAATTGGTATTTACTGCAAGCTGATTTGAGGTGGACATTCCTACATTCTCATCTTTGTATTATTAATTTTTAATGAATAAAAGAGAAGTTGAATGTGGCCCTAGATGACTGGGTGAAAAATGGACTAACAGATAAACTTGGTTTTATATTTTATGCTTCAAAACAATATCCATCCTAAGCTCTATTTGATAATATATATTATCCCACTTTTATGCTTCCTTTATTGGGGAGAAGGTTAAAAGAAGCCAGCTGGATAACTCAAGAGTTTGCCACCTTGCAGCTCTGTTCTCTGACAATCTTTATTTCTTGCTGTGTGTCGAGGAACCATGTTAGTTACTTCTCGTTGTGCCCTAACTGACTTGCAAATACATACCAAAGAAGAAATAGCAAGGGCCAGGCTTATCTTACTTCCTCTATTTTGCTCAAAAAAAAGCATCAATATTCACTCAGCTCCCTTGAGGCAGTTCTCTGTCCTCATCCTGATTTTAGAAAAATGTTTGTCATTGCTTTTATGTGAGCAGCCTGCTGGGCCATGTGCACGTCCCTGCTCAGTAGATGAGCTGCTGTGGCTGTGTTCCTGCTCCCATCCGAGCGGCAGCACCCCTCCGGCTCAGTGAGGGTGGGCTGCCAGCAACACGCGGCAGACCTGGGGTTTCACTCATAAGATTCCTTGGAGCGCTGCCCAAAATACATAGGGCAAAAAATGGAGAGTTGAGCAAAACAAGAAGGCTTAAGCCTTGCTTTTAACACGAAATGTGGTCATGGGTGTCACCAGGCTGTGTGAACTGGGAGCTCATGTCCGTTCCCTCGATGTGATTTCCATTGCAAGCGGAGGGAGTGTGCTGTGCAGAGACAGGGCACCTGCTTTGTCCCTCGTGCTGCTCGTTGCAGGATCACCATGGCCTGGGCTAATCAGAACCGACAGCAATTAAGAGTAATTGAGGTAGTCTTTCTAGCTCAGTGATTTCCCTGTAGCTTTTAATAAGGAGAAATCAGAAGGAAAAACAAATGCTGTTGTTCACTAAGCTCTCACGAGCTGTTTCTGATTGTCTCGGGATTCAACAACTCATTAGATGGAGAATTGGCAACGCTCGGCTTGAGTAACACCAGTTTTCTGGATGTCTGTGTGATGAGATTTTTGTTTGCATTCTTTAACCATGTGGAATGTTAATTTTTCAGGGGTTTTTTTTGTGTGCGTGTGTGTCTTGGTACGGGGTTCTTGGGTTATTTTGAGCCCAAGCTTGTTTTCCTCTATTATGTAAGAAGTCAAGATAATAGGAAGTGTGATGTACTTTCCTCTCGTGATACTGCAATTAAAGGACCTGTGAAGGCAGGACTGGCCAAACAGGATCCGTGTCACAGACTTCCGGTCACAATAAATCACTGGCTTTGGAAAACATATTAATAATATGATTTTGTTTGTTTTATAATACTGTCTGTGTTTATCATAGTGAGGACAAATAAGTACCAAACAGATTGCAAAGGTGAAACATGTTTGTGGTGGTGGCAGCCCTGGCTGAGCAGCTGCCTCACCTGCAGCCTGTGTGCTGGGCGGTCTCCACTGGGACCATGCCTGACATACCAAACCTGTGAGCAGTGTCCAGCAGCTGCCAATGAAAAGAAAAAATGTCTAGAGAAATTTTTCTCTCTTATGCCCCTGTACCAAAATGTGAATACTTTGTTTTCTCCTGATTTGTTTTGGCCTACATTCAGGACCCCAGAGCAAGAATTGCGAATGGTTGGTGAAAGGGGACAAAGGAGGATCCATGTCAACTGGTTGTCCTGCTGCCTCCAGAGCAGAGAGCTCCTCGTGCCCTCTGGTTGCCCTTGCCACACCTGAGCTTCTTTTATGATGGGACAGACCTCATTCTCCTAGTGTCTGCCTTGAGGTTCAGGGACTTGAGAGACAAGAGATGAATAATTACCATTGAGAACTGAGACAAAATAATTGTTAAGTACCTCAGACTTCTCCATATTGGCTGTCACTAGTTCTTCTGTCTTATTTATCCAGGGAGGGCACATTTTCTCTACACTTCTTGCATGTCAATCCACAGAGTGCTGACACGTGGGCTTCACTCTGTGGGTGCTGCTCCCCTTGTCCAGTTCAGTGCAAGAGTTGCCAAAGCAGCCCAAAGCCTTTCCATCTTGGGCAGCATCCTTCCGCTGAGTGCTGTTGTCGCCAAGTGACCAAGTGCAATAGGGTGTGAAATACTTTGCCTCAGCAAAACATGAAATAACTTGTCCTTTCTCTGGGCTGCTGTGGTTTAGATCTTGGCTTCAGTGCAACTAGAGCTGGTAGTTAAAAGTAGGTGCTTCACCTGTAGCCTTTTTTTTTTTTGTCATCACTTTTAGCAGTGAATTCAGGAACTTAATGAAAGACTGGGTGCAAAAGGTATTTTTTCAGTCTATTTTCACCATGATTAATGGCCCATATATATATTCATGATATGGAAGTTTCTAAGCACCAGATACTTCCATCATTTAGATCTCATTTTGGGGATTACATACTGCAAATATGACTACATTGCACAGGGCTGAATTTCATCTTAAATTCCAAGTATATTAGTTTGTTTTTATACGGAAATACTTCTGTTCAAAGAGAATGCAATGCTGACATATTGCTCTAATATTAGACCTTGTCAAAAACTTTTGACTGTTTTGTCCCAGAGAAAACTCTGGTATTTTAACTTTTTGTTTTGTTGCACTGAATAAAGACAACATATGATTTATCTCCCACTCCCCCACCAACAAAGGGCAGTTGTAGAAAGGATCATCTTGGGAAAGCCTAGACTGCTTTATTTTGAGATTTTAAGGTGATGTGCAGTTTCAGAATTCCTGGAACTATTCCACTTTATTCTGGCTTGATTTTAAATTTTGTCTCTGATTCATGGGAAAAACAGATTAGATCAGATAAATTATGTCTGAGTTCTCACCAGGAGGATGGAGTCTCTAGGCAGAGATGTGTGGGGTACCACAGTGATTTATTTAGAAATGCTGTCCAGTTGTTTCCTATTTTTGTTACCTCATAACAAACACGTTTCAATTGAGTAATATAATTTTTCAGTTTTACAGAATGTTTTGATGCTTGTTGATTATAATTACTTTGTCCAGAATCTAACAGTTATCCACAGCTTATTTTAGCTTTCCTGATAGAAAAATGTGAAAATGTCTGTAAAGTTAAAACTTTCAAATGGAGCTGCTTTATTCCATAGACACAATATTCTAGTAAAACCTTCCACTGGGTTTAATGTAAAAAAAAAAAAAAAGTGTCAAATTCTTCACTATTGTTTAATCAGCAGCACCCTGCTCTAAAAAATATTACAGACTGTCCTTCCATTTATAGAAACTATGTATTTCATAGGTGCAGAAAAGCTGAGAAGTGACTAAAATGTTTCATGATTGCAGTGAGCAACTGTCTCCTTTCCAGAGTCTAAAAGATGGGCTGTTGCTGTTACTCACGGTGCTTATTTCAGTAGCATCTGCTGCCAACCCAAATTCATGCTAAGAACTGTGCAGGTACCAAAGAGCTTATGGTCTCAGCAGTTGAGATGAACAAAGAGTGGGTAATAATAACCTGCAAGCCAAAGCAAGGATGTGATAGCAGCAATTAGCACGTCCACTCTGCTGACTTCTAGCCTTGAGATCTAAACAGCACAGAAATAAAAGACAGTAGAGTTCAGTGAAAGTTGAGGTAGTGTTTTAGGAGCATCCATGATTCCAAGAAAGCCTCCCCACTGAATGACTGAGTCCTCAAGTCTTTATGAGCAATAAATAAATTAGTTCTGCTGTAAGCTGTCATATAAAAACATATTTTCATCTATATTGCTTTCCACAAAAATTACTGTGAACAGGCAATTGCCTCTAGGCCTGTTTGCAAACATCTAGTAAACAGGAGGTCAAAGTATTATCCAAGCAAACTCATAAAGGCTTTTTTCACTTGTTTGGTTTGTTTCAACTACTAAGTCTGTTGGTATAGGCCAAGGAGGCTCTTTATGTGTTGATCATCTTCATCTCATTTAAACTTCATAATCTGGAACCAACACAGTGACATTTTACTAAGAAGTTTCCGGTGACTTTTCTTTTTTTTTTCAGTTTCAGTATCAGAATACAATGTGAGTTTATCATGTGCAGTCAAAAAATCACCAAGAAAATACGTAGTAGAGTTCAAAGTATGGTTTCTAGATGCATCCAAAATATGCCTTGGAGAATAAAAACCTCTCCAAAAGCTTGAAGAACAGGGCAGGGGGATGGAGGATGGGGGGGACTCAGATCAGTTCAGTAAAGGTTTAACATCAATTGATGTGGTTGTGGCTACAAAGCTGCTCAGCTTCCCACACGGATCAGGGCTGTATTTGCCCCGAGTGTTGTATGCTGCAAGAGAACTTGTTGACAGACTCCTTGCTGCAGCAGCAGCACAGAAGGTATTACAGCTAATTCACCATGTCTCTGGCAGGGGTTAGGCAAGTTTGAGGCTTCTGTGGTATTGCTGTGCTTCCACATCAGTATTTGTGAGAGCTAACTCGGCTCTTTATAAGCAAATATAAACAAACCAGTTCAGGTTGTACAAATTCCAGGGGTGGTACCAGTGCTTGCAGCTGTGGCAAAGCAGGAGTGTAACCTGTGCAGAACAGAGGGACAGTGTTTTTCCTGAGAGGCTGTAAAAGCAGAGGAGATAGAACCTGCTGAAAACACATTTTTATCCTGATGAAAAAACAACCGTCAAGTTACTGCATTTTCTGATATTTAATTTATTCTATTTGTCATCTGAAATGATGGCAGGGGCTACTTTTTATTACTGTAGTATGTGTTCACATCAAAGAACCGGCTTTCATGTGGTTTTTTTTTTCAGCAGAAATAAACGAACTGAATTTTGTTATGAATGAATAAAGCAGCAAGTGAGATCTGACTCTCAGGCAGTTCTTCCCGACAGAGATCCATGATATTCAATTATCTCTTTGTTCTGCGACTGTAGAGACAGGCAAGGTGCCTGCTGAACCTGATGAAAGTCTTCCCTTGGATTAATCAACCAGCTGAGTTCATCAGCTCTGCCTGCCTGGTTTTTTTGTCTGAATTGGGTTGAATGTGATGTGGCTAGGTACAGTAAAGCAAGCTGGACAGTGAGCTTCAGCTTTCTGGCTGAGGTGTTTTGCACCCCAGCTCCCAAAACGTGTAATGTGAACAGGATGAGTATTTTTCTCTTTCTGGTGACATCTGGAAGGATTCTGGCTGACCTGCTCTGTTCCTCTTGAAAAGTTTTTGGACAACTTAGAGGAGCTAGGGAATGGTCAGGGGGGGTAAGGAATTAAATTGCAAGGAAAGTTAGTAAGAGTCGGTTTAGGGTGTGCTCACTGCTGAGGGCTAATGAAGTGTAGCTGTCCTTGGCTAAGCATGTGGTAGTAAAGGAGGGGCTGATTCACCCTTGGACAACTTGGGGGGATGGAGCTCTTCAGGGAACAAGAACTACCCTGGGGTGACAGGGCTGCTTGAGCCTTTGCATCCTGGTTTCCACCAGCAAACGTGCTGCAGGCTTGTGCCAGTGGGTAAGAAACCTCCCTACCCAGCATGAGCACTCATAGCTTGTTCTGACCTCAGGGCTTGCTCCTCTCACCCCCTTCCATCTTCCCCTCAAGCCGCAATGGGCTTTTTCATGTAAACCCAATTTCCTGGCTTCTGTCACCAGCAGCATGTGTCTCGAGTGACCCTGTTCCTGTGGCGGCTCCCTCTCCTTTGGAGGGTATACCAAGTTATTTAGCCCATGGGCCAGTTCCATGTAAATTAAACCCTTGTTGCCTCCCCATGTGAAGGGGAGGGTGGTTTGGCATGTGCCCTTTTCTATTTAGAGCACTTTCGGGGTGGTCATAACACTTCTGAGACTTGCACAGTGTGTATCCCAGGCAGCATTCAGTGCATGGACCCCTCCCTTGGTCCACTGTCTCCAGCTCTGGATATCACGCTGACATGTTGGTGGGTGGCAGATTGTCTGCCTCCAGCTCAACCCCTTTTCATGCCTGCAGTCAGTGGTGGGGGTCCTGGAGCCGCGCTTCTGGGTCTGCCCCTGTGTTTGACCTCTAACCCTGTCAAACTGGGGAATTTTCACTTGATCCATCTCACCAATCTAACTTCTCCAGCAGCAGGCTCTTATGCCTATTGATGACTTTTATCATGGCTAACTGAACTAGGGAGGTATTGATGAGAGAGAATTTTGCATCCTGGATCCTCCATTAATTCTTATTTAAGGATGACTCTGAGCTGCGGACTTTTTCCACTTCTCCCCGGCTTTCACAAGGATATCTTCATGCAGAGATTAAATAACTTTGCTCAGGATGTGGGAAATGGAATGAAGGAAACAGTCACTCAGAAGAAGGATAAAGCAGCCTGGAAAGATATGTTAAGCTGGGCACTGAAAGAAACTCTGAATTCTTAAAAACGTTTTGCAGGGACCATCCCAAAGCCCATGTAGCTTCAGTAATCCATGATCTCTTCCAGCTGTTAGCATGAGCACCACAGCATAATAATCACCTCCGTGTGCATTACTCATTCTCCATTTTCTGGTTTGTCTCTGCACTTATTAGATCATTGACAGAGGGAACAAGCCATCCGTTGAAGGAGACCTGGATGTAATTACGCATAGTTCAACTGGATCCTATTAGTGTTAAACAACAAAAGATGTTACACGTAATCTGAGTTAGTAAACTACACGGAGAAGTACAGCAGAGTCAGGAAGAGAAGGACTCAGAGAGTGCTGAGCAGAGTGTGCTGCTTGCGGAGATACAGTCCTGATGACATTAGCCATGATGCATGTTACCATGGATCATTAATTTTGGCTTAACGTTCTCTGCAGGTATGAGAGAGAAACACAGAGATTACACAGGAGTTGACTAATGGCAAATAAAACCTGCATGGCACAGGAGAACAGGAGACTTTTGTAGTTTATAGTGAGCACATGACCAAAGTCAGAGAAGACAGAAAATATTTCAGGCTGGTACCTCTGCTTTATCACAGGAACAGGTGTGAAGGTCCTAGGGAATGCTCTGGCCCCGTGTAACAGAACAGTAGGAGCCAGCCAGCAGACCCCAACAGGGACTCCTCATCTTGCAGGTGGCTGGCACTGCACTCACAAGTCGGCTTGTCTAACTATGGTGCAATACAGGGACAAACACATGTTAATTATAACCAACAGCACCCAGGGTAGTGCTGCTCACTTTCTGCAGCAGTGTCCAAGGCAGGCTGGTTAGTCCCCAACCCTACCAAGCACTCAGCTCATTTTCTGACAGACTTGCATCCAATGTGTTGTTCGCACCCTAGCTCAGATTGCTAATAAATTCAGTCCGCTGAGGTGCTCTTATAAGGGATCATTTTTAGGCTCTGGCTAGATGCAATTCTTGCCAGCGTAACTGTGCTCTAGCACTTAATTTTGCACAGATTTCCTCTTAGCACTTGGAGACCTATAAAAGTGTAAGTTGAAAGGTCAGGGGAGAAAATCCCTCAAAAGTGAAGCACTTGATTAGCCACTCAGTGTTCTCAGTATCGGTGCAATACTGTGGGCCAACTGTAGCAGTTTTATTCCACCATAAAAATGATAAAAAGGATACAATTTTCAGATCATTGTGAAAGCTTTCCTTGTTGATATGTTGTTAAACGAAGGTTCCTGATTTTAATAAGCAAGAAACAAAGTAGCTGTGGAGTGTATTTTATACCTCACATGTTCCAAAACAGTGAAACAATGTAGGATTTGGGGCCAAGAGGAACAAGTACTGAATGCAATGATGATGAAAATAATACCAGTAGAATTAGGGAAATACCCTGATTATTATTAGTTTTGTTATTATTGTTTCATCAGGGGCCATTATCCTATAATCTTTCTTTCAGAACCGGATTTCAAAATTGATTAAGGGATTTTCTTTATCCAGTCCTACTTCAGAAAATGCCGTTCTCACAGCATAAATTTACAGAGGAAGATGATCAGTTGCATCTTGCACATCCATTTGATTTATTAAAGACATCTTAAGCCAAAGAAAATTTTTGTTTGTCACTCCTCCTTTTTATTAGAAAAAGAGAAATCCCTCTGTCTTCAGCACAAATCTTTGTTTTTCATGTGTCGTGTCATTGATAAACCGCATATTCATCAACAAGGTGAGGAGAGAATAAGAGTTTTTATGAAAATCTTTTCCTAGAAACCAGCAGTAATTCACTGGTTGTCTCACAGTGGTCATTGATCTTTTCAACAAGGGAAATATGTGTCATCATCCTTTTGGTACAGGAGGGGAGACTGAAACTGAGGCAAGGAATTTGCTTGTGGTCATGGCAGATTAATGTTCCTGAGGAACCTGTGGAGCAATTAGCAATTAATTTGAGCTCTGATGCAGGGCAGGAGGAGAGTCAGGACATCCTGATGGTCTTCTAGCTCTAGTGGGAATGCCTGTGTTGTCCATCTGAAAAGGTAAGGAGGAAAAAACATACTTTACAGTGCTTGTGTGGTTCTCTGCCTGTGAGAACAGCAGACTACAGAGCTCAGGAGAAAGCGAGAGCTAGAGACAAAGCAAGGCTGGCGGAGGGCACCTAGTTAACTTTACCCAAATATATCTCAGATCTGTGATCCCAGCATGGAAATAAAACACAAAACACATTGAACAAGTAATTTTAACCCAAGAGATAAGTGCCAGAAATTTTGGGATGCTTACTAAAAGAGTTACTGTGGGAGGTTCTTAAATTGCAGCAATGGTGGGAATGGCACTGTTAGAGAAATTTGTAGATATTTCTAAAGATTGTAAAATCCTTGGATGAAAAGTAGCATAGCAGTGCAAGTTATCTTTCAAAATGTAGTTACAAGAAATAAGAGAATTAACTATACAGCCAGCTTGTGCTGTGACTAAGGAACTTCACAGGACTAAATGTGTCATACAGGTCTTTCCAGTATATGATCCTTAGTAAGACTCCCCCAAAGGTCCTAGGCCCCAGAGCAGAGTTTCTTGGTTGTACTTCAATTATATCATGTAGACAATGTATTTTAATTAAATATATAACAGCTTCTCTGGAATACATCCTTTAGAAATTCTTCCTTCCTCACCGTATTGTATTCAATCTGTAACTTCAGCCCAGTGTCTCAGCTGAAGGCCCATTCAGAAGGAGCAGATGCCAGTTGTACCAGTGCTAGAGATGAGTTGTGTCCAGCCATAACTTGTAGGAATCCAAGCTCCACTGTGTTTGAGGAAGGAAAGATCAGAGCTCAATTTTAGATCAAATTTGACTTTGTGATCTTGGTTCTCAAGTGGTTTCATATCTGGGAAAAATCTGTAGTTTCCAAAAAGTTAAAACCTTAAAATGGTAATTGTTCTAGAGAGGTTTTTGCCATTCAAAATAAGTGATAATATTTTGTTGGATCCAAATAAGAACGTAATTTGCTTGTCAATGTACCAGACTCTGTTGTCATCTCTGGTAGCTGTGTCTATCTGAGATGAAAGAAATTTTCAACTGCAGGAAGTACGTAAGCATAGCCCAGTTTTCTTTTTTTTTTTTTTTTAAATGAAACTGCACAACAACTACACATGCTGTACCAACTAAAAAAATCTGTAAAGAAACCATCTGAGAGGGGTTTGCTGTTATTTTCAGGACGTTAGACTGTAGGAAATAAACACAAACCTCCCAAGCCCTATCTGTGTTTGAAAGATATCATCCAGATTGTGGGCCAGTCTGTTAGAAGACAATTTAGTCTGCCATGTAGGCCCACAGACTTTGTCCAGTACCTGTGTGTTACTTCCCTTGTGGGTTGAGACAACTGGTGGTTCACGAACAGCTTCTGTTTTGTTTCCAAGCCACACTGTAGTAGGCAACTAAGTGTTCAGACTGAGTTAGGAGCAGCCTTCAGCTGGTGTTAGTACCTGCTGACAGGCAGAAAATTACATTTGCAAATGTTTTATCAACAATATTTTATGCAGAACTTTTTGTAATGATAACAGTAATGTATCATCTTGTTTACTGCAATGCTGAGTTTTTGATACATCGCTCTCCCTCCTAACCATTGCATGATGCAGGGATTTGGAGAGGCCGATGAGTTCGCCTGGGTCAGGAAGGCTTTTTTGAACCATGCACTTACTGCAGCTATTGGTGAGGCAGAAATAACGTCTGGTAACCCACCTCCCATATTGCTAGTTTGTGCTGTTCTCCAGTGTCTTCCTGGGATCGCTGGAGCTGCCATATCCATAGGATGGGAGTAGTATAACACATGGTCTCCAGATCAGTGGAACAACTCCCCCAACCAGGTATATACAGGACCTAAGGTAGAAAAGCAGTCACTTGAGGCAGCAAGGCAGGTGCAACTCTTCTGCTGCTGGTTGGTGAGAGAATAAAGAGTAAAATCTGTCTTTAGACTGTCAAGGTGAGATCCAAGTTCTTTGGCTCACCTTTGGCAAGGGTAGTCCCCCTGTTTATTAGTGTTCATGACTCTCCTTTGCCTTGGAGAAGGGAAGAGAAACTTTGGAGGAGTGTTTCCTCTGATGAAACCCTTACTTGCTGAGCTGGCTGAGCAACATTTGTTGCTTGTTGAGCTCAAGATGTATCTTAGCACTTCATGAACTGTTGAAAAAAATCCCTTACTGACGCTCAGCCAAGGTGGCCATAGAAAAGCGGCATGGCTTGAAGGGCTGTCGTAATTCCTAAAATTGTTTTAAACACCCTGAGCTACTGTGGGAGAAGTAACTTTTGAAACAATGCGAGTCCTTCATGGTCGTGTAACCTGGGGAGTCTGAGCTGCAAGATGCTTTGGAGGCTGCACGTCTGCTGGAGAGGACCCTACGGTCTGCCAGGGCATGGGGCTGCCGTGAGGTAAACGGGAATGTCGCTGCCTGTGATGCCAACAGCGAGCCGAAGGGCTCTGTTTTCCTCTTTGAACTGAGGACCCCAGAGCAGAATTTCTTGGTTACACAATAAAATAATAAAAATGCTAGTTTAAATTTCGAATTAGTGAAGGACTATTTTTGGCTTTCTCAGAGACAGCATCTGTAAATAATCAGGCAGAAGCCTTTCCATAAAACAACACAGAAAAACCTCAAAGAGCATTTAGATTCTGCAACATTTAAACAAGATTTTTAACCCATAGGGAAGCCAAAATCAACACAATGCTTCCTGCACATAAAAGCATGGAATTTCTTAGCAGTGTGGGGGCAATAAATGACTATCACATTTCCCTCCTTTCTAAAAACTAAATATTTTTCAATGGAAATAGTAATATTCATGGAAAAAGAGAAGAGGACCATGAGTTATGTAAGAATTGATTTAAGCTCTGAACCACCATACATTGCAGACTGGAGGCTAATTAAAGAAAAACTTAAGCTGTTCCATTTTGCTCTAATTGTCCTCCAAGCTCAAGAGATCAAATATGCTAGCTGAGATCCTTCTTGTAATCATCTGCATTCATGACCCAGGTTTCAAGTTCATTCCCGCTGCTCTCAGCCAGGTCCATCCATAATGCAAACAAAAGGGGTGAATTATATACTCTTAATTGTGTCCTCTACAAAGACAGGAGAACATGATGACTAGCAGTTATATGCTCCTAACAACTTCTGACCACAGTGTTTGCCCACAGTGTGTGGGCAAAAAAAAATTAATACGTTATTCAAGATGCTGTTACCTTGGTTTCTTGGCTCTTGCAGGAGGACTGCTGTTGACTTAAGGGGCTGCCAAATAAGACTCTTCTGCATTTGCGTGGAAAATTGTTTATGAACAGCTGGCAACATTTCTAGTCATTAGGATGACTTGGCTGAAACCTATAGATCTCCAAGCTGTGGACAAATAAACCAGTGAATACCAAATTTGAGGGAGGGATGACCAGTGCAGGCAAACAGAAGTGAGAAATGTTACAGTTCAATACGGCTCCGTGAGCAAGCTGTGTGGTTTCATGAACCACCCCTGGCTTGTGAACCAGCGCTAGAGAAGGGCTGAATTAAGCATTTATTTCATCTGTGTGAAACTCTGTGTAAAGAAGCAAAAATCACAGTCTTGCAATTCCTGTTTACCAGTCTGGTTAGTTTTTAGTTGTTATTTAGAGTGACTAATTATCTAGCTTCCCACAAAGGATGGATTTGTGTACTTTCCCAGATGGGGCACAGTTAAGAGAAGTTACATAGTAAAGGAATCAAGATAATGGCATGCCAAACTGTGCCTAAACTGTTTTTCTCTGCTAAATTATTTATTCATTTTGATATTCTGAGAAATGCCAAAGCACTTTGCCCCAAAAAACTTAGTGTTTGCTTCATTGGCAGCTTTCAGAGAAAACAAAATGTTGTCATTCAGACATAGGAAAAGATTGTCACAGAGATACTGAGCTTACCAAAGTGCATCCATTGTAATGAATTCCCAGATCCCTGAGTAACGGGTCAGTCAGTGTTGGTGGGACCTGGAAGCCTGGGCACAGCTGTAGCTCTTGGCTGAACCATGTCTCCTGGCCACCTCCTGCTTTCTGGCTGCCCCAGGCAGGTAGCACTGGAGCACAGGCGCACGGAGCTGTGCCCCTTCCCAAACCCTGTGTGGTCTCTCTGGAGCTCAGTGCTAACATTTGCAGAGGGACAAAGGACATCTAAGCTGGTTTGCACCTTTGAAAATCCTGAAAATATCACCACATGAAAATACTTTGATGAAAGTGAAACATGAATGGAGACTCTATCTTCTGGGGATGGAAAGGTTTTACCCTGTCCCACAGTAAGAATTTCTTTCTTTTTTGTTTAACTGTCAAGCTTGGGAGCACCACAGATTGGCACACTTTGGTCATGGCACCATGTGAAAACCAAAAGGTTGTGCTGTAATTACCTTCTGAGTGTAGCTTTCTTTTCAAACCAATCTAAGCTGCCATCAGGAGAACAAAAAGCTGGCATGGAGTTTGTCTCCACGAGACTGGCAGACCTGCAGGGATGAAATGGTGTGTCATCCCCAATGTGTTTTCTGCCCATTAGTTTACTTGTTAATGTGACTTGTGTCTTTTAACATTTTTCTTTGACTATAGCACTTATGATTTTAGAAAGATAGACTATAAGATTCTCTCAAGAAAGATACCCTTAAGAAAGTTTCCCCTGTAAGCAGGAAGGATGCTGAGCTGAAGAACTCACACAGGAGATGTAACTGTCAAAGTAGGGGAATCCTGCAAGTCTTCAAAGTAAAGAAAGTGTCACTTAGCTGCAATGTGGTTGATGTAAAGGTTTAATAACTTGGTTAACGTGTATCTTCAGTATACAATGTTTCAGGTAGCATAAGCTGGTGGCAATAGATTTTTAGTACTTAAATTGAAGACATAAAAAGCAAGCTAATTGACTGTACCTGTCTTATGCTGCTGCATTTTCATACAGGTACTCCAACTTTTCACATTAAATGCAGTGCCCATGCAGGTCACAACTTCTCATGGTACTTTTCATGAGTACAGAAAGTCAGATAGGAACAGGGTTGATGTAGTTTTGTAGATCAAAAAAAGCCGAAAAAGATCGTGCTGTTCAAGTATTATGAAACATTTTCTGTCATCTTAATTCAATAGGTAATGAGCACAGCATGATCAACACAGAAGTAATAGTATACAATCTGGTTTTGCAATTTTTGTTCATATCTTACCCATTCACTCTCTTCATACCATGTGGGTAGCAAACAGATGTGTTACATTATACTACATTAAATCCTGTGGAGGCAATAGTCTTAAGTGCTGCGTCAAATATTTATAATGTGGAATTATTTTAGGACAGGAGCCAAGTGCAATATGGCATCCTTCATAGTGTCTCTCTTGTTTTTGTAAGTGGAAGCTCAGCTACTGCCTTACAATTATGCTTCTTCTCTAACCTTCAACATCCCTTTTCATTTGTCACCATCTGAATATGATTTAATTATTGTCATATATTAGTGTCTTTTTTACTTTCTTTGTTAGCTTTCTCACTTAAGCTGAGAAGGGCCAAGTTTCCAACAGCCCCTTTCTAGCCCTACCATTCATCTGGGTGGGTGAGACACCGCTCTCTTGTGCCCATGAAGCGCAGCACGCCTGTGGGGCACATATGGACCGACTCTGTGTGCTCTAGCAAGCCCACTGCTAAGGACCAGCTGGTGGGACCAGCTGGCTTGTAAGTGAACAGTGCGTGATGGATGCGAGGTGATGCCGTAGCCCTGGCCATGACGGGGGTCCTGGGACTCAGCTTATTGGTGCTTCTGGCCCATGGGCGAGGATGCAGGGTGGGGGGCGCAGGGGAGACAAGTCAGGGAAAATTAGCCTGGCACATTGTGCCCGCTGTTTTACACTTTGTGCATTGCAGAGAGGTTATGCTTTTTAAGAATATAATCTCTTCAGTGCACAAAGCACTAATAATGTCAGTAGCAAGAGGAATTTCCACTCATAAACCTTCTTTACCTGCATAATGCTGTGCTTCTAGACAATGTCTTGCTTTTCTTTTACATTGCAAAAATGAAGAGCCTAACCATAGCAGCCTGTTCTGAAAACATCTAAAATTTCTCTTTAGAAAATTAACATGTTAAAGGAGTTTGTTGTTCATCTGTGGCCATATGTCTTCTATTTATGAGTCTATTTAAATCCCAAACTTTTGCATGCTTCTTTTACTTCCTTTGACTTCCAAGCTTATCCAAATCACTTTTTTTTTATGGAGTTAATTTACAGGTCAAGTTAGTCATTAGAAATTCTTTACTCAGAAATATTGGCAAGGTTTTTACTCTTTATTCAGAAATATTTCTCTCTGAACATGTTCGTTACTCAACCAGCTGCATGCCTGACTTCATAATTGAATTGTTCAATTCTTTTGATTGTTTTAATAATTTACCCACACGTGCAGGGTACCCACTTCACAGTTTTACATTCAACAGGAGAACGTCCTTTGGTTTGTAGATGATTTTCTGAAAACTTAGAATGTAATTTTTTTCGTGTAGATGAACATATTGGACCATCATTCTTGCCTACAGTAATTCATAGGGTTTGAGTTTGGTTGAGGCCAGATTCTGTTGCAGTGTTCCTATTTGTGGAGCCAGCTAGATGCTGACCAACACTCTTCGTGTAGAGCCTACAAGCAACCCACAGATGGCCCGTGCAGGGGCAAGTTCAGCCTGTCTTATTCATGTCCATTTTTCTTTGCTATAAAGATGCAGCCTTGAACAACCTCATTGTGGTTTGTCTTCCTCTTACCTCATCTTTGTGGTTATGCATTTCAATATTCAATATGTTAGCAGATGTGTGGGAGCTCATGGGTCAGAACTTTCAGAATAAGAACATCACTCTTCATAGAGTGCTGCCCTAAGCCTGAAGGAGAGATTGATCCTTCCCTGTGTGCAGGGCTAATGTAGAATGGAGGATGCCCAGACATTTCCACAGGCTTGTAGTGAACCGCCTCAGTCTCCTGCATGGATACATTAACAGGACTGTTGGCTGTCACTCTATCACTTGAAGCAAGACTTTACGCTGATCAGCATTGGTATGGCTGTAGCTGAAATACAAGGAAAGATGAGAGGAGAGAAGGGAAGAGGAGAAGAGACTAGGTGGAAAGAGTGTAGAGCTGAGTGATGAGATATGGCTTTATTTTGTATGACAAACATGTGTCCTCTGCCAGCTGTTTTCTGCGTGGTGCCAGTCCTTACTTCTGCAGAAGAGGGCATGCATGCATTTCAGTGCTTTCACTGTATTGTTTTTGGGGAATGTATTCAAGTGCATTTTGGTATTTTATCATTATTTGCTTGCCTTAGAGCTGATTTCAAAACTAAAAAATTTCGAAACTAAAATCTACATCTTCTCTCTTCTAATGATTATTGCAGCTATGAGCAGTGTGTAGCAGGGAAAATGAGGACAGCCTCCAAGTTTCTCTGTAAGGGCCCTCTTTCAATACTTCCAATCCCAAATCCTAATGTGAAAGTACCATAATTTTTATCATAGTATCTTGACAGCCTTAATCCTCTCTGCTGGCACACGCTGTAACTCATTCTTGAGACCCTTTCTCCTGTTTTCAAGGAAAATGGAAACTCCTATCTGTTGTTACTTTAAAAAGGCAATTGAAACATAAATATCTTGGCACAGAAGTTCAAGTCAATCTATTTTTTAGTTTCTCAAATTCAGTGTGGCATTTTCTCATTCCGTAAGAAAGGAATGCTGTCTGAGGTTTCCAGCTCCTCTGGGTGGGCTCATGAGCCAGTGAAATGGAGGGGTGGTTTCTACCAAACTTGGCTCGGGTCTTGTGTAGCGGCTCGGGTCTTGTGTAGCAGCTCATAAACACTGTGATTTGCATAACCTCTCCAGCATCTGAGGAAAAGAGACTGTCAGTCAACACTTCTGGCATGTCAGGGTCATTCTTAACACATTTGATCTGAAAGGGCACTCACCAACAGGGTGAACATCTCCTTCCACTGATGTGACCCACATACCATCTGAGCAGGGAATGATGTTTTCAATCAAGACAAAATGAAGATGACTACAAGTTGAGATCATTTAGTCTCTGAGTCTTTTATTGATCAAACTTCATGTGTGATATTCTTGAAACTATCTAAATTTGCAGGTCTCATTGAGACATAAAATACCCAGACTGTCAGTCTGGTTTTCATTTGCACTCCTTCTAGCTCCGCTGTAATTGAGAGCAGGCCTCATACAGTCTATCTATAGCTTCCATATACCCATTTTAGGCCTGTTTGCTTCCTGGTTTCACACAGGGTCCATTAGAACAGCAATGAGAAACAACTTGGGAAAAAAAATAGAAACTGTACAGAATATATTTTGCTTTGTCAGACTATTTGACTAGATGATCCTGAAGAAATTTTGGATTTTTAATTTATGCTTGCTTTCAGTGTTGCAAGATGATGTTTTTTGCTTTTTATTTCAGCAGGATTTAGTTGTTAAGGCCCTTTTTAAAGTCACAGAAGGTTTGCACCTGCAAAGTCCTTTCAATGATATAGTGCTTTTAAGAGGCTTTGCCTGCATGACTTGCTCTGAGCTCCAGTAGAAGCCAACAGAAGGACATTGTCCATTCCAAGCCAGCATCCTGGCTCCTGGGCTGGTTTTCCTTGGCTGTACCAAGAAAAATGTGTGAGGTACAAGAGGGCAATGTGGAAAATTAAAATTAAACTATTTAAAAAAAATTAAAAATTAATGATGCAAATTAATTTGTGAAAATTGTCACATCTGGGTCTGAATCCTTCCTTAAGCCACCCAGCATTTCTTAGGGCACTTAAGAGGTGTTGCAGTCCCTGACTAACTTGAACTCCTGCTTTCATGCTGAGCATGTCTCCTCCTCCCAGCAGGCTTGAAGGAGGGAATTCTTTTAGTCAGGCCTTCTGAGGGTTTATCCCTGCCCTATTCAATGCCTGTTACGGCAAACAAATCAGCTTCATTCGTTACATATTTCCTCATCATTTGCCTGTTGTTGTTCATTAGGGTTTTTTTCTAGTTTACTTTAGACATAACAAGTTGTTGGATGCTCTGGTAAATCTTGGTATATCCCTGAAGTCCATTTAGTGCCTAGTATTTTTCTGAAGTTGTTATTTTCAAAAGCATTCAGACTCTGCCTATGTCTTTGATAGATTTCCATCTTTCACATCCACATATGATGACAAAAGGAATACCTGGTCTATTGGGAGGTGTCCCTGCCCAGGGCAGGGGAGTTGGAACTTGATGATCTTTAAGGTCCCTTCCAACCCTAAGCATTCTATGATTCTATGATTCTATCTGAGTTGAAGATTTGTACTTCAATCTTTTAGCAATAGACGTTTGCTGACCATATATTGTTTCAAGTGGTAAATGCATCTGTTTTCCTGCCAATCTGTGGCCTCATCACCTTTTCTCCATCTCCAGGGGGACAATAATGTTGTTTCCAAGGTATGGAAATGATTTAATTTCTGGTATTCATTCTTATTTCCAAGTAATGTTTGTTACTAAGATGTCAGCAAGGTTCTCATTAGATTTTTTTTTTTAAATGACAAAACACTAATACTTCAGTTTTGTGAAGCTGAATGCTACTTAGATATTTGCATGTTGGCTGGGCTGTCACTTAGAAGAGCAGGACTATCAGCAAAACTGAGCTTACTGTTGATAAACTTTGTGGTAACTGTATTATAGCCACATTTCTCTTCCCCCAAGACTTAAGTACAAGTCAACTAATGGAGATGGATATGGGGATATTGCTCTGGAAAGGCCCAAGGTGCTGGGCTTTGGAAGGCTAGGGAAGGGGTGCACCCTCAGGGGAGTGCCACGCGCTCCCACGCAAGTTTATCATGGCTTTATTGGGGAAACACTGTTACCCCAAAACATGTAGTATGATTAATAACAAACGTTGGATCGGATGTAAAGAGAAGAATGTGCTTATAAAATTAAAGCCAGATCCATCTTTGGATCAGTCTATGATAGTGCCTGCCTTTTGCAGACCTGATTGTATTAATCAATTTAAAAAGAGACTGAAATGCCATGATGATGAACATCATTTGGAGAGAAACCGTTAAAGGGAGTTCAAATGCACATCCTTTCTCTTCTTCATTTTAAAGAATTTATTTTGAATGAGATCCAAATGACAAAATCAGATTAGTTTTCTAGTGCTTTTTGTCAATTGATTTTACCTCTTTTTGACAGCTGCATCCCTGTGCAAATGTAGAATCTGAGCTGCCCACTGAGCCCTAAGTTTGGAATAATTCAAACTTCATCTCAAACTCTTTTTTCAAGCTTCAGTACTGCCATTCTTTGTATATATATGAAGTGCAAGCCTTTTTGTTACATGAAAATGATTGAAAGAAAACTTTTCTTAACTGCAGACTGGTTGAATAATGTTTAATGTATTTAATTCCAAACAATCAGTTCCATGTGTGATTATAGAACTCTTTGCTTTGCAAAAAAGTGGGCATCTCTTTAATTACAGTTTTATAATGCAAATACATCTTTCTTTCTCTTGAAGACTATATGCAGCTAGTAGGAATACTAAAAAAGGTTCATGTATACCATATGTGTTTGTTTGTATATACATACACAGAAAACATACATGAGTGTTACACGTATCTATGTTAAGTAGAATCCTATAGAGTTCTAGGTACATTGTTTGCCACAATTATGTTGTCTAAGGTGATGGTAGGTTTCCAATCATATTCTGCATATGTCACACTGAGAAACAATGAGAGCTTTCCAAAATAGTTTAGATGCCTTATAATTATTTTACCAGCTGTGGTTTCAGTTACCTTTAATTAGTTCCCCCTGCAGCTCTTAAATAAAGAGAGGCTTCTGTTAGATGCAGTTATTTTCTTCTGCAGATGGCACAGTGGAGTGTGGCTACTCATAAAAGGAGGCTACTGAACACTCCATGGCAAACTTGGGGCTCTAAAGAAATATGATTATTAAGGACAGTTTCTACATGGATTATTCATGATTTGCAGTCACCATGGTTTTCTGTCAAAATGGTTAGCTCTAGATTTTATGTCAGCTGGCATTCCTAAAACAGTTAGCTTACATGCTTACGAGCTGGTGAGATAACCCTCCACCCTGGAAGCAAATGGTGCTTTGACATCGCCCTGTATTTTCCCTAAATCATTTTCTTGGTTGAGTGACCCTGGCACTCCTAGAGAGCGTGGCTCAATCTCTAAGAACATGTGTTAAGCAGATGAAAAAGTCTTTCTCTTTCTCTTACATGTAGCACAAATTCAGGGCAATTGCCCCCATTCAGGGCAATACTGTTTTAAAACATTTCAGATGGAAACTGCATTCTGTTTCCGTGGCACTCAATGGTATGTGCCTACCTGCATCCATAGAAGCAAACATAGGCACTACTTCTTTCCGATAAGGATTTCATGTCATCGTTTCTTATAGAATCCTTCAGGTATTTCAAGTCTATCTTTGTGATTCTTCAGTCAAAAAGCCACATGAAGCAAAATAAGGGTTCACAACAACACAACTTGAGTTTTAAGGGTTACTTTTTTAAACTTTTTTTTAAAAGGTAAAAATAAATATGTCTGACTTGCATTGCTCCTGATTGACGAGGAAGGCTGGTATCAGAGTCATGACTTTATTCCCTGAGAGTGAGCTTCATCCTGGAAGGCGCTGTGAGATGTAGCGCAGCAGGTCTCAGTGGGCAGGAGAGCTCTGCTGGCTTCCTCCTGCAATCTCTGGATTGTTTAATTAATTAAAGAATTGTTTCGGTTGCAACCACAAATGTTCCAGTTTGTGCTGTTACCCAAGGTCAGAGCTCGCCTGACCTCCCTGGCAGAGGAAGAGAAGAGTAAGGAAATGGGAAAAAAAGAGAGTAAGTAAATCACTTCAAGGAAGCCTTGTTTCCCTTACCCCCAAACCCAGCAGAGCAGAAAAGGCTGAATTGAAAGGGAAAAGGGCTAAGACTGAGATTGATTAAGAGAGGTCCAGCCTGAAGACAAGGCAAAGAATGAAACAAGTAAGACAGAGAAAAATAAACTACATTAAGAGTGAGCTCGGATGAGAGAGTCGGCCGCCGGCCAGGAGGGAGCAGCTGCAGCAGGAAGGCTCGGATCCCATTGAAACAGAAAAGGGGCCATCTCTCTGCTGGAATGAAAGGGAAACAAAAAAATAATTCACCTTTAAAGGCACAGAAATGGGATTCGAGGCTAGGGGAAGGGCAGAGAGGAATGAGAATTTGTGAATGAGACGAGTTACTTGTTTTTCTGAGAGCAAGGCAATGGCTGTTAAAATCCTTCCAGAAAGCTGTGTGATGGGGCAGATAAATCAGACCAGCCAGAGCGGCTAAGCCACTCTGAGCAGCTTCATGTTGCGTTAGGACTCTTGAATGAATGCTGAGCATCAAGCAAATTTCCTCATTTTTACCAGGGGAGATGAGGCAGATGACATACCATACTGATGACATCATGCCTCACTCCAGATGTGAACAAAGAGGGATGAAAGTGTAAGACGGATGTTTCACCATAAGCCAGAGTAATCCTCAATGGTGAGGGGGAACATGAGGTTGCAAATCTCAGCACACCGAGGTTCAACAAAATAAAGAACAAGAAGAGGCAAAGCAAAACCCTGGGCAATTCTGAGCGAAAATTAGAGGTTCAGGAAACGGAAAACAGACATCTTGAATTAAATATTTGTGCCTTCTAGAAAATACACCGTGCATGATAAGTGATTCTCATCAGTTTCACAACAAAAAGTTATACTGCACTGTGTAAAACTGGTAATTTATGCGTAGACTGGAGGAGAAGCAAAGAGTGTGGAGACAGCATTTCACCTGCACATGTCCACAAGGAGGTTTGCTGGAAAGCTCCAGTGGTTTGGATGTGTCAGAGCACTTTGCTGTTAAAAGAAAGAAGGCTGTTGATGTCCCCCTTCAAGAACTGTTTCAGTCTCATGGTACCAGAACTGTAGGTTTTAAGGCCCTGCATTGGAAGGCAAGAAAAATTTTCAAGTGTATGGATGTAATGAATGTAAAAGCAAAATATCCCCTTTAAAAGTCTGCTGGACTGCAGCTCCTAACTATCACAGAGCTCTTAAAACTCTCCCTTCCTGAACTTTCACATTGATTCTTGCTAAATAAGATGCCAGACCTTTGCTTCTTCAGGTGACCCATACTATCTCTGGCCTCCCTATGAGAAGGTTGAGACTCTTTTGTGTGATGTATCAGTAAGATTGACAAATCCAGGAAAACAGGACAATTTTGGAATATGTATGCTAAAGTATGTGAAATATAGCATACAAACTCAGCTCAGGACACCTTCAGAAAGGCCACTCGATCCTGGGGAAGAATGGAAATAAGTAATACAGCTGTAAATCCTTCAGTGATGCAAATACTATGTGGGGACGTAACCAGGAGAGGGGTACCACCTCCTTTTCTTTTGCTTGATCTCAGAACTTTTTATACCCTTTTTTTTTTTTCACAATGGTAGAAGTTAATTAATAGTGAACTTGTTTGAATATCTTGGCAGTGTTGCCTTCATTTTTGAATAGGTGATTTATCTTTTGTGCCTGATACTACAAGAGCTCACAGCTGTACTAGAAATAGCTGTTTCTCAGCACTGCATAAATTATCCTAGATTTATACTGACATGCTATGCAAAGACATTGTGGAGTTTTGCAATATTATAATGCATGTTAAAGCCCTCATATAAACTGTAAACATTAGGTTAAAGAATCATTGCCATTTTTGCTATTTGAATCTTTTGCAACATTTTCCCAAACTCCTGAGTACTGTTGTAAACAAACAAACAAAGCCACAGGAATGACTACAACTAGGCAGTATAAACAGGCTGCATCCCGAGCAAAACAAGGGCTAGCTACATTCAAACAGTTATGGTTGCATTCTTATGCAAAAGAGGTTGGTTTGTAGTCTCAAAGACCCTCTCCCTGCTCAGTTATGCCAGGCTTTCCGTTGGAGTGTTTACTGTGAGGAGCTGCAGTAGATGAACTGGAGATTGCAGTACAGCCCTGAGACGCTGTCCTCAGCTTTGGCTCTCCAGTGTCCAGCACAACACCTCCCAGATAACCACCAGCTGGTACAGACCTTCCACCTTTTAAGGTGGTAACTTAATGCAATCACACCTGCATCCCTGCTCTGCTCAGCCTGCTGTCTCCTCTGAGGTGTATCCTAATTTCCCAAGGCAAGCAATGTACATGCGGATCACCAGCTCCTGCTCAGTCCAACGAGGCACAACACAGAGCAGAGCACAATGGAGGTGGCATTAGCTTGCATTTCATCCTCGTGTGGCAGGGGCCCAGCAAAGAGAGACAGTGTGAAGGCAGAGGGGCACCGGAGGAGCGTGCTGATGAGATCTGTGCAGGAAGCACCAGGATGATCCCGGAATAAAGAAGCAGCAAATGAGAGAGGTGTAGAGGAGAGAGCAGAAGCAGTGAGGTCCAGCTCTAAAAGACTTGGGAATACACTATACCCAAAAGTGAGATGCTCCCTAAGCTTTGTGTGGATCAAGCCCTTGGTTTCCCAGCCTAAGCAAGCTAGAGCAAAGATGCCAGCTTCCCTGCCTCTCAGCTAGTCTAGATTAATGCAACTTTGAACATGAGAAATGCGAATCAGTGTGTTGAAAGCGTTGTTGTGACACGGTGCCTGTGGTGAGCAATTCCTAGCAAGTGGGAAGCCACAGTGTGTGGCAGCTGTTGCCTCTGAGTGATCTTCAGGGGTAGCTCCAAGCTTGAGTGCATTGCAGTAACTACATCTTGAAGAGAAACTAAACAGAAGTGGAAAACTTTGGTTAACTATGGCAGGACCTGGGCCTGAATAAAAGGTTGTAAAGCTGTCAGTGAAGTAAAGCCTTCAGTGAAGCAAATACTATGCGGTGAAATAACCAGGAGGGTGGCATCACTTCAAAATCATGAGCTGCTTGTGTGAGAGGAGAATGAGAGTCTTCAACACCAGCAGAAAAAGCCCCTTCCAGTGCCTCACTGTCTTTCCCTCCTGTGTGTCAGTGATGTACACCTCTGGAGTTTCATCCCAGGTCAAGCTGAGCTTCAGCAAAAAGAATCAGTCCGGTCCAGGTCCCTGTGCAACCCAGAAACTGGGGAAGTAAAGAAAACTGTACTGTATTGCTTTAATGGAGGCAGACTTGAAATATGCTTTTCACCTCTGAGTAATGCAGCAGCCGTCTAGCACTTACTCAACTGGACCAGTGGCAATAGGATGGGCAAAATAAATTGCATACACATTTTTCATTTCTCATTTGATTGCTTTGAAGTCTGTTCTGTCAAACTTTTAACTAAATTTTAACTAAAATTTTAATATCTATTTATATAGGAGAACAGATATTTTGTAGATACTTATTGCCTCTTGACTTTTTTTCCAGTGTCACATTGTGATGCAGTTGAAGCATTTTTTTAATCTAACCCCAAGTTTCCATGGTTTTCTCAAGATAAAGCCAGAAACATTAACTACAGTCAAATATTATACTAGTTTGGTAGTAGGAACATGAGAATCGAGGCATAGTTAAGTTATACTTTGGTTTTGACCTATCTGTACCCAAGTGCTTTCTCTCTAAGCTTTTTCAGTTCTCTATATTATGTTATTAAAGAACATAATGCTTGTGAGTGGCTATATAAACATCCCCCCCATGGTGTGAAACGAGGCGGCGTGCAGAACGTGTGGTTGAGGTTGTCAGCTACAGATACTTCTCCACGTGAAGAAATGGAAATCTCAGTGACATTCAGCTGCTTTCAATCTGCTGAAGTATTTTGGTTTGGGTTTTTTTTTTATTCTTTTTTGGGGCTTAGCTAAATTAAAAAGATGACAGACACCTTATAACTTCTCTATCGAATTTATAGTAGATGTCTTTGTCTGTAATTGGTACATCACACAGATATGCTACAGTAAGTAGCTTCAGATGAATTTTCACATGCGTACTGTAAGACTTGGAGTCTGGCTATGTAGGTCCCTTCTCTGTATATCCTCTTACAGGGACATTCTCTGAAGGCAGTGAGAGCTGTAAGTCTCCCATCTGATGCTGTTACCTTTTCAAAATATTCTTTAGCAGAACAAGACGAGGAGGCAGTCTTGGGATTTGTGGTGTTTCTTGAAGTCTGGCAGAGACTTTGAAAGAACTTTTTAACTTGTTGAAACACTTTTAGGTAAAAAAAAAAAAGGCTACAGATGGATCACTGCCGAAAGTATTGGAAAGCTAAAAAAACACAGGGCTCTGTTTTGACTCAAAGGCATGAAAAATTAAATGTAGGAGTAGCCATGCACAGCTTTTCAAGAAGGTTAATAAGAATAATATGAAGAGATTTCCCTTCTTTGCACAAGGAGAAACTAATATCCTTAGCCTTTTGCTCCAGAATGGCAAAGGTCTGGATTTGATACTGGGAATTTTCTCTTTGGTATAGTAAGGAGCAGTTGCAAGCTGGGTACTGGCTGTGAGATCAGACCTTTAAATGGCTTTCCTGAACATCAAAAATACTGAGCAAAGCTGCTGTCTCAGCACGGTTATCACATGGCCTGAGTTGGATCTGAGGCTCTGAATGTCTGAAACTTCCACTTCAGTAAAGTTTAGTCCTGCATCAAATGTCGCATCCCACAAAAAGTAGGCTTACCTTGAGCATCCTGTTGTGATGTAGTTATTTATCCTTGTGCTAAGAGGAATACAAGGCTTATCTAAGTAGAAAGGCCCTGGAGGACTTTGAGTATACAGTGTTTTGTGAGAAGAAGACTTTGGTCTCAGGAGGACATATCATCCTTCCACATTACTAATCAATCACAGCATTTTTCATTTTTAGATGTGAAGACACTTGCCCAAGACCATTGGCATCTCTTCCTGGCCCCTCATTGCTTTTCACGACACATTACAATTGTAAAATGGCATGGCTTTGAAGTTGTCTATGCAGGAAAGTGAAAGCCTTTTTATTCTCCTGAATAAGAGTAACCACATGAGGACTTAACTTGCTTTAATTCACATGCAACATGCTTCGTACGTCTAATTGATTTATCTTAGCTTTCCCACACGTCCTCACACAGGAATGCCTCAATGCAGCTTGAAAGGAGGGAGTGCAGCCTTATGGCTGAAAAGCTGATGGTAAGTAATTAAACCTAGCAGCAGTGAGAACCCCTGAGACAAAATCTTTGGCAGTTTTCTATGCCATGTAGTGAGCTTGGGTCACCAAGGGCCTGTAAATAGCATCATAATGACTGGTTCCTCAGCAGGGATAAACATGTGCTTTGAGTTTTCTAAATGATTCAGAGGCGTGCTGTGAGATAACTACTGATAACAAGCAGATGTGAAGTTTGCTTTTCAAGACAGGGAGGCTGAAGGGGAAAGTCAAGTAGATTTTGGCTTATGGTCCTCTCAGAAAGCCTGATCTTTGAACATCATTAAAGCTTCCTCTTTTTTGCAGGGGAGGAACTCAGTTGCATGCGCTGAAGGTAATGTTGTTTTAAACCAGTTCTTGTGAGGGCTAGTGAGATACTGTAGGCAAAACTTTCTGAGAGTTTTAACATGAAGACAAAGTTTTGCACAATTAGGAATATAGCATAATTTCAAAATTCATTTTACTTTATGCCAGTGTGTTTCCAAAAGCTTTCTTAAAACTTGCATATATATGTCTTTTTTTTTTTTTTAATGTAAATGGTGCCTAAGTGTTGAAGGATGAATTTCATCACACCAGGCAGCAGGACACAAACCAGAGATGCTGAGCTCACATGCCCATACTGGTGCAGCAGTGCTGCTCAGTGGCATAGCTGCAGTAATGCCGTGGTGCTGTGAGTCCAGGGTCATGGTCAGTGTTAACCTGGGGCTCTCAACACTGTATTTCACGTTAGCAAGATAGATACAACAGCAGTCCTGTAGGATGATGGGTTTATGAGCTCTCAAAGGAAATCTGTCTCCCAAGTCAAAGGCTCTTACCAACAGGTCAGTTGTTCTTTCTCAGGGAAGTTTGGAGGTTTGCTAATACTGTAGAAGTGGAGTCAAATGAATTATTAAAAAAGCCAAAGGATATGTCAATATTTTTCTCAATTCTAAGAGTGCCCAGCAAACTGAAAAGTGAGGTGAAAGGTGTTTAGGTGTTGAAGGAGAGAGTGAACCTTTTAGGAAGAAAAGTGCCTGCAGATCTCACTTGTCCACAGTGACTCCTCTGAAACATGCTGGAATAGTTGCAGGGACGGATTTTTTTTAAAAGCAATTTTTTCTGTATGTTGTTTAAGAGTTCCCTTTAGTACTGTTAATACTTTAAAAAGCATTTTATAAATATACTTTACTGATATTGCCTTGATAATACTTTAAAAAGCCTTTTTCCTAAAACAGCAAAGGAAGAGGAAAAGTTTCTCCCTGCACTTTTTTGAGAGGGGAGAGAGGGAGAGAAATGAAAAGACATCACCAAACTATACTGGGGCCCATCAGTTGCCATCCAGAGGGACCTTGACAGGCTTGGGAGTTGGGCCCATGTGAACCTCATGAACCAAGTGCAAGGTCCTGCACTTTGGTGGGGGCAATCCCAAGCACAAATACAGGCTGGGTAGAGAATCAATTGAGAGCAGCCCTGAGGAGAAGGACTTGGGGGTATTGCTTGATGAGAAGCTCAACATGACCCAGCAATGTGCACTGGCAGCCCAGAAAGCCGACGGCATCCTGGGCTGCATCAAAAGAAGCATGGCCAGCAGGCTGAGGAGGGTGGTTCTCCCCCTCTGCTCTGCTGAGACCCCACCTGGAGTACTGCGCCCAGCTCTGGGGCCCCCAACATAAGAAGGACATGGACCTGTTGGAGCAAGTCCAGAGGAGTGCCACAAAGACAATCAGAGCACTGGAGCACCTCCTCTATGAAGAGAGGCTGAGAGAGTTGGGATTGTTCAGCCTGGAGAAGAGAAGGCTCTGGGGAGACCTTATAGCAGTCTTCCAGTGCTTAAAAGGGGGCCTACAGGAAAGACAGTGAGGGACTCTTTGTCAGGGAATATAAGTGACAGGACAGGGGGTAACAGTTTTAAAATGAAAGAGGGTAGATTTAGATTAGATATTAGGAATTCTTTGCTGTGAGGGCGGTGAGACACTGTAAAGGACTGGTCAGAGAAGTTGTACATGCCCATCCCTGGAAGTTTTCAAGACCAAGTTGGATGGGGCTTTGAGCAACCTGGTCTAGTGGGAGGTGTCCCTACCCATGGCAGGGGGGTTGGAACTCGATGATCTTTAAGGTCCCTTCCAAGCTATTCTATGTGCCTGGTGCCTCTCTGGTTTCGCTTCCCCAGATTTCCCAACAGAAATGCACTGATTCCTCCTGAGCAATGCCTGCCAGTCTGTACTGTGACGTTAGCTCCCTATTTGAGGGCTGAACCTCGAAGTGCCCTGGTGATACACACTGCCTACGTGGGAGCTTGCACCTGGTTTGAGGGTGGAAGGAGCCATCCAGGTCTTCAGGCTGGAAGGCTCCAGCACAGTGGGGCTCTAGTGACACTTGAGTTCTGTGTGCCTGGCTAGTCTGAACATGACCAGCCTGACCCACCTGGCTTTGCAAACATGAGTCTTAAGGGCAGTTACTAAATGTGAGAGAGAGGTAGGCAGGGTGAGTATTGGTGCAACAGGAAAACTGAGTTCAGACAAAAAGTTCTTCAAATTCACAAAAGGAACAAGCATGATATATTAGTAATATTTTCCTTTCTGATCTCCTTCAACCCAAAGAAGAACCCAACGTGTCGCAGGCAGCTTCTGTGCCCTCAGGGAGCCTTTTGCACAGACATCCATGTGGTATCTATATGTCCACTTTTTGCAGTTGAGTCCGTTTCCTACAAGCATAGCAGCTGGTTACTAGCTGTTGCGAGATATCCTCTTCAGCCTCTCCACCTAGACAGTGACTCATTTTTATAATCATATAGCTTGGTTGCAATTAACTGTTTTGAAGAGCTTAGAGTGCTTTAAAAATGCATAGGCTCATAACTTTACAACTAGAGGGGACCATTATGATCGTGCAGCCTGACCTTTTCCATAATACAAGACAGAGTAATTGCTGAATGATGCCCATAAATTTTTTTCTGGAGCTAAGGCATATCTTTTAAAAAGACATCCAGTCTTAATTTTAAAACTTCATGTGACAGAGAGAATCCATTAAATGTCTTTTTCACTGCTTCCCATGGTTAATCATCTTCTTTGATAAAAATCATCAGCTCGTGTCTACAAGCAATATGTTTCACTTCACTGTCCATTACGTTGGCTCTTACCATGACTTTGTTTACTAGAAAGCCCTGTATTATCAGAAAGGGTTTCATTTATGAACAAGACATGAATAAGTCAGCTTAGTCTCATCTTTGCTAAACTCAGTAAAATGAGGTTCTTTAGTCCCTCATTTTAAGGCAGGTTTTATCATTCTTTCATCTGTACTGCCCAAGCCATTGCTGCATTTCACTTTTTCAGTGAGCAGATGCAAAAATGGCCTACACTATTCCAGTAGCATCACCAGACACAGTCATACCACGTCTTTAATCTTGTTTATACACCCAGCCCTTGGATTTACTCTCTCTTCAGTTACAGGGTTTCCTGTTGTCAGGCTCTGGTTGTTACCCGCACTGCTTTCACCACTTGCTGAAACACAGTCACCTATCCTTCCTACATGATTGGGCTCTTGCTTTTTATATTTAGTTGGCAATATTTAAAAAAAAAAAAAAAGACAATATTGGCTGAGTGAAGTCAATTGCTTTACAATCAAGCTGCTTTGTAGTCTGACTCATTTGTACTTTCCAAAGTTGGTGTCCTCTGGTGAGGTTTTCAGCCATGACCCACAGACTGTGGTGAACCCTGCTAAGTGCCCACCGCAGTCGCCAGCTATTTTATGCTACACAGACATATTCTCTGTATCCTCACGTATCTTATTGGAGATTATATTGCCATTTGAAAGGATGTGGTGCTGAACATGGGGTTCACATTGGGCTCCTTCTGGCTCGGCACCTCTTTGATGTGTCCTCTTTCAACAGCCAGGTGGGCTTGAGGTCAGTACAAAAGCCCCTCTGACAACTGCAGCCTTCGGATAACAAGTTTATCTGCACGGTGGTAACTGTCTTTTGATATACTGTCAACATCTGTTTCTGCCACAGCCTTCTTATCTGACATGATGTGATTTGGGGAAAGCAGATATTCCTCTGAGGCTCTGTTGAGGTGGGGTTGCCATGGAAATGGCTGGATTACTGTGTCTCCTGCTCTTTCAGGGACTGGGGGTATGTTGGAGGGGTTTTTTTAACGAATTTTGTTCCATAGTATTTCAAAAGCCCTCACTGTCAGACTCCAGGTGGAGTACCTATAATACTATATTCAACAAGTCATTTATCACAGAATCACAGAATCAGAAGCACAGAATCTGCATGGTTGGAAAGGACCTCTGAGATCGCCGAGTCCAACCTTACACACACAAAAGTCTCCCACAGTCTTGGCCACTAGAGCATTCCCTGAAGTGCCACATCTACACGCTTCTTAAATACCTCCAGGGGTGGTGACTCAACCACCTCTCTGGGCAGGCTGTTCCAGTGCCTGACCACTCTTTCAGTAAAGTAATTCTTCCTAATATCTAATCTAAACCTCCCCTGCTGCAACTTCATACCATTTCCTCTGGTCTTGTCATTATTCACTTGGGAGAAGAGGCCAGCACCCACCTCTCTACAACCTCCTTTCAGGTAGTTGTAGAGGGCAATGAGGTCTCCCCTCAGCCTCCTCTTCTCCAGACTAAACATGCCCAGTTCCCTCAGCCTCTCCTCATATGACTTGTTCTCTAGAACTAATATACTGCAGGCTGCACCATTCAAACTGTAACGTGTTCAGTAGAGTCCCTGCCCAGAATTGCTTCCCAGTTAAAGACAGGGATGTATGTGGCATGAGCAAACCCAGAAGGTGGCCAGGTGGCAGACACATGTGCAGTGCAGGCTCTGAATCTTGAGGGTACTGGGGACTTGTGCAGAGGACTGGGAGGGAGGAGAATGTGATGGAGCAGGGCTAGGGCTCCATGCCCAAGGACTGGGTGCTGCTTTGCTCACGAGATGGAGAGGAGACCCAACTTCCAGCTGCGTCAGAAGTTTTACAAATGAAAGGAGGGGGAAAAAGGCCGGAGTGTGAGAAGAGAGACATGAGGAGTGGGAGGAGTGGGGGGATGGCTAGGAACAGACCTCTGGAGTGACCAGCAGACCCATGCGTGTGTTGCAGAGATGGGGAAAGGGGGACATAACAGAGGGATGCAGAAAATATATTGGAGTCGGATGGAGGAAAGGAGGGGAGCAGCCACCTCGGAGCTCTTCTGGAGGAGGTCAGAAAGAAATGCAAGGAATCCGGTGACAAGGGGATTTTAGTCATTGAGTCAAGAGGTGGCCAGCCTAGGGTCCAAAATTCTAGCAGAAAGAATGTGGGGAAAAGTAGAAACTTTTAAAGAAAGAACCTGTAAGTTTTAATGACAGCTTCATCCTGAGTTAAAAATCTGAGATATATTCATAAACCAGAAAGGAATGAACCACTGACATGCTCTCTTTTGAAACAACAGGAAAATTAACACATTGCTGGAAACACCTAAAGGAAGGGCTTCTGGTGGCTTTAATCTCACGTTGCACAAGGCCTTAGCTATGACAGGGAGAGCTGGAATTGCTGAGCAGGTGAGAAACATGCCGCACAGGCAGACGGGATACCAGCAGAAGAGGGGTGCAATACCTAGCTGTATATATATTTTCATACAGGGGAAATTAGCTGTGTGATAGGTACTGTCAGTAAAGTGTCAGAGACCTGCAGAGCTCTCAGGATGTTTATGAGGGGGAAGATACGGATGTGTGAGGAAGACTGAAGATAGCTGAATAGTGAGTTATTGCACCACATGTGAGCCATTCAATTTTTATCTCATCTGGCTAAAATTCAAACTCTGGTTTCAGAGGACTAATTTATCCCGGCCTGGTTCCTATGTCTCAGATATCTACCGAATTGACTAGCTAAATTAGAAGAGACGCCTGGGAGCACCAGGGAAGCTGGGTCAGGATGGAGGCATATGAGCTGGGATCACATTATTCTTGAACATCTCACCTTCATAAGAACTCACTTGGCTAAATGATGTGCTCTTTATTATGAGGTGTTCTGAACGCAGATCACTTGCTAAAAGTGTTAAGCGAGCCTTTAGATTTTTCTCACATACAACGTGCATAAAAGAGGAAGATAGTTTAGGTACAGGAGGCGTTAAAACCGTGCATGGTGATCTTGCAGAGAGACTCTGCTTTGCATTAGTTTCTCCTAATGATATTATTCCCATAGCCCAAATTTTATAAAGCATGCTTTCAGAGTCCCCAAGGGTGTCCCTGGAAGCACTGCCTTGACAGGGAACCAGGAAGGACTGCATAAAGATTTGGTTCTGGGAAGATATAAGCTGATTTTAAACATAATTTTTGTTCTGAATCAATGACCGCTCTTTTGAAGTCCTTTTGGATATCCCACAAAATATCTTAAAACAACAAAGCCAGAGTTTTTGGACATGGCTTCTACAATTTATTTCAACAAGTAATATCTAAAATGCTTCAGGTGCTGTTCTGTTTTCACTTGTACTAATTTAGATCTAGAGTTACTACCCTGGAGTTATCCTGATTTGCATTGATGTACAAGTTGAGAATTCAATTCAGAAGAAAGATTTGCTCGGGAAGGCAGCAAATTCCATGGAAAACCTGTGATTATGACTTTTCTTGGTGTATCTCAGCAGTACAGGCACCAGATATTTCAAACTACTACCTGCTGGGAGTGAGTTTTTGTTCCTGTGCTATTTAAGGTGGACAGCATGACTGGCATTCTGTATTTAAAAGAAAAACACATAAATATAGAAAAAGATAGTAAAAATTTATCCTCCAAATGTAACAGAATACTGTAGATCTGGTAACGTGGGATATTTTAGGGTTGAAAATTGGGTTATGCTAAAAATCTAAATTTGAGGCAAAATTTTTGTGACTAAAGAATTTTCTATTGGAAAAATGACAACATTCTAGAAAAAAAAAATTCTTCTGCTTTCTGTGGTTGCTGAATCATAGAATTTTTTTCTCATGAATTCAGTGTTTTTATCAAACATGTAGGTTTCTTTTTCTAGAGCTTTTGTTTCACTCTGCTCGGCCAAAATCAGAAAGTCCGGTCACTTTTTGATTGACAAAAATAAGTAAGGAAGTGGGATTAATTCGAAGTCTTCAGAACAGGGATCTTGGCAATGAAGGCACTTGCTAAATAGTAATAATAGACCAAATTTCAAAAGAGCTGAACCACCAGCAACTTCAGTTAGCCTCCTACTCATGTATTTAATGTTAAACTTCCTTTGATGAATAGTCCCAATTTCAATAGGAGCTGCCAGATAATTTTGAAATGTAGGCTGTTTATTTAGTAACTTCCCTGAACCTGGAAGTGCTTTACATTCTTGTGGCACAAGAGCATCTCTTTTTCATATTCCACATAGAGCTGAATGGTATATCAATACTGAAGAAATGCTTGCTCTGCTGACCAGTGTGTCACAGGCAGAGGAAGATATATTTGAAAAACTGCAGTGAGGGCAGAACTAGAAAAAACCACTAATTTCCACTTTCTCCTCATTTTTACCAGCACTGGTGTTTTGTGCTAGATAACTTGAAACGCTATATTATAAAACATCTTTAAATAATCTGTTCACTTGGAAGTCATAATACATTAATCGTGTCATTAAACAATTGCAGATTTAGGGACAAATTCTGCCAATTTCCAAGTGCCTACAGGTGCAAGTGAGTTGGCACATCTGCAGGGCCATATGAATAACAGACTTGATTTATAAGGTGAATTTGCACCACAGAAAATTATCTTAATTCATGGTAATAATCTTTTAGAGCTGAGTTTCAGTCTGTAATAGCTGCTAAGCGAATTCAATTGGTTTAAATAAATGTACATTCACCAAAGAGAGTCTTGATCAAGTGAAGTAATAATATAAATTGTAAAATCAGCGTCTTCGGTAGTTGTCCTGCATAACTGAAGGATGGGCTGTCCTCTTTTGAGAAAGAGCTGAAAAGCAGGGAATGGGCAGTAATCAGCACACCAAATTTTCATCCGAGTTTTATCTGTGCGATGGCATTAACTCTGTGAGACTCCACTGGAGCAGGAACGGAGATTATTTGGCCTCGCTACTGTAAGAAAGTAAAATAAATTAAGTAAAATAAATTAAATCTGTGACTTATCTTGAAGACCGAGCGAGCCAATGAGAACTGGCACTGAATCCGAACATTGAGCCTTAATGCAAATTCAAGGCAATGTTTTTCATTATGTAAGATTGCCAGATGAGTTAAAAAGACTCAGGGCTTCAGTCTTTCTCTTTGCAGCACATTAAGCATCCTTGTTGAAATGCAACACCGTTAATAAGAGCCACCCTCAGTACTGCAATGGCATTTTGTCTGCTAATAGGTGTCAGACTGGATAATATAGTATGTCTGGGTGCTCAGCTTTCCACATTTTGCTGCCTACTAGATGAAAAAGGTGAAAAAACCAGTAATAGACCTACAGGCTGCAGAAAAAACTCAACGTGAGTGTGAACGTCCCTCGAGAGTGTCGCCCTGAAGCGGAGGTGGCCACATACTCTCTGCAGTGACAGTCCCCCTTCGATGACGGAGTCAGTACAGATTCCCCAAGGCACCCTTACCCCTTTTCCCGGTGCGGGAGTCATGGCTGGAAGCAGAACGCAGTTGCCCTCGGCTGTGACTAACGTGGTGAATGATTCAAGTTACAGCTCACAGGGAGGCTGGTTTCTTGGCTGTAAAAGACTGATGTGTTGATTACCCGTTATGCCGTGAAAAGCTGACAAAAAACCATTTTTGTCTCTGTTCTTGTTCAAGTTGTGGGAACCATCCCAAGAGATGCAGATAAAGCAAAGTTTGCAAGAAAATAGGTTTTAATGCTTAAGCCTTCATGCACAAATGTCCAGTACTTCTAGCAATCTTCCAGTATTTGATTTATTATATCATTCATTGTACTTCTTTGGTTGTATTCAAATCATCCTGAAATGCAGCATTTAATTTTATTGCCATAAGTAAGGGGGGCAAATACAACAGAAGGTATGCTCAGTATAGGGACTGTAGGAACCAGTTGGATCTCAGTAGTTTTCTGTAAAAAACAAGTGAGCTCCGTCTTAAAAGTACTTCATTAAATAGCTTCTACAACCTTGTCAAAGTTAGCACTTTCCAGTGACCTACAGAATGTTCCTGTTTCACATCCTGGTCCTAAATCTTTACTTCCAATACTGTGCCTTTTAGTAGTCACTAGGATTGTCATCAAACATTCATTGATTTGTGTAGTCATGATATGTGAAGTTTGGTACTATATCTTTTCCCATCTTTTCTCAATCTGTATTAATGGACTGAAACATCATTTTTCCTTCATACTTTTCCATATGCTTTGTCTATGCTTCAAGGAAAAAGTTGCACTTGGACAAAAAGAGCTTACCTCCAGAATTTCGTGAGCAGCTCTGAAGAAGGTCCTGCAGACCTTCTTTAGGACTTTGATTCAGTATGTTTATTTAAAAAAAAAAAAAAAAAAGAGCCAAGATGAGAAATGTGTCCTTTCACCCCTAGGTAAGAGACATATAATTGTCTTGGTTGTTGTCTCTCCAGATGGATACCAAAATGACAGGAGACCCTGTCTGAGGATGGTGAGGTCACACACTGGAGATAGTGCTCTCATGGAAAGCAACAGAGCAATTTCTCAGCAGCAGTGTTTAACAAACAGGACTGAAGACAAGTCACCAAAGCTCTTTAGCGTTTTCTGGCAGTATTACAGGGCCGTGATTCAACATAATGGACTGTCCCTGAGCAGTTTTTCCCATTGTATTAATAGAAACAAGCTTTTAATTAGCCTTCAGCCTTTAATCCTTTTGATTCGCTCTATTTTGTTTCTTGAACAGACTTACTACGTGCTTTTTAAGAAAAAAAAAAAATCTCTGGTGTTCCAGCGTACAGAGCTACGCTGACCCTTATCATCTGCTGTCCCCATCCAGTGTCATAAAACATCTGGGAGCATTATCTGCTCACTCCCTGTCTTAATTCTGAGCTCAGCTGGATCCAAAAGGCACATCCCCCTCAGGGCAGTAAGATGCCTTGTCATCACCATTAATTTCTCCTAAAGACATATATTTTCTGTGCAGCAGGCCAGTGCAGAGACACACCTATTTCCATTTGTGGGGGTTAGAGCCAAAACACTTAACTACTCTGACCTCTTGTGTATGATAGGCCATAAAATTATATCCAGTTACTCCTGTACGAAGTCCAATGACTTTGTTTTTGGCTAAAGCATATCTTTTAAATGAGGAGTCAGGCTTGATCTAGAGACATTAAAATACAGGGAATCCCCTGTGATGGTAATTTGTTCCAGTTGTAGTCACCCCCACTGCTTGAATTCTTGCTTCATTTCCAAGAGGCATAGTTCTACCTTCAACTTGTAGCCAGGGGTGTATGTTACTCCTTCTGCCTCTTCATAAAAGTGCCCTTTAGTGCCAGTGCTCCATTAAGACACCTAGGATCTGCAGCCAAGTCTTCTGTTTTTCTTTTTTTTTTGTTTTTCATGTTTTCTTCCAAGTAAGAAAAGCATTTGGTTCAATTTAAGCCTCTCACTCTAAACCCCAATCCCCTGGTAAGACTCGTAGTGGGGGAAAAGCCTGGTAAGACTTGCAACCTGTCCCCAATGGACATAAGGATCTTTAGCTCAATAGCAGCTCCTCCCATATGTGCTACCTTGCAGCCAGTGGCCCAGAAGCCCTTGGTCACTAGCCCCAGGAAACCTTTTTTCTTGGCTGTTGCATGACCAGCCTGGCCGTGAGCTGCTGAGCTTGTCCAAGGTTGTCCAGGTTCCTGGTGCTGTCTCCAGCATGAGAAGGCTGGAGAGCCACAGCAATGGGTTGCACTTTTGGGGTCCTTGTGTCTAGCTGGATACCCATCAACGTTACAGTGCCCAAGACCTCGCCAACTGCCAGTTCATTGCAGCAAGGCAGGAAGCTTGACCTGCTCTTTTTGCCCTGATGTCTACTTTTTGGTAGCTTTCTTGTCATCTCACCCCTGTTATCCTTTTTGGAGCCCCTGCTCTCTCCAAGCACAGCACACAGGGTTTATGCTTTTTGTTCCCACCATACCCTTAGCTACATTGACATTCACTTTTTGTAACCGGTCCCAGCTTATCCTGTGATTCAGCTTCCTTGAATGGCTGCCCTGTACTCAACATTAGTTATGCATTAAGTTTTGTGTTCCTTTGGAAACCTTACAAAGTTTGCATCCATGGCTGTGAGAAGCCAAAGAAGGATCTCCCACAAAGCTGGATGCCATTTTCAGACAGCACAAAATATTATGGAGCAGCTAAGCAGTTTAGTAACTAATGAAATAATGATTAAAAATGAAGTGCTCTTCTGTCCTCTGGCTTCTGTCCACGTACAGCAAAATTTTGACCTGAGTTTGCTCATGCACCTTGGCAGAACACTTAGAGGAAATTTCCGTTAAGTGCTTTTAACTTTTCTTTAACAAAGCCCTTAACAAAACATGGAGTGGAAGAGAGAAGAACCTGCATAACAAATTAAGCTACCCGTAAAATTTCTACATGAGTATCATACTTTCGCTGGGCATATCCTCCCTTGTCTTTTGATAAAGAGCTACCAGGATATTTATCAAGCTGTTTAATCTATTTTAGGGTTGCATTAGTAACAACAACATCTTCTAAAATTGTGCAGACATTGATCTTGCCAGTAAAAAATACTATTCATGTAATAGGATATGAAGGAGCTGAATCCATTCATTCACCTTAAAAACACTTTTGAAAGTTTTTGCTTTCGCAGCTTTAAAGAAAGTCTTATCTAAGCTATTTAAATAGAGTAATGCATCATTCAAACAAGCAAACAGGACACCACTTTTCTTGTGGATCAGGCCAGAAGTACAGAACAAGAAGAGTATGCAAAGTAGTAAAACCCATTAGTCTCTTAAATGCAAAGGCTACATTGTATGTGTCCAAACATTTCTTCCTTGTGGAGGCTTGAGTAAGGTTTAGTCAGAGTACCAGGAGGTGATGTATGAAGTATGCTTAGCAAACAAAATACATCTTTCCTTAAAAAAGAAGGTTCTGCTCACACTGAAAGCTCTGCTTTTCATGATCCTGTTTGTGGTGTGTGCCTTTAGCTATAGTTTATGGCTTTCAACATTTCCAGCTCTGCTTTTCAGGAGTATATAGTTCAGCCATGGAAAAATTCATTCTGGGCTGAAATTTGGCATAGAAGGAACCAGCCAAGAAATAAGTGTTCTAAGTCAAATAGAACTGCTGAGAAACAGACATTTTTAGAAAATATTCTCACTCTTAATACATGAAAATTAATTTTAAGCCTATTATTTATAATTCTTAGAGGAGTACAGGGAAGTCAGTTCTCATGGACTCTGAAGACACAAGGAAGAGTTATTCTGAAGTTTATTGGATTTTCCTTAAATAGGTTATAGTGCTATGTGTTAATTTTTTTAATCCAAAGTTTCCACTGGGCTGCCATTTGGCTGCTTCACCTACTCTTCTGTTCTGTGCTTTTAGCTTAATGTGGAATAAAAGATATTTTCCAGCTCCCTGGTTGAGTGATACACCTACACTGATATAAATTGCGCATAACACCATGGAAGCCAAAGAGGCTACACTTGTGTAACTGAAATTGTGATAAGTAACAAGAGTGTTTTGCAGTTTAGTGCCGAAAACATTTGACACTTGCATTGAGCAAATAAATTATAGTGGCTCTACACTTAGGTTGAAAGACTGTGGGTCAAGGGTGTGATGCTCTCCTCTCTTGGAGTTCAAAAGAGCAGCTGCAGAGTATGGCATAAATAATAGCAGATATTGATTTCTTTGAGAGTGAAAAAGCAAGATGTATTGACCTTGCAGTTAAATATTGACCCCAGATTTGCTTCAGTCTTTTTTTTTTCCTTCAAGGACCAATAAATCTTGGTATTTCACAAAAAATAAGAACTGAAAAACAAATTCAGGCTTGACACAAGTGTGTTCAATTCTATTAACTTCCTAACCATTTACCACCTTTTACAGTAAGTACAGAACGCAAGCATTTTTCTCCTATTTTCAGGGGTATGTTATGTCAGAATAAGGAAACTTGATTATTGCAAATATTACTTGAGGACTTAAACATTCGACAAAAAGTTACAGATATGATAAATTTACAAGTCTAAAAGAACATTGGAAACCAATGGAAAAGTTGTAAGGCAGATATTTAAGTTTGCAGTCTGAAAGTCTTTGGCATTGCCTTCAGGAACAATAATTTTTCAAAATAAGAACATTTACAAATTTTCCTTCTTTACTGAACTGTTGTCCTCCAAAGAAGTAAACACTATTTCAGTTACCTTGGAATTGCTTTCACTGAAACACAAGCTAAGATTTGTTGTTGGGGTTTTTTATCATATGGGATTATAACTTTCTCAAGAACTTTTAATAGTATATTTACACATAAATTAAGGAAAAAACCACAGGTCTCCCTTATAACTTCTAGTCTAAAATAAAATTTGCCAAAATCTCACTTGCAGCTATAGGTTCATGTTATTCCTTCTTAATTAAAATGTACTTTAGTACATGGGATTTTCTCTTCATTAAAACACATAAAGTTTATAGTGAAAACTTCTAATTTTTTTATTTAGTCTTTTGGATAAGAAAAGCATTTGGTTCTCCTGATAAGACTTGTAGCAATGAGCCCAAAATGCCTGGTAAGTCTTGAGTCCTCCATCTGCAGATGTGGAAACAGAGGAGGCCCTAGCCTCATGGCAGCCCCCTCCCCTTCATCCTGCTCTGGAGCCAGAGAACCTGAAAGTCCCTGGCTCCATTAAAAAATATTTTGCAAATACTTAGTTTTCCATGATTTCATAAGCTACCAAGCAAAGGATTATAGATATTCTTTTCAGCCAAATCAGCAAGGGGTATGTTTCAAGAAGATTATTATTATTGCAGATATTATTAATAATATTAATATTGTAACTGTAGCAACATGTTTAATGCTTTGCTAGGGGGTGGTCTAATACATTTCCCATGATATAAAAAAATGTCAGGTTGTTGCAAGGCATAGGTACACCCTAAAGATTTAGTAGATTAATGCTTTTAATGGATTTGTCAGCTTCCGTATTTCCACGATTGCAGCAGAGTTTTCACAGACTTAACACGGTGATTGCATTGACATTAGGAAGGCAGCGGGTAGGTGCTATGTAGGTAGGTAGTATATTTGTACTCTTGGCTAGTCGCATATATTGTCTGTGACTACAGGCCTTTGGATGCCCTTCTGCATTGCTTTTCCTCAACTGTAACAAGCAGATTTAATTCAGCAGTTTCCAGTGTTTGTCAAGACAGTGTAAATTTGCTTATTGCTTTATTAGGAGGGAAAACGTGAATCACATTCATCAGCCACACTTCCACCTCTGCAAAAGAAACTTCTTTTAGTAATTTATGGAATAAAAATTTCCTGTCTAGATACAGGTCAATAGTAAGCAGGGAAAAAGTCACAGAAATTGTGATGTCATCAGGTGGAAAAAATCCATTTATCAGGGCTGTTTGCTTCTTACATTGTACAGCCATTGCACATTGGCACAACTGTGTGAAAAATGTTCTGAATACCTGAGGAATTCATCCTAAATCTGTCTTTTGTCCAGGAAATTGGACACAAGTGAGGTGTGTATGAGCCAGGGTATGGGGACAGCTCAGGAGATGGAGATACTGCAGGACACAGAGAAGACAGGAGAGAAGGGAAAGGGGAGAGCAGAATGAGAAAACTGAAAGATCATAGCTGCGCTGGGTCACAGTCCTTCCTCTCAGCCTAGAAATCCAGCTTCAGAGGGGAAAACATCTATTTTGAAAAGATAATATTCAGGAAAAGGATACAGAGACTGATGTGGGTTGGGGGAGGTCGGTTAGGTTGGAGGATGGGAACAGGATTTATTGTCTCTGCCATCAAGCCTGCAATATTTCTTAAGAAAAAGCCCTACCTTTAGAAAGTGGTTTTAGAAGGGCAGCGAGGTGAAAAATAAATCCTAGCCCTGCCAGCCCCTCTCCTTTGGAGGTGATTTAATGCTGTGTTCTCGATTTGGCCAAGGGAAGTAAGGCAGCACATTTCCAGAGGAGCAGTGTTTATACCTGGACATAATTTCTCTCCTGCAGTTGAGCATGTAGCCTCAGGAGATCAGGAGTGAATTTACAGCCTGTGGATTTGTGACTGCGAGCTTTGCTCGATGCAGTGCCTGTGGGAAGCCTTTCTTCTCTGTTCAGTGATGGTGTCTCAGCCAGGCAGCCTTGGTATCATCATGGACAAGGCTAGCCAGAAGTGGCAATTTGCACTCACAGCCATAATTAAATAAATGCATATAATGGGCTTCCAAAGACATACTATGTTTTCTGCACTCACTTTCTTCTGTGAGGTCCTACTGTGTTCTTCCTCGTGGCTCTCTTCAGTTTTTGGGTGTAAGTCCGTTCACATGGTCATGTTCCAAAAAAGATGCCTGTTGTTAAGTATCCAGCCCTAATAGAAACACCTTCACCTCTTCTTTTACGTGGACGAAAGTCTTTTAAATTCCAAATAATGTCCTCAGATATACTTTTCCGTTGGAAAAAGAGGCAATTTTTATATTAGAATGCTTCTTCATGAAGGCAACAGAAGCCTTACCACTAAGTCCAGCGAAGGCTGGATAAAGGTCCATATATTAATTTGAGGCATCAAACCTTTATGAACTTTTTCAATTCTGTTAATGTCAGCTCATCATCACAGCATTCCAGATGGAACATACAACATAGCCTGTAGATGCAGATACAGCTGTATTTTAATGCTAAGAAATCACAGTCTTTGTAACTTTGTAACTTTCTCAAACTTTTGCTTTCCTGCATGAGGTTGGGCATACTTGTTCATAGCCTGCAGGCAATTATTTTTTCCTGCCGAAAAACCTCATCAAAAAGAAACTTTGTATTTTTCCTTAATGGAAAAAGAGAAATACAGCTTTTATGCCATCAAATATGATTGAAACTTTACTTTGTTCCGCTGCAGCAGGTAGTGGAGGAGAGAAAAAAAACTGATAAATGAACGAGAAGGGCATCCACTATGCTTCTGACTACCTAGTTAAAATTGGTTTCGATTCATATGAGTTACAAGAATTTAAAAGCACACTGTGCAGAGACGTGTAGGACTTTATAGTGCCCTTAAACGAATGACCTGCCTCGACTGCATTAGACATGCACATGTGCACGTACATACCCGCACAGAAACAATCACGTAACAAATGGTCTCGAGTATTCCTATTTGACTTGTGCAGGCACATAAAAAAAGTTTAATTTCTGTAGATAGCTGGAATAGCATTTGTGACAGCATCAGTGAATACAGAAATGCTGCCCTGTTGTGCATGGCTGGAGCCTTCATTTGGTGAGGGCAACCTTTTCTTTGGTCTGTAAACCAGTGATCCAATGTTTTTAGCATTGTCCTTAGCATAATGTCAAAAGTTCCAGAATAAGTCAGTAAAACTAAGGGTGAAAGCTTCCTGTGAAGAGAATGGTTTTCCACCTGTGCTCTGGATGACTTCACCATGTCCCCGGTGTAGTACAGGTGTCACTGCCAGCAGTATCAGCACCTACCACGCTCACAGGCCCAGACAAGATCATGTTGCCCTCTTAAAGACGTTTATCTAAAAACCCACGAGGCACAGATTTATTATTTTTTCTACCTAGAAGTTGATGTAACACCATTACTAGGGTCACTAACACCTACATCACATCTGTGTTGTAAAAATAGAGAATGTTAGGGGAAATAGACACTTTGAGTGTGCTTCCTTTTTTCCGCCTTTCAGTCGCATGTAATTTCAATTAAGACTAAAAATCATGTACATTAATCATCAAATTATACCATCTTAATTTGGAGCCATGTTTCATTGGGAAGCTTGTTTATTTAAAAATAGAGGGCCCGGACTTAGACAGAAATGGCGTTACTTCGCCATCTGGCTAAACGCCATATTTCTGAAGGATGGATCCCTTCTGTGACTTTACCTATGCTTTGTTCACTCTAGTTTTAATTAACTCATTGGCTGGAATATCCTCAGGTTGCCTTAGGAGGCTGTTGCACAAACCAAAGATCTGGCTTTGATCTCCCCATATATCTGGCTATATACCTTCATGCAAGTCAGCCTAAATTCCTCTCTATTGTGATACAGTTTGAGAGAGGCTTTTTGCTGTGATGTATCGTGGCTATCTGACCTGTCATTGAACAGGTCCTTAATTCGTATATGATTTTTATTTTCTTTTAACTGTTCTAGTTTTTCTCTCATCTTCTGAACATCCTAATTAGATTTTTGGGGTTTAGTTCCAGAGACATGCACTGAGAGATCCCTTGCTTGATTTTCAGTAACTGAGGACAGACGCATCTCTCTTGTTCCAGACAGTTGTTTAAAAGCACCAGCACTTGCTGGTTTTTGCTCTGTTTTGAGTTAAGCTCTAGATGTGTATTTAAATCTAATAGTCTATGGGATGTTGGACCCTCTGGTGGTGTGATATCCTTACCACATTGCTATGGCTAGACCTTAAACTGTTGCAAATCCGTGATTTTTTTCTTAAAATTTACCATGCTGGTCCTTCAGTTCTGCTCATAATATTTGCCTAACATACAGTTCAGATACTCAGCAGTCTTTGCTTAGCCTGTGTTGTGGTTGGGCTTTTTGTATCCTTTCAATTAAGATATTTAGTGTTTAATCACAGCAGGCCATTGTTTGGTAATACTATATAATTAAATGGTGATGGTTGTTGAAGTGTATAATTAGGATTTCTGACAATTCATTGTGAATCTCTGGTCTACTGTGAAGAAGAACAAAGCCAGGGAGAAAATGCTGGCTGGGTTATATAAATAAGTAAGAGATGATGGTCAGGCTGAAAATGAGGGTTCTCCCCTCCTTTAATGAAAGGGTTTGTGTACATTACATAGAATAAAGTATTTCTTAGGCTGAAAGCTTTCCAGAGATAATAGTGTTGGCCCTCTGAGGCTCTTTATTATGTCAGATGTGGGATTTGGATTTACGGGAAGTGGCCGCTGCCTCCAACAGACTCAGTCTGGTGGGGGAGAATTTGCCCAGCCTCTCCTGCTTCAGGCTGCAACCTGAAGGGTGTTTTCCAAGGTTTCCCAGAGAAGAAAAAGACCCATTTCCACTGAAATACCCTGGACTCTTGGGAAAAAGTGCCTACATCGCATCTGCCTCTAGCTTCAGGGGATGAGGGACATAGCAAGCCCTGCTGGCCCCAGCCCCAGCTTTGCCCCCTCAGTGGTGACAGCGTCTCTTTAGGGGCAGGATTATGAAAAATCCTGTAAATGATGAATTCATCTATTGTCTTCTGACCTTCAGCCTTAAGGAACAGCTCCTCCTCACTTTTCTGTTTTTTAACAGTCTAGGAATATGCTGTTCTCCTAAAATGCAAGCTAAAAGTCTCTAATAATGATGTAGCTGCAAGAAAGGAACACCAAGGTGGAAAAGAAGTTCCATGGTGTGAAGCTCAGGATAAAATCACGGGCACCACTGGCCCCAGCAGGAGTCACACAGCTCTTTTGAGGCATAAATTCTCAGACCAGGCTTTTGAGGGGTGTTTTTGCCTCTCCAGAGGTTATTCGTACAAACCGTCAGCTACGTAACAGTGCAATTGGGTTATGCAGGACACTGTTAGAAACCTGTGAGGATGGAGTGGTTTGGGGTTGGTCCGTTTATTTATTAATTTATGAAGAAAGAGGCTCTGTCTCTTGCAGTGTTTACTTGAAATATAGAGTGGCTGTTTCAGCCACTGTCTTGCTGCCATGTTTCATGATTTTCCACCTGGCGTAGGAAAACTGGCACAAGTTAGACGAGCACATACCCACCACTTAGATTTCAAGTTTTGCTGCTTTAATTGCTTCCTAGTAAATAACTAGAAACCTTTTCAAAACAAGCATAGCTTGGATTTTTCCCTATTTGATTACAAAACCAGAAGCAAAGCTAGTAAATTCCAGAACAGATGACAGCAGTTTTTGTGCTAAATGTTTTTTCCAATGGCATTGTAAAAATCTGAGAATGAAGTTAAGCAGGCTGTTGCAATCCACCTGCCCACAAGCCAGCACTGCACCGCCTGGGTGAGGAGGACTACTGCCATTGCGGAGACAGGGCTTGCGAAGGCTGTGGATGTGGGAGGAAGGCTGGCACTCACATGCCCTTCAGGGCCAAGCAGAAAGGAAATCATGACAAGAGACTGAGCAAGGCATGAAGAAGAGGGTGGCATAGGAATAATTCCATAGTATCACCCATGTTTTATGATGTACTGTGGTGAGTTGACCCTGGCTGGATGCCAGGTGCCCACCAAAGCTGCTCCGTCACTCCCCTCCTCAGCTGGACAGGGGAGAGAAAATACAATGAAAGGCTCGTGAGTCGAGATAAGGACAGGAAGAGTTGTTTGTCTCACGTATTCTCTCTTTGGCTGCAGCTGCCCAGGGTTTTTTCCTCTTCTTTGATATGTTCGCACAGAGGTGCTACCACCATCACTGATGGCCTCAGCCTTCGCCAGCAGCAGGTCCATCTCGGAGCCAGCTGGCATTGGCTCTATCAGATGCAGGGGAAGCTCCTAGCAGCTTCTTACAGAAGCGACCCCTATTGCCCCCCCCAACTACCAAAACCTGCCCACGCATACCCTGTAGATGTATGATGAGGGGCCTCAGTTTGCCTCAGTAGCTCTTCCCAACCAAGCCCTGGGGATGGATGTGGACACGTGAGGGAGCTGTGGTGTGAGGATTGGCTTTGGTTGCATGAAGGCAGCAGCATGGCTCTCCCAAACCAGGCACTTCACAACTGCAACCTAAGGGCTTAGCACTCTCCTGCAGACCTGTTGTGCAATAACAATGATGTTTGCTCTTTTAGCCACACTTTGTCCCCAACAAGAGTGTCCCCCCAAGCAGCATTTAAGTCACAGAGCTGGAGAGGGGCTGGGGCACTGTGCAGCAGCTAGAGGGGCAGCTGCTCGGAGAAGCCCCAGTGCATGCTGTGCTTCCCATAGCTGCAGCCTCCTTACAGTTACAGTTAATAACCTGTAGCACAACAGAGAAGACAAGGCAAAAATCTCAACTTTGAATTTTGTGGCTGGGTGGATCCAGTAATCTCAAAGCTATACAACGTTTATTGTTGGCAATGATGCGTCCGCTTTTGATTTGAGTGTGCAAATATAATATGCTGGTTTTGTGTCAGTACAAAAGCTTCTCTGTAAAAAACATATACACACATATATTTTTCTGTATATCTAAGCATAAATGTGTGTGTGTATATATCTATGTATATATGTACATGCTTATATACCTTAATTTTAAAATCCTCTCCCTCCTAAGGGAGACTTACTTTGCTAATGGCTAGTCATGCATGCTAGTAAAAAACTACCAATTTACACTTGGGTACCTGAAGTTAAGCAGGTTTTTCAAGGCGTTTAATTATTTAAAACCTAGAGATGGGTTCTTCATGGTGTCATCTACTTTTGCTAGTGAGATAAGCACCCACTGGGAGCTTGTTGCAACTCTGCATGGTTAAGCACCTCTCAGTATTTGATTCCTACCTACATGTTGAATCATAGAATCATAGAATGGTTTGGGTTGGAGGGTTCCTTAAAGGTCATCTAGTTCCAACCCATCTGCCATCGGCAGGGATACCTTCCCATGGCAGGGGGGTTGGAACTAGATGTACGTAGTTTGCTCAGGCCCCTTTAAATATAACTATTAGATCATCAGTTCTGAAAATGTTATTTTTGAGAAATTTATCATTTGAAGGCTGCAAACAAAGCTTGCAGTCCTCCTCCCAAAATTCAAGGAATGTTACCTCTTTTCAATGAATCACACTGGGGAAAAACCCTCCTAACTAATGTATGTATTTTCATTTCCTGCACTATGTTTCTTCAATCATCAGTACATCTGTTGTCAGGGCTACAAAGGGACCCTTGCATCTTTGTCAAAACTGATCTGCTAGCAGAAATATTATGAGGCCACCTAAGAACCTGCAGCAAAAGCCAAGCAAAGGACACAGAGGCAAATACTTCTAAAAGAATTATTCAGCAAAAAAATGTGTGTGCATATCATATTTGAGTGTTCAAAGATGTGCTCCTGAAGCGTAATATAGTTGAGTAGTCAGGCATTTTGTAAGGTGGTTACTTCATGTCAAAGAGCAAAGGTACTTAATCTCCCACTAAAAAAACGGGGAACAACAACAACAAAAAAAATCCAACCAAAAAACCCAGCTCCTCCTCCAGCAAAACCTCTGCTTATCTGGAGCCCAAAAGGAATCTGCAGATGTATACCCCCTGCTTGAGAACAAAGTCTTCAGTCACTGGAATGCAATGCTGTAAAAACAAATACTACAAAGCCTGGTAACAGGGGGATGTCTCACTTGCATATTTTTTTGTGACCATCTTGGTTTGCAGGGAAGGGGGTCCCCAAAGCATGTGAGCCAGCAGGATCCCTTTGTACTAGGTCGCTGTCTGTTTGGCCAGATGTCTTCCCAACAGTGAGATAGAAAAACCAGAGCTCTTATTAAAATAAGTTGGGGAAAGGAATGGAAAAAAGCATGTGTCCAGCGAAACGAGGCACATTGTGTCCCATCTGATATTTATTAAACGTTGATCAAATCAGCAGTGAGAAATGCACATCATGCGGAAGTGACCCTGGCTCCCTGGGTTTGGAAGTGAGTGACAAATGTCTGGGAGCAGACCAACATTGAAAACACGTGTACAGGACACAGAGAGGAGTGTGCTGCTCTGGGAGCAACAATAACAAATGGAGAAGAGCTGACTTTAGCTGAGAACCCCCTTTTGGAGGTTTTACATATGTTCTGTCAATGGCGTGGGTGTGTAGGGTCTTTCCCCGTACATTTACTCTGCAGCTTTCTAGATGAGAGGTTACACTTTTTGTGGTAGAACACTGCATTTTGTGTAAGCCATGAAAGCAAGCAGCTGAGTGGGTGAAACTGGGAAGTTTTGTCAAATGAAAGCCCAAGCATGGGCTTCTTCAAGACCTGACTCTTGGCTTTTGTGATAAGCCTGTATAATTTTATGCCAACCTGCTGGGTTTTGTGTAATCACAGCTTCTCCCGTCTGTTGTTGCTTAATGTTTTGGCTATCATGTCTTTTCAGAGCAACCCTTCAATAAAAATGTGTCCTCACAGCATGGACTAAATGCATCTCCTGTATCAGAACAATCTTATTTGGGCTTGGTCCTTAAACAGGGTAGTGGGGAAGAGCAACAGCGCAAGCTGAAACCAAGCTTTGTGCTTGGGGAGGTTGTGGAGCCCTGATTACACTGTAATTCATCCCTATACAGAGAGGGTTGCATGCCTGGCTTTTACCTTTGCTCATAGCCTGGATTATTTAAGTGCACAAAAGGACATAAAAATGAGTCTTCCGAATCTTTTCTTCAAGGTACCTCTTTAGTAAACCTTAGTATTTTTTATATGTTTAGTAAACTAGAAAGTCAGTGGTATTTGCAATAAAGAGTAAATTTAATAGCTCTGAAAGACTTTACTGTGTCAATCTCTAGGCAAAGGAAAACAAAGGAGCCTGTTAGAGCTCCCTGGGTTTTGACTCCAGCCCTGGATCTGGGGCACGTTGGATGAGGGTAGTGGGATTTCGATAGCAGTCAGATACAGTTTTAAGCTGACAGACAGAAAGTGCCAGCAGGCAATGCAATACACAGTTCCAGCCCAGCATAGTTAATGGAATCGCCCCTGCTTGTATGATCGCTTTAGTACACTGTGTTTATGTTATTGATACCAACAGCACCAGACTGTTAAAGGATGGAAAGGTCTGGTTTTTGTTGGGGTGCTGTTCTGATGTCAGTTTGAAATATGCAGAAAGTAAAAGTTCCGAAAAGCCGAAGTGCTGTTTTATTGAACCAGCAATAGAGAGGACTGAGGCAAGTGAAACAAGATCCTTATGAAGCTCTGGAACATACCTGATGCTAGATGCCGAACTGCAGTACATCCAGTGACATCAGCAAAGTTTCAGCTCATTACACTACACAGGAAGCCAGAGTACAGTGACAGAAAACAGGTCATGTCATAAAATGAGTAATCTTAATATAAGACTGTAATCAAGTGAAACTTTCTATGTGCAGTTGCTGTCAAAGGTTTTATTTTAGTCTCTGCCTTTCTCTGTGCTTTGTACCTTTGCAGTCTATCAGTCTTCCCAGTTACAGATCTGTCCCTGCTTCCATTAACGTTCAAATAGGGAGGATCAAGCTTTCTGTTATCTGTGTATTTAGAAGGTGAATGTGATGTGCTTTGTGGCCCAAGCTTCTCATGTTTTTTGATATGTGGGATGTTCAAAGACTTACAGGATTGGAATCTGCATTTTAAAACCTTGGGCAGGAGAACCTTTCATTGAGCACACAGGGGCTTAAAGAGCCCATTAGTACCAGCTAACAGCAGCAAAATGGTGCTTCAGACACTACAAGTCCCCACGTGAAATAATTTCAGTCTCTGAATACCCACTGCAAACTCTTAGAAAACTGCACTTTCCCTCTCCAGCTCTTTCAGCAAGCAGAGCTCCCCCTCTAGCAAACTCCTTGAGACTGTCAACCAAAGAAAACCAGCCCACACATCGGGATCCATAAGCAAACTTGGCTATTGAATTGTGGTGCAGGAGTTATCAGCCTTCCAAATCCAAGTCACCAATAAATGAGCTAAGCAACTGCTCATCCCTGTGCCAACTCCCTTCCTTCCCACCTGCACAGGCAGGAGAGAAGTCTTTTCCCTCTGGAGTTTCTGTTCTTGGGTTTGTGCTTACAAGTTTTGTCTTATTTTCCCCTAATGTTCCTGTTCCTGAAAAAAAAGAACTAGTGATTCCCAACTGACATTATACCTGAAGCCAAACAAACCCAAGTCTATGACATCACTTTCATTACATGGCAACAGAACATGACCTCATAGCTGAAAAAGTTTAGAGAAAACATGAGATGACATAATGTGGAAAGTGGGCTGACCTATGAGAGATGCATTTCTGCCTTAGCCATGGCTACTATATGTGCAGAGGGAATTGAGGAAAATGCCTTGTCAAATAAACTTTGTATCAATTCTCTTCCTGAGTTGCTCCAGTATGGTAATCCCTCCTGCAAGTACCCTGGGCTTAAGGAAGTCACAGGAAAATGCAGTGCTTTGAGAGAGAGAAATACAGTTGACTTAACTTGATGTGTTGGTCACCCATCCTCCATGAACCAACAGGAAGCAGCCCATGCTTTTCTCTTAAAAAATGAAAAATAAAAAAACACTCTGTAGAAGGTCATGAGTTGGGAAAAGTAAAATCAGCTGTGGGTTAGGCCTCAGGGGAAATATAAGTTACTCATAAAAAGCTATGGAGCAAGTTTTGATTAGCTAAGTAATCTGGTACATAGAATTTATTAGAGCTTAAAGCTTTCCTGTGGGACTCCCCTAATAGTACACAAATATCAAACAAATGCATTTTCTGACAGACACAGAAAGCTACATTAATCCTGGCCTGCTTAACACACATCGGAAGGAGGGATAAATCCCACCCATTCATTCCAGCACAGTGGTCCCGTTTTCATGTTTTTCCATGTTTGTGTTTCTGATGAATTTCTTGGTAACTTAACCAACACTTCCAACACCCTTGAGCTGTTCCCAAGGAGCACATGAAGAAAAGAGGAATATTGCTTTCCTAATAGACTCAAAGGTATCAAACCATTCCGCAAAAAGTTCAAATATAAAATAGTAAAGGCCTGTTTTCTCTCATCAGCTCGAGGCCCCTTTCCTTAAACTTGTCCATAAAGGGAAATTCACCAACATTTTTCTGTCGGTATAGATGTACCACTAGCTTTACCAGTATAGCACCCCTTTCTTTTTTGTGGAACTAGTATTCTTCAAACCCCCCAAAAATAAGAAAAAAATCTCTCTTATTATGGAAAGAAAGTGTTCACATGGTAACCATTTGTGGTAATGGTTATAAAGCAGGACCAGTACTCCTACCAGGTTTTCACAATGTTATTTTATTTCTATATTGTCCTTTTGCCAGAGCATTTACTGTCTCCTATTGCCCCTGTAGGGAGTCTGAATGCTAAGAGTGATGCCTGACAAAGAGGATGCTAATAAACATTTGACTTCCAAAGTTCACCATAGTTTTGTTAGCACAATTGGAAAATAGTCCTGTCTCTCAGGAAAGGCACAGGTTTTCCAGTGAAGCAGAACCTACTTCTCTTGCACCTGCTGAAATCCCAAAGTGATTGTATCACTGAGCTGATGCTTTGGCCACTGTGGAAGCTGTCCTGGCAAAATAGGCAGATAGGTACCCAAATCTCTCTTAGGTAAATAATTTGTTCTCTAGAAAATGGAGGAGAGAAAATGGGGAGATAAAACCAGCAATGTGTTCTTTGCCATTGTTTTAAAATTCTTAAAATCTTCTTTTGCAGGTATTCAGGAGGGGACTCAATGTACCAAATGTAAAAATAACTGGGCACTGAAGTTTTCCATCATCCTATTATATATTTTATGTGCCCTGTTAACAATCACAGTAGCCATTCTGGGATACAAAGGTATGTATGCATGGAGCCCAACATTTCGCTTTCAGCCAAGCATCCAAGCTCATTTCCACATGTTAGATAGACAGGCAATTTATCACATCTCACCTTCAATATCAATACCTTGTCAATGCTGGCTTTTTTTTACACATATAACAACAAACTACAACCTTAGATTTTCACTTTCAAACAATTATGAAGTTTTGAAACTAGATTATACATTTGAAAGAAAATAAAAAAGTTAGAACAAAACGATCATTCTTCCACCACGAAGGAGTACTAACTGGAAGACTCAAAGCTCTGTAACATGTGCTATACCTTGATTTCATTGAGCTCTTTTACATATATCGCACCTCTCCAGAAGAAATGCCCTTCTTAATGGGAGATCCAGGAATAGTCTTACAAATGTAAAATTTATCACAGGAACAAAGTGTAGGATCAATATTGCTTTGAAATGTATTGAGTATCTACCTACAATTATTTTGATGAACAAAGATGCTTAGATGCTTTTGACAGTTATTTCAAGGATTCTGGTAGTCGGACAACCCAGTTAATGGAGAAAGTTTCATTTGTGCAAGTCATCAGTCAGGCACGTTGGGAAGCACAGCTTAGAATTCCCATGTGTCTTCAGCAGTAATTAACTGTAGCCCCTTATACATTCTTATGCATGTTTTGATATCAATGCCAGCTTGTTGTGCAGTCACAGCTATAATAAGTTAAATAAATAAGACGTGAGTTTCTGGTAAGAAAAAGAAAGTGAGTAACATCATCATGAGTATTATAACAGGACATTGCAGCATGTTGTGGAGAAAACCAAGCTAGCTTTAGACTATCTGCTTGAGTATGGCTCTGAGAGTAGCTTCAAAATCCCCCCAAGAAGCTGGGTAAATATTCATGTGATTAGCATGCAGTGTGTCCTGTGCCGCCAACAGCTGCACTCGTAGCAGAGCTGACATCACCTCTGGTCCTTTGCCAGTGAAAGAAAAGGAAATTGTAGAAATAGAAAGGGATAAATACTTATTTAAGAGGATTTGGTACAGTTCTGAGTGGGAAGAAAATTAAAACTACTTGGTTTTGATGGAAGATTTAGCCAGGGAGATGAGAGAATGTGAAGAACAGATAGAAACACATAGGTATTCCTTTTTCATGATAAAGCAGATGGAATGTGGCAAATTAAAATCAAATGTAAAGAAATGCAGAACATAAATAACTGGTCAGACATTCTCCTGAAGAATGTGTAACTGATCTCTGAAAGTCAGATCCTGAGGAAAAAAGACTTTCTGGGATTCAAAAACTTGCTCTTGATCTATAAAGATAAGATCATTTGGTTATATGGACTAGGGGAGGACAAACAGGCCTTTTGGAGATATAAATCTGCTTACAGAAGATGAGGATGGGATCCTTCTGGGCTATAACCTAGCCACTAAACGCCTGGGATTTAGCAGAATTTTCCTCAAGAGAGTTTTACACAAGGCCATCAGTTGTGGGGCGCACCAGAAGACTCAGACCTCACTTGGCATCAGAAACAGCATATCAAGTTGGAGGGACTGTTGCTCTATATCTTGCTTTGGCAAACGCTTGTTCGTGTGTGTAGGAAGTAATAGCAATAGGGAAACTGTCCAAAAGATCTCTTTGGGAGAGGGAGTTTCTCTTCCTCATTTCAATCCCCAGTTTTCAAGCTGCTTTCTCTATGGGGGCCTCTACCACTTGCCCCAGGCTTTGCTCTCATCTTGAGGTCCCACCTTTACTACTCTGAATTCTAAACCTCCTTCTTGTACTGAGTGGTCC
>KZ505723.1:1226937-1261546 GCA_002844005.1 Limosa lapponica baueri
CAGGGAAAAGATTATAGAAAGGTGGATAATGCCCATCTTGCTCACAGACCTTAAGACATTTTGGTGACTGCTGCTCCACCGCTCACCGACTTGGTGACTGCTCCACGTGAATGCCAAGGGAAAAACGCATATGCGGGAGGAAAGTCCTGTTTAATCCAAGGTATGCCTTCTGAAACACCAAGCAGCAAATGGTCTTATGTCAGGCATTACTTTTGCCCTTTCTACCTGCAGCTTAAGAGCTTCGTCTCCACAGTGTCTAAGCGCTAATTTGCAGGGAAAGCATGAGTTAGACAAAACCCCAGCTGGTGGTATATATTCAAAGGAATTATTGTAATATTTTTGATCGTTGAGAAGGAATTAGGCCTTAAAGGAATAACAAAACTCAAAATAAAATTTTATAGAGCTCTTGAACTCTCAACTCTCCTCTCTGCATCAGAGTTTGGCTTGTCTTTTTTATTGCAATATTACACTGAAAGAAGGAATTCTGCTGGCATCAGGGATTCTTTCAGTCTCTTAGCTAAGTTTCCATTAAATTTGCCTCCCACACTTATGTTTATAAAGCCCAAAACTACTTTTAAAACTTTCATTTCCTACGTGGTATTTAGATATCCTTTGTGATTTAAAACGTTAAAACTACTAATCAGTGGATTAAATATGGCAGGCAAAAAAATAACTCAATGGGAGGCAAAGTCAACATAGAACAAACCTCCAAACTGGTGGTAAAAATTACATAGTAGGTTGGAGAAACCTGAAACCAAAACATGAATTAAACATCAAGGTCATGAAGGAATAACAAGCCAAGTTTACTATTAGTTTGCTTTGAGAAGACATACTCAATGATTGTTAAAAATGTTGATAAAGCAATCTGTAATTTTTTACACATTTTCTTAGATGCAAAATACAAAGTTACAATTTTTCTGACACCAGCCAGTGTTAGATAAGCGTATTGAAGGTGAATGATCTTCCTGTGACTCACGCCAGTGAGGGAAGCTACCGTGCTCTCAGCTTGAATTTCTGGTAGTTCTCATTCTTTGGTCAGTCTTTGTTTTTAAGTTTCTTGACTAACGTCCACCGTGACTTTCATCTACTTCTATTATCTGTCTCTCAGACAGTTTGCCTGCCATTACCTAGAGCCAGCACACCCTGGTGAGATGGCACATTTTGTCCCTGCCTGCCAATTGTCAATAAGGCTTCTGATTAAAGTGTGTAGATTCTGATTGTCAGTAAGGCTTCTGATTGAAGTCCTGCTTTGACAAATTTTTGGGGTGTTACACACAAAGAACGACTACAGCTACAGAACAGCTTTGTCCTTTTTAGTGTGAGGAGGTGTGTTTTTTTTACTTTCAGCAATGAAAATACCATACAGAGTTGTATCTTTAATTCCGTCTTACTGCCAGTACAGACTACTATATATTGAAAAGATTTCTACTATTTTCATTTGCTTTGGAGTCTTCAGGGGAATATTTTAATACAAATTTCCAGTGTTAGATTTCATTCAACCATGAAAATATTCTTCTTGTTACAGGACAGTATAAAATCTCAGGTTTTGAAACTTCAGATCTGAAGTACACACTAGCATTCGTTTAAAAAGCAAAAGGAAGAAACTACGTTTTCCTTTCATTATTGATAATACATATTCATTTGCCAACTCCAACTGTGTTGCATAACTGGAGAAAACAGGTGAATATTACACTAAATCTGAATTAACGAGACCCATAGGGGATGTCACATTATTAGTCAAGGCACGGGTCCAGCAGATACACTTGGAGTAGGCCTGCTTTTTAAATCCAGATGCTTTCACGAGGTTCTGTCTAAGTGCCCGGAGTGAGCCACGTCCTTCACAGTGACTACCCAGAAACAAAGCAGAACACCTCAGCCTGAACAAGGACCTGCCTAGAGCTAGACAGGAGGAAAGCCAAGTGTGATCCCCACGCTCACTGCATGTGATGCATAGGTGTAGGCATGCATCAGTGGAGTGTGAGCAGTAACTGAAAGACCTTTGCTGATCTGGGTTCCAGCCTGGAAGACAGTTAGGCAGGACGAACAGAGAGTCAGTTCTGGCTTCATTTAGGAAAAATGGCATACAGCATTTTGACAAATAACTTTAATGGGCAGAAGAACCAGTGAAACGTTAGTGCTATTTTGTGGGATGAAATGCTTCCTAAAGTGGAAGGTGTTGAGCGGTGGTCCCTCTGAAAAAGTGAAGTCGTTATTGTAGCCTGGATCTGGTGTTTAGCAAGCCATGTGCCATTGTCCCAAATGCAGAAAGCCACACTCTGACTCCATCTTTACCTACACAGTAGTCTCTGTTTTACTGGCTTGTTAGCAGTTTAGAAAGGAGCAGGCAGGTAATTCACCAAAGGGCACCTGGTCTCTCTGAACACCACGAGACTTTTTCTCTGTTGTAGAGATGGACTCACCTCAGTGCAATTGCCCCAGAGATACTTTGGGCCTGATGTTTCTCCCATTGGTTTTCGGGAAGCAGTGAAAGCCTGCTGTGTAACTGTGGCACCCAGAGTCAGAAAAAGAAGGGCAAAAATTAGGAAAGAAGCAGCACTTGGTGGACTACCCTTTAAAATTCTGGGATTCTTGTGGTTTCTCATGAGCAGTGAAAGATCTCTAAATTTCCACTTCTCGTTAAAAAAAATAAAAAATCTTGACATATCTTGACATAGCAACAACTTCTATGAGGCTATTTCCTATTTACAAATTATCTCACGGACAGAAAGAGTTAGCAGTACCCCCTACCCCACACAAGTTTACAGAATTGGCTTCACTATCTCAAGACATGGGAAACACCTTATTTCTTCTCTTTTGAATGAGGGGGGCTGGCACAATAACTCATGTAGCCTCTCCTAGGGTTGGTGCAGATCCATTTTGCTCCCAATGTAACAAAAGGGCTAAATAATCTGCTGATGAGAAGAAATTTCTGCCCTGGTTGTGGTTTGAATGCAAAAGTGCATTAGACTAGGTTTGGTGTGGAAGCTGAAGAGTGCCTCTAACCTTGCAAGTATTTCACATTTTTGTCACTGTAAGCCACTCCGGGCTCTTTATTTCTTGCTCTGCTTTCTCCGTTTCCATATCAATTCCATCAAATAATCAGATTGTCCCAGTGACAAGAAAATGACTCAGATGTTACAAAACAACGAGCACATCAGCCATAAATCTGCACTTGCTGAATGACCATCCTTTCAACCTTAATGAGGCACAATGGTTTCAAGGCCATTTTGAGTGGTCTGTATGATTATCAAGATGTTTTAAAAGTTGATCCCCAAAATATTTAGTAATGGCATCTTCGAACAGCTATCTCAGACCAAAGTTTGCTAGCCAGCTGGCATTTTTTAATGATTGAAAGGCATAGGGGAAAAAAAAAAGTGTTCTTTTTAAGGAGAAATGGCTCATAGCAAAATAAAAGGAAGTCTTCTCTCATGCATCTGAACCTTTAGCAATCACTCTGCCTTTGCCACACAATACTGTGCTTGGAGCATGGAAATACTGTTAAAAGAAAAGGACTTGGTTCATGAGGAAAACCCACAAAGAGGGATTTCCTCATTCATGAGAGAGATTCCTCATGAGCAAAGAAATGTTAGGGGACTGTTGGCAGACAGAAGAACTGGAAGAATGCTGGGTCCCACCAGCAGATAGGAGCTTGTCCTTCCAACATTTCACAGAGCAACAGCAGAGTGTAGTGTCAAATAAGGCAATTTCAAGGTGGTTTCTTTTTTTGTTTGATGGTAGTGGCATTTTTTTTGTTTGCTTTATTGTTTACTAGACTTTTTCATAATTTCACTTTCTTCTTTCCATAACATACTGGTCTCTTTCCCCTAGTTGTAGAAAAAATGGACAATGTGACAGGTGGCCTGGAAACGTCCCACAGAAGATATACAGAAAAGCTCACAGAGGTGGAGAGTGATCTGAAGAAATTAGGTAATCTACGCACAAGCAAAGGACCTTTGTCTTATGGTTTTGGGGTGTTCTTCTGGCATATAGTGGCAGGAAATGTGTCTGAAAAATCTCTGGCTATGACAAGATATAGCACTCCTATTTCAATTTCTCAAGTACTTGGGAAAGCACTTAAAATACTTAAGATCAGCTCTACTTAGGACAGCATTTTGAGCATACTTCAGTGTTTACAGTTCCCACTGAAGTCACTCTGAAATCATTTATACTAAAATAAACAGACACTTAAAGGTTGTCCTCAGGAGAGAGTCTTCTCTGAGGTAGAGATGTAAAACATAGCAGAAGCCGTTCCACAGCACACGAGATTCTACATAAAATGAAAATCTGTCTCCCAGTCATCTTGAGGCTGGTTTAGCAATCAAGATTCAAACCTGAAGGCCATTTTAAGGGCTACACAAATAATCAGCTGTTGAAAACTCTTATGTCTGAGGCAAGTTGATTACTTCTATAAAATGTTTCTTAATCATCTCAGGGAATACAGGACACAAGGTTGTTATGAGTTCAGGTCTCCCAAGTGCTATCACAGTTCTCAATTTGCAGGAAGATGGAAAAAGATCATGGTTAAGGATTCTACTCACTCAGTGTACATTTCTACTTTTGTTCCTTGTCTGGAAAGGAATCAGAGTTGTTTATTATAAATTTATATATACATAGACTTATAATTTATATAACTAGTTTTTATATAAATATTAATATGCACATACATGCATGTGTTTCTTGAAATAAGTTTTGTTTAGCTTCATAAACCATATATTGAGATGTGTATTTCTAGGAAAAATTACTTGCTTGCAGCTTGATCATAAATTTTTACAACTTGTTCCCCACAAAAAATAGCTGGATTCTGAAGTACTTTCACACTGAATTTAGTTGAAAGACATGGAGTAATTCAGTGGCATGTACTTTTACTGATACATACACAGAAGTAAATGTTACACCTTAGAGCACATGCAACCTTTTGGGTTATATTTGGGTTATTATATTATGCTGATTAAATTTTCACAACTTGGAGCACCTTTGATTCATTCACACCCACACATTTTTACATGCTGCTGGATGGATGGCCAGTGAGATGCTCGGGACCATCAGTTCCCATTTAAGTGGAGGAAGTGCCGTGGAGGAAGTAAAAAAAGTTATGAGGCAATGTGTGTGGGAGGCATAAAGGTAAGCGAACTGCTGTAGGGCCAGATGGGTAACAGCATGTGGTGAATGAAAGACAGGCCTTCAGGGATTAGCTGTATGTGGACCTGGCAGTTGTCAGAGCTGTGTGAGGAACACAACATAATTTGAGCTGTAACCAAGAGGTAAACAGAGTCAGAGCTGAGAAGATCCTGGAGTCAGACAAGTGGCACGGAGAGGAACTGTGCTCAGGAAGATGTCCATCCACAAAAGACTCCATAAACATTTCAGACTAAAGACTTACAAGCCACCATTTGATGTTCACCATCATGACTCATTCAGATACCCCAGAAAAAGGCTCCATACAGAGCTGTATTCACTGTAGTTTATGAAAACCACTCTGACCTCTCTTGGAGTCATCTTTAATAATGGACTTCAGACTGCATAGTTCATAAATATAGCTATACTTAGATGAGGACAAAAATATATGGACTGTGTATAGGAGAGGGAAGTGACTGAGGTCAAGAAAAGGAATCTTCCCTGAGAGTGAGTGTTGTCTGCTTATTTCCTTGGTTTCCATGTCCTGGCTGATGAGCTGTGCTGCCTTAAAAGCTTAATCATACTCAGGCAAGCTCCCAGAAGTATACTGTAGGGCAGTGTAAGCAAGAGCAGAGATGGTCCTCTAAGATTAAAGGTTTTGCCTTCCTGAAACTCAGAACATGAGGAAACAATAATAGCAAAATAAATGTCATTAAAAGCATTAGTAGTATGTTAGAGAGAAAAACAGAAATACATCATATCCTGTCATATCTGGAATAGCCTGCTGGCAAAGCTTTTCTATCTAACCCAGATAGTTTTAAAATAGGTATTAGAAATTTTTAAAACTAAACCCAAGAATTTAAAAAATAAAATGATACATACTAAATCACAGTGAAGATATTTCACCTGCCAGGAAAAGGAGGAAGAAAATATCAACAGCTAAAATTTACCTCTGAGCTTTCAGCAATAGCCAGTTGTAAATTCAAATCATAAGCCTACTGATAACTCTTTAATATTTTGAATTCTGCTTACAATTCAGTTTTCATTGAGAATACAAGCACACATCTGAGTATATTCATCGTTTCTAACGGTAGTTTTTCTAGTATATGACAACCATTTTGTCCTCCTCAGCAAGACACAAGGTCTCTGATTTTTTCTCTGTCTAGTGGCAGAACTTTGCTTAGTGGTTTCTCTTTTCTGGAATAGATAGCATAGAAGTTCTGTTGACAGAACATTTTGACAATCTGACTGTACTTAAAATAGACTGTGCTTTTTTATACTGTGTTTTAAAATACTCATCCTAAAGGCTTTAAATTTTTTCCCTGTACAACAGATGACCAAGCTGGACAAAAAGCCATGAATACTAACACTGAACTGTCTAGCTTCAGATCTGACATACTGGCTCTTCGTCAGCAGCTTCATGACATTGCAGAGAAAACTACCAGAAACAAAGATACACTGGAGAAGCTGCAAGAGTCTGGAAATGTATTAGATGATAGACAGAGCCAAATGAGAAGTGCCTTAGATAGTAACTCTTTTATGATCATCAGTGTCAATAAGACTCTTCAGGCATATACTGGCTATATCAACAATCTTCAACAAGACACAAGTAATATTCAAACAAACTTGCAAAACCAAGTACATTCTCATAATGTGGTCATCATGAACCTGAACAACTTAAACCTGACACAAATACAGCAAAGAAATCTTATCAGTGTCCTGCAGAAGTCAATGGAAGATACAAGCTTAGCTATTCTAAGAATCAAGAATGACTTTCAAAATCTGCAGCAGGTTGTCCTTCAAGCCCGGAAGGACACTGACTGGCTTAAGGAGAAAGTACAAAATTTGCAGACTTTGGCCGCCAACAACTCAGCATTGGCAAAAGCTAACAATGATACACTTGAAGACATGAACAATCAGCTCAGCTCCTTCAGTGGGCAAATGGAGAATATCACCACAATTGCCCAAGCCAATGAACAAAATCTAAAGGATCTCCAAGAACAGCATAAAGAATATGAAAACAGAACTTCTGCCAAATTCAACCAGCTAGAAGAGAGGTTCCAAGTCTTCGAAACCGATATAGTCAATATCATTAGCAACATCAGCTACACTGCTCATCATCTACGGACACTGACTAGCAATCTCAATGAGGTCAGGACAACTTGTACAGACACCTTAAGTAAACATTCAGATGAGCTTATTTTTATGAACAGCACACTAGCCAATATTCGCTTAGACTCTGCATCTCTCAAGATGCAACAGGATTTGATGAGGTCAAGGTTAGATGTTGAAGTTGCCAATTTGTCAGTAATCATGGAAGAAATGAAGCTGGTGGATTCCAAACATGGCCAGCTCATCAAGAACTTCACTATCCTACAAGGTATGCAGCTTCTCTAATGATGCCCATAATGGTCTATGCTGAATGCCTGTTTGAATTACTTCTTTAGTTATATGGAAGTTAGTTAGTGCATGCTGGTACAGAGTTTTCCATTATCTAATCCTAAACTTTGGAAATGTAAACGTAGCTTGGATATTCCTTACAAATTTTTCTATGACTTCTCTACATACCTAGAATAGGGATGTTATGAAAGAAGGTTCTGACTTAGCAAAATTTTATTCTGAGTGACTGACTGACTGGATCTGCTTTTGATTTAGTTTCTAAAATAAGCTAGTGAAGGTGTGGAGCCTCAAGAAACCAATCCCTGCTAAGGAGGAAATGGCTAAAAAATATACGTTGGACTATTCCCAGAAAGGTCCACCCTTACTGAAAAACAAGTTGCTATTTCACTTTAAGCCAGTTGTTAGTCTGCCAGAAAACATCCTACTTTGCTTAGTTTTTAATCCTGGGATATTTTATTTTCTCCAGAAATAAATAGCATCGAGTTTAGGAGGTTTCTCCCAGCCAAGTATTATCCCAAATGAAAAGAACGTTCATGTTTCCAACCTGATGTGAACCAGACAGGCCTAGAACTCTAATCACAAATATAAATCCATTGCTCCAAATAAACTAAGGCTGATATAGAGCCAAGATTACATGTCAGTAACCTTAACCTTTCTCATTTCAGCCAGGCATAAGTGACTCCAGGTTAGGAATTTATCTCTGGAGGAGTTTAAATGGTGGGGGGTGGGGGCGGGGGGGGGGGGGGGAGTATTGGCAAGGCATTTGCTCATCCATGATCAGAATCCAAATTTATTTTGTTGTTTATTTCTGTCACAATATTCCCATTTCCTATTGTGGGTATTGTTCTCTTTCCTGCTGTAGCTGGCCAATTAGCAACTAGAACTTCTGGTCTTTCCCACAGTTGCCCTATTGCTCGCTATCCATCATTTTGTCTTGTTTCAACGACCCATTATTGACAGAGTAGAAAACAGGGTCATTGCAGGAGAAAGGGTCCTGTAGTCTAAGAGTGGAGAGATGGGGCTAGAAGCAAATGGAAGCACAGCAGAGTGAGGGAACGAGAGCATCAATAGTCAGGAGTGCGTGCATTGACAGCACGGAGTGTGTCTTGCAGGGACTGCACCTCAGCTGGTCACCTGCAGCATGGTGTCATTGTCCAGTTCACACGACAAGGCGCATCAGATTATTTTCTGCTGTACCCTGTATTTCATGGAGGCTGAGGAAAGAGCTGTAGTAGTACATGGTGCCTGAGAAGCAGATGTACTTTTACAAGCACTGCTCGAAGTACCTGTTAGCCCAGTTTTCACAGTGCTGAACATCCAATGTTGTTGGTCTGAGATATATTACACAAAGACCCCATGTGGGTTCTTTGTTTTGTGTTCTGTCCATATCCCCACTTTGCATGCTTACATTGTTTCAGGCCCTCCTGGTCCAAGGGGACCTAAAGGTGAGAGAGGCCCTCAAGGTCCTCTTGGCCCCGCTGGCCTAAAAGGACAAAAAGGAGAGAAAGGAGAGCCCGGACCACCAGGACCTGCAGGTGAAAAGGGCCCACCTGGGCCAACTGGGCCACCAGGAGAAAAAGGAGGGAAAGGTTCAAGAGGATCACCTGGCTCCAAAGGTCAGAGAGGTTCTCCTGGCAAGACGGGTCCACCTGGACCAAGCGGAGACCCAGGGCCACCAGGTCCGCAAGGCAAGGATGGTCCACCTGGGCCACAAGGCCCACCAGGATTTCAAGGCCTGCAAGGAACTGTTGGAGAACCAGGGGTACCAGGACCTCGAGGACTACCTGGGCTACCTGGAGTCCCTGGGCTGCCTGGTCCAAAGGGCCCACCTGGACCACCAGGGCCACCAGGTCCAGGGATGCCAATGGCACTACAAAGTGAACCAACGTCAGTGCCTGAGGCTAATGGTAAGCTGTCAACACACCACATGCATCTTTTACTGAGATACAAATATATGTAGTGGAGGGTGCTCCCTGCTTAGTTATTAGTTCAAATAACCTCTGCTACCTTAGATTAAATCTCTGGGATTTATCATAAAGAACTCTGTTAAGTGAAGCCATACCTGTTGGTCTTCCTTTTGATGAGATGAAACTGATTTAAGTTAATGTTTACGGCTAAAGAAAACACAGCAGTAGTATGAGTAATAAATAATCCCCTTGACCACACAGTCTAGCCTTGATTTCACAGGATCAGGATCTATATGTAAGTACTTTAGGTGGCAACATGCTGTAGATGAGTATGGGATCCTCCACTATTTATTCGCCCTATGCAGAAAGTTACCACTGACCCATTGAATTATCAGTAACAGGTTTAACACAAAAAATTCACATCACAGGTTGTTCTCCTCATTGGAAAAACTATACAGAAAAGTGCTACTACTTTTCAATTGAAAGAGAAATTTTTGAAGAGGCAAAGTTATTCTGTGAAGAGAAGGCATCACGTTTGGTTATCATAAACAACAAAGAGGAGCAGGTAATTACCTTCTCTTTCTGTTTTTCAAGGAGAGAGTTTGAAGTTATTTAACATGTGGAAGCCACAAGGCAAGTGGGAAGCTGAGAGCATCATGAATTCATATAGTGAAGTAAACACAGTGATTGACTCCAGTTAGCATTTTGTTCACATTCTGCCTGCTCAGCAGCTTCTCCATGTGAAGAAGGGCAGTGTGAGTACAGCTGGTGCTGGGCACAGAGCAGCCAGGAAGGCTGGCAAGAATTGTAGGAGTTTTGAACCTTTAAAGATGGAGTCTTTAACCAAAATGTGGTTTTTGCAGTGGTGAATTTAATTTAATTTTAAATTTTCTGATTTAATACATGCAGTCTAAGACTACTGTGACCCAAAAATATTCTTAATCTAGCTATACTTTTACTAATGTTCAACATAGTCATTTGGTGGCTACATAGCAGTGGGGATGTCAAGGTACAACTGCTTGCTCTTTGGGTTTTTCAGTTTGTATTTATAAGACGTTGGCTGTGACTTTATGTCAACCTAATGTTCATGCCTAGCTCTCTATCTCACATGCAAACACTGGTGGATTCTAAGGTGGGAAAGGGGTCACAAAGCCAAGTCCTGAAACATACCTTCAGCTTAGAAAAATTTCTCTGGCCCTTCCTACTCTGATAACAAAGATGCTCATGAAACCAGAGTGGCTAATTGGATCCAAAGAAGGTTGTGTTTGTTTGTTATGGACTAAGATCTTTCTTCCACAGCAATGGATAAAAAGGCAGATTTTTGGGAAGGGCAGCTTCTGGATTGGACTAACAGATTCAGAGAAGGAAAATGAATGGAGATGGCTGGATGGATCCTTACCAGTTTACACGTACGTAAATAAAAAGCAATGGTGTTTATTTTCTGCAGATGCTATCACTCTTGCTGACACTTCGACAAGCAGCATCTAGAAATTATCCAATGAATCCAGAGGGTTGTAGATGCCAATGAAATAATTCGTTACCGAGGGTGCTGCTGAACTGTTTTTTTCTCTCTCCCTTCTCCATGCACAAGGCTTTCTTTCCTTGCCAGGAAGAAAACTGAATGTTGAATGAAAGAATCACAGAACTACACAGCACAGTGTTTCTTGCCAAAACATTTGCTCCTGACTTTTATTACAAAGTTGAGATGGAAAGCACAGACAGTTTTGCTGTCTTGGTTTGAATTTTCCTTATTTGCATTACAACTAGCTATAAATAGAGTGCTCGTTCTGATAAAAAAATGACCAGCCTTTAGATAAAGCCCAAATCCAAGTGGAAAACATTAAACATAAGGAAAATGCATGAAATGAGAGTGTCTAAGCTTTGGCCATCTGAGAAGTGAACTGGCAGCTCTCCAGGAATCCTAGGGCTACACCTAATTTGTCCTAAATGGAACAGATTGCAACCACCCAAATTTTTAATACCGAGGAGTGGACTACAGAGTTTATAGAGCTGAGCATGCTGTGCTCCAGAAAAACAGGCTACAGTCAGTCAGATGTTACGAAATGATTAGCTGTGATCTCATTGGTGTTCATTTTGATGAGAAACATGGAAAAAGTCAGATGTATTTCAAATGAGCCATAATATTTTTCCCTTTTTCTCCCTCCCCGTTTTCATCTTTCTTTCTCTTTATGACAGCACTGTGACTGATTCCCACTTCAGCCACTGCTTTCAATAGGTTTCCACTACACTGTGGTTTTAGGTGCCCTGTTGTAACCTCAGAGCTGTCAGTTGCTGATTTTCAAAGTATTTCATTACATCTGGAAAGCTGTGTGTCCTCCCAGGTGCCTGTGTCAGGCAGGCGTGTTTTTCAGCTGAGCATGGACCGTATCAGCCAGCAATCACAAGCTCCCTTCAACAACCTGTTTCTTCAGAAAAAAAGGAGCTTTTAAGTCCCGAGGTTGGAAGCGTTTCTCACTTGTTAAACAAAAACAGGATGAGGAAACACTTGCTGCAAGCTTTTTACATGCTGCATTAAGTTTCACCATCAAAGCTAATGATCTCAAAAGATGCATGTGTATATATACTTTGTACATTCCTTATAAGTCCAAAAATTCACTTCCCATCCAAGTGTTGGTCCGTAAAACAGATAAATCCTCGCTGTGCCTCCCGAGAGGCCCACCTCGGTGTGGTCGGAAGGCTTTGCAGTGAGCGGTGGCAGGGCGCTGCCATCCTGGGCAGCATTCAGGAGCCCGCCGGCTCTTCTCAGTCCCATCTGCTGGCAGGAACGCGGTGCGCAGGCTTTGTGGCATTGGAGCAATGCACATGGAGCATGGAGCACTCCCACTGTATGTGCATGTACATTCAGAAACTGAAATAAAAGTTCATCGGTCTAATTTTAGATCTCTGAGTTTTGGCAGCCTGAGGCCGAATAGATTCCCTTCTCTGTAATACATCTGTTTTCCATTTTCAGCAAGAGTTATGTATTGTTTGTTTCAACGTGTATTTCCCGTTCAGAACAGATCTCATGATGTTTTCGTTAATTTCTTGTGGTGAAAAACTGTCATGTGCGCTGCATTGTGCAATCATATCTCTTGCTTTTTGGTTGAAAGAAACTGGAAAACCGGGCAACCTGATAACTGGAGCCATGGGCACGGGCCAGGGGAAGATTGTGCCGGGTTAATCTACGCTGGGCTCTGGAATGACTTTTACTGTGAAGATGTTAACAATTTCATTTGTGAAAAAGACATGGACAAAGGTAAGCAAGGTGCTTGGTTTGATTATTTCACCCTACCCCTAGGAGGCCAAATTCAAGTAAATTTTCCACAGCTGTAGAAAATTTAGCTGTAGAAATTCTTCTCGACCCAGGCATAAGACTAGGTGCTATGGCAGTACCTTGTTGAGGAAGAAGGGGAATCACACTTGGAGCACTTCTACTCAGATCCAGCCCAATGTGGGATTTTCTAATAGTCTGCATGATGCAGGTACTGGTTTTATTGCAATAAATCTTGTGCTCTTTCACCACAAGAAAAGAACAGCTGGCTGTAGGCGTAGCATGCCCTGCATCTTGACCATCTGCTGTAGACTTCAAACACGCCTAAAATTTCAAGCGTGATTTGGCACAAGTGCTCCAGACCCTGGCCACACTGGAAGCTGTTTTTATAGGCTCAATGGCCATGCAGGGGGGAAGGCTGGCCTTAGGATGGCTCAGGGACCAGCCTTTGAAAACCAAAAGAACTCTGTTTTGAGAGTTTGTGCAAGAGGAAGCACTTGGTGACTGCTAAGAAGGTTTTAAAATTCCCACTGGTGGCAGATGTCCCGTAAGGCCAAGAGGCTGGGTCCACAGGCCATAAACAACTCATCTGTTGCAGTTGGAGAACCCATAAACTGCTAACGTGTCCAAGCAGTCACCCCGGTGATTGCCACGGGGTGTTTCTTTCTGCTTATACAGGCAATGGCAGAGCCAGGTTGTTCACATGGCTGCTTAGAGCCCAGCCCCATCATCACAGAGCTAGGTGGTGTCTGTGTTCATGGTGGAGCTCTGCCCAAAACACTCTCTCCTCCATACAACCTATTCAAACATTGCTTTGCCAAGGCTGCCGGGCTGCTCCAGTCGCAAACATGTAGGCTGAATTTCCGTGAAGGCAGGTGGAGATGTCAGATAGGGCCAAAATTACATCCCATCCGTAAAAAATGCCCCTCTAAACCAAAACAAAGCAAAGTGCTGAATAGGCTTTATGTGTATATAACACTGTTTGGGTGTCCAGAGTAAAGAACCATGTGTAAGTAACAATGTAATTTGCCATCATCTTCCTACATACATTTGTTATTTTAGGAAAACTTCATGGTTTACAAATATTTATCCTCAGGACTTACAGGATCTGAATATGCATCCACTTAAATTTTTAACATACCTTGATCTAAGTTTTCTTTTTGGAAATGCATTTAATCTTCACAGGTTTTTAACATTTTTTTTCTTTTTGTTTTTCTTTTTTCTCTCATACCATAGCGCAAATATTTGGAGTGTAATAGGCTGTGACTTTGCAGATACCTACATATTACAGAAATTTACCTAAAGAAAATCCTAGGAGAGAGCAACACTGCCTACCAAATTTGGAAAAAAACCCACAACAAAAGCAAGCACTGAAAACTGGTTTAAACGCATAAAGGAATTCAGCAGCAACTGTTCTCCAGCATCCTGCAATTATTTGAGGCCTTTCAACCCACAACATCAGGAAATACCGTTGGACTAATTCTGTTATAGATTTTCTTCCCAACCAGTAACCATATACATAAGCAACTTTTGTCTTCTGAGAAAAGACATTCTGTCAATCTGAGTAAAACTGTTGGTCACTCATATAGAAAAACATATAAAGCAACTGTGTAAACAGTATGTTTCATTTGCTAAAATCCCAAATGTAGGAAAATTATACAGATACACGAATATATAGATTTTATATAAATATATATATATAGTCCAACTCTTATCAATAATATGGAATATACTTTTAAGAGCTTTTAAAACTTTGTATTTTTGTACAAAATATTTGCTTTTTACAATTGTTCTCTTTTTTACTGACTTTTTTTACAAATATAGTGCACAGGGGCCAAAGAAAACAATAAAGGTACTAATAATTCATTAAGATTTGCTGTCAGGCCTAGCTCAGCTATAGAGAAATATTTTTCCAGTTAGAAATATTTGTACTTTCCCAGATGATTTGTTCTGGTTAAATAACTTTTAAAGCGAATTTTAGATAGTGTTTTCATTATTATATGCAGTCTAGTCTGTGTGTGTAACAATTAAGTTGACTAAGGACTAGATACTCATTATAGCTCTGATCACAGCCAGTGTTGCACCAGGGTACTATGCAAAGACCTTGTTAATAAAAGCTTTTCGTTCCTTCCTTCTTCCCTTCCTTCCTCCCTTTCTGCCTGCCTGCCTAGCTTCCTTCTTTCCTGCCTGCCATCCTGCCTTCCTGCGTGCCTTCTACTCATGAGAAATGCCACAGGAGTAAATCTCTGAATTTTTAGAATGATTCTGAAATGTTTTCATGCCTTCTTCCTTCTCATGAGGAATTCTACCCCAGTAGGTGCTACCCACATTGCAAGTCAAGCCCAGGTGAAGGATTTTATGAAAACAGAAACAAATGAGCTGCCCACACAGAAATATGTTTCTTTTTAAGACAGATTTCAATATTTGGTAAGAAAAACATGTCGTACTCGGAAAAGTCGAATCAATTTGCACTTCTCCAAAGTGCTTTGTAAATCGATCTCTCTGTTTTCTTGAACCAGTACTTCTCTCCCAGACAAACTAGAAAATAAAAGATGCTGCAAAACAGAAAGCAGTGTGGCTAATGAGATGATATCATCACCCAGCCAGTTTCCTCCACGGTCCCATGAGCCGTTGTCTAGGCAGCAGTACTGCTTATCAGGAATTAAAAAATTAGCAACCAGTTGAAGTTCATTAGCAGAAACCCTGGTTTTGGTTCCCAGTTTTTATACTCTTTCCATGGCCACACGCTGTACCACGAAGGAAGTTGTTTTGGCTTCTTGGGCAGAAGAGTTGTATTTTCCATGGCCTCCTGACCTGCCGTTTACCTTGGCTGAATGCAGATACGTTTGTTGAAATACTCCAGCTCTGTTGGAAAGAGACAAGATCTTGTACTTCAGATTTTCAAATATTGCTCCTAAGACCATCCAGTTAAAGTCTGCTGCTTTCCTACATCCCACACTCCCTCCACTGTTCATTTCAGGGAGGGTGGCTTTTAATTCTAACTATAATTTTCTTAAAGAAAACACACAAAATGTTACATTTGGGAATCTGGCAGGAACAACATGAGAATTGCATACATTTAATTAAAAGTGAAAGGTCTGTGTATTACAGCTGCAGAAACCATGTGTCACCATCTTGGAGGCAGGGCTTTTCTTCAGGCAGTCTGCATTTCCAGAGACTTTTCTTTGGGCTTTTTCATCAGATTTTGAATACAACACGATTCTGCCATACACCCTGTCATGTTGTACCTAGGACTTGTGGGTAGATACACACTGTAGTGTTTACATGTATATTTACACAGTGTTTGTGGGGATAATGTTCAAGTGCTATTTTTGGATAACGAGGTACAAAACTATTACTTTGCATGCCCAGAAAGCCTCACAAACCCTGGAGCTTTGCAAGAGCCACACTGATTCAGAAGCACTGCTACCTTTGTTTTGAATGTTGGCTTATTTGGCTGATATAAGCCCATTCTGAGCATCTGCCATGTTAAATTAAGTTCTTCTTGCTGATGTGGTAGACTTCTGTCAACAAAAGAAGTTAATGAGAAACCTCTGTGTAGTCCCTGTCTGTAATGTTTCTTTGCCCCAATTTCATCCTTCTCTTCCTCCAGCAATAGCAGTGATTGTACAGATCAAGATGAGATGGTCCAAGAGTCATCTAGTGTCCTCCAGTCCCTCTAAAGAGATTTTCTGCACGGTGGTAAACATCAGCTATAGCTGCACTTAGCCTGCATAAGGTTAGAGAAATGGCAGTTTGTCAGTGATGGCAGCTATGCTAAACTATGGGCAGTTGGGCAGCCTTAGCATAGAAATAGTTTAAGGACAGAACACGTTTATGAATTGGAGCACCTCTCCTACGAGAACAGGCTGAGAGAGCTAGGTTTTTCAGCCTGGAGAAGGGAAGGCTCCGGGGAGACCTTGTAATGGCCTTTCAGTACCTAAAGTGGCCTACAGGAGAGATGGGGAGGGACTCTTTGTCAGGGAGTGTAGTGATATAACAAGGGGTAATGGTTTTAAACTGAAAGAGGGGAGATCTAGATTAGACATTAGGACAAAATTTTTCACTATGAGGGTGGTAAGGCATTGGAACAGGTTGCCCAGAGAAGTTTGGGACACCCCATCCCTGGAAGTGATCAAGTCCAGGCTGGATAGGGCTTTGAGCAGCCTGGTCTAGTGGGAGGTGTCCCTGCCCATGGCAGGGGGGTTGGAACTGGATGATCTCTAAGGTCCCTTCCAACTCTAACCACTCTATGATTCCATGATTCTATGAAATACTCATTTCAAAGTGAATTCCAATGCTGGGTTGTAATTGTCTATAATAATGCTCTAGTTATCCACCAAAACATGCCTGGGCTCAAGCTCTCTGTTCACACATTTGAGGCAAAGAAAAACTGGCTGGAGAGGGATGCTGCAGTTGCATGCCTGGAGTGTTCAGTCATCCTTAAAATCCGGCCTGAGCAGCCAGGCGGGCTGAGACAGGCCACCCTTCTGACCCAGTATTCCTGCAGGAGGGAAACAGAGGTGTCAAATGGCAACAAAGATTGAAATCACTGGGAGAATCAGGAGAGTGTTAGAACAGCTCAGGAACCTGTCAGAGAAGGGAGATTGGCAGGGATGCAAGCAGGACACCAGAAGGGGCCAAGAAATTGTCATGAAAGTCAGAGCTGCCACACGGGGTCTGGAAAGCATCCCCATTAAATCTGCGTTCTGTATGGTTTGAGGGATAACACAGGTTGTATGGAAAGTTTTAAGTGATAGGAAATTATTTTGTCCCAGCTCGAGTTTTGGCTTTCCTTCTTATGCACAAATACTGTAACTTGGCATACTGAGCACACATTTCCATCGACCTTTTTCTTGTTTTACATCAAAATAAATGCAAGTTCATACGCCCTGGCAAGCACTGGGACTGTTGCAGGAAGGGGAGGGGAAGGCAGAGGGGGTGCAAAGTCATTGTGATTTACATCCAGTGCTGGATTTCTTAATGTCATTTCTGACTTCTTTCGTTAATTTATTTGGAAACACCTTCAGCTGATTAGAGCGTATAAATCTCAAACTCTCATCCCATTTGATGTCCATAAATAATACCTGCAAATGTTCCAATAAAGGAAGCACTAAGCGGCGACATGGAAGTGAATGTGGTTTACTCTGTGCATGCATGTGTAACCAAGAGAGATGTGGAGATCGGAGAGATCTGGAGCCAGAGGCATTTGGTGGTATTAAAAATCAAACTGATTAAAATTATTTACATTAAAGCTTTTCTTCTCACTAACACTGTCCTAGTTCTAAGCATGACTGTGTCTATTTTATCCCTTAATTGCAGTTTTAGTGTATTGTTCTTGCAGCACCTAGGTGCTAGAAACGCGGTGTTAAAGGTTTGAGCTGAACAAGACTTTTAAGGATGTCTTACGAAGCAAGAATTCCCTCTTGCAGTTCTTTCCTCGGAGAAGCAGCTCAGATGGGCCCCCAAGAGAAAGGAGTCTTGACTCAAGCAGAGCAGGATCAGTCCCTAGCTTAGCCATTATTGCACCGAGCTTAAATCGGCTGTTTATAATGGCTAATCTGATCTTGCTGTTTCTCTCTCTCCCTCTCAGATGGCTGACCTCCTCTTTTAATTTTCTGTTCCTGGCAAGTAGCTCCTCTGTTTTTAGCAAGTAGCAGGAACTGGTGGCTGATCACTGGCAAGGCGAGGAGCTGGTCAGAGGGCGGCCGCTGGCTGTCGAAGGAAAACACTCTGCAGCGAGGAGGGGAAAGGCAGCCGAGTCGTTTCACGTGTGAGAAAACAAAACCACTTTTCCCCAGTGCAGCTTCCTTGGTTAAAAGCACAGCAGCTCATGCAGATGTAGCATCCAAAGGGAACAAAATGTCTCCAACCCCAGCCTCCAGGCTTGCTTTGGTTTTTTCTCCTGTCACTTCTACGGGTGTCTCTGTGCACCCCGGAGATGTTTGCTCCTCTGTGAATGCCCAGCTGCCCCCGGAGTGGGCTCTGTGCTGGTGAGGGACTGGCAGCAGGACAGCCATCCATGCCTGGCACTCCCCCCGGCTGGGACACCCAGCTCCTCCAGGTGCCCAGGGAAGGGGCAGGAGGAGGAGGAGGAGGCAGCTATAGGGCTCCCAGTGCCTGCCCACGCTCACTTGGAGGTAGTTTGGGTATCTGTAGATGGGAAAGCACAATGCCTTATGGACAAAACCAGGCCTTCCTAAAACTGGAGCCTATTTGTTCATTCACCATCTCCACCTCAGTTTTTCCATGCTGCTTAGTGAAAAGAAAAAAAGAAAAAAAAAAAACTTGGCTAGAAAAAATTTTGAAAGTTCTCATGTGTTTTCTTTCTTGGGGTGGAATACATTTGTTTTTTCTTTCCATCTGGCTCAGAGATGAAAAAAACATTCTTTGATTTCTTTTTCAAAATAAACTCAGTGTAACGCTCCAAAATTTGTGTAGAGATATTTTTTTTTTTAATAGCAGAACAATAAAAGCAAATCACTAGGCAAATAATGCCCTTTTCAGAGAAGATCTTGCGTGCCATGAGGATTTTCTTACCCAAACGGCTTCCCAGAGGCATGTAAGTATTGCCAGCCCCATTTTGTGACTGGAGGAAAAAGGAGATTTTCAAGAATATGTTTAATTTTAATGTCTCCATTTTGGGGATTTTGTTTTCATATGCTTGGGGGGGTGATTTTTAGAGGTGATTTTTTCCAATAAAACCAACATTGGCATAGAGCAAATCAGTTTTCATACACCTCAGTGAAAAGAGTGGACTTTTCAAAACTAGATTAAACAGAATGGTGCCTCTCCCACATCACCATGCATATGGGAGGTGGCCGTTTCTGCTGCTGGTTTTGGAGAGCAGAGCTCAATGTGATCGCAGCAGAGCAACAACAGCCCAGTTGAGAGTAATGTCTTGGGTGGGTAAGAGTTAATAAATGACACTCAATTTCCAAGAGACCCCTTGATCAGAGGGAAGAAGGTTAAAAGACTGCTGAGACTATTGGCTCCTCTGCAGCCCAACTTCAATAAATCTTCCAAAAAACTGTACCAAGTTCTACTTTAAAAATAATTAGGGGTTTCTTTGCCCCTTTAATCATTTTGGCTGCTCTTCAAAAACTTTATTAGGAACCTTCTTTTAATAACCAGCATGAATGCAATTATGTCCAGTTTAGACACATTTGTTCTTGTTCCAGTGCCATCCTTTAGCTGAAAAAGCATCTCTCCTGGGACCATCAAGCAATTGTAGTGGTCAGTGTGGAGCCATTCATCTTGAGACGCGGTAAGGGATGCTTGGGAACAAACACATCCCTCTGACCAGCCGGGGAGCCCTGACAACAGCCTGGCTCGGGTCCCACTGTCCATCCCGCAAGGGATTATCTGAGGACATGCTGGGCTTCTGGCTGAACGGTGGAAGTTTCTATCCTCTTTTCTTGTTAGTAGTCCTAGAGGACAGGGAACAACAAAATTGGTATAGAGGGTGGTTTCCTGCTGAATTAGAGTAGGTTACAAGTGCCTGGCTTTTTATAAAATAGTGCCACATTATATAAGGCATTTGAAATATAAGCCTGAGCTTAAGCACACTTATTCTGGGTTTAGACCAGAGCAGAATCTGAGTGCAGGTCAGACTTAGGCCCTTGATCTTCAAGTGATTAAAATCTCCGATTCACAGATTAGGATGTGACTTCTACTTTTTCTGATCTATCTATCCTGCCAAGACACAAATCCACGGCTCAGCAATCGGTGTGGTTCCAGACTCTGAGAATTGCTTCCAAACTCCCTGCATTCACTGTCATGCTCCTGCCAGCCTTGCCAGAGGTCCCGCTGGTGGAAGCTGCAAGTCTGAAATGTGACTTTGGAAGAAGTTTGTTCGGGAATCCCTCTCATTCAGAAGTCTGGGCATATTGCAAAGATGACATTTCCTTAATTCCAACTCTATTACCCACACTCATATAAAACAGATGATGAATTATTTTTCTGAATAGTAACAATGTGGTTTTGTCCACTTTTTTTTAATGTCAAAATAAAAGCCTGGAGGTGGACAAAATATCCCTTGGCATTGCAGTATTCCACTGTAGCAGGCAAATAATGTTCCTGGAATAATGCCTGTGGGAACAGCATGAAATGATATTTGAACAGCAGAGAGCCTAGTGCTATCTTGGGTTGGCTTGTGGAAGCCAACCAAACCGCAGGTAGACCCTTGTTGCTGGTCCATCTTCTGATGGACAGGGGCAACCCTGCATGCCTGCAGTGTTTCACAGAAACTGGGGGAGATAAGAGAGAAAAACAGTAAAGAGAGAAGAGTTGAGGGAACAGAGAAAAAGAGAAAGGGATAGATAGGGAGGAAAAGAGAAATAGATGGAGAATGACTGACGAGGAAAATGAACCCCGATGTTTTCATCGTGGTTTCTAGTAAGATCAACCACAGAGGAGTTCTCTTCTCAGAAACAATATAACAGGGCACTGCTGTGGCTCTTGTAACTCCCATTCTCGGTTTTGAAAAGAGTACTTCCTTGCCTTGCGAGAAAAGCATGTCATTCACTTGGTGCCTGAAGTCATGTACTACTTTCCCAGCACAAACAAAAATTCCTGGTGGCTCCAGGTCTCCAGGGAGCTGGGTTGGGGCTTTTGTTTTGGTGGTTGGTTGTTTTTTCCTACATGTCCTTTTCCTCCTACACAAGTTTTGAAACACAGAATATTTTCTAGTTTTCCAGCTGTATTAGAAGCACAGATCTTGACTTTGGAAGAAAGATTAAAGCAAGAACATACAGCAGGTCTCCAAGCAACAAAACACTGTCTGCAGTGGGAAACAGGTTCACAACAGTATTTGGACTCATAACTCCTATTTCCATACTAAACTCACATTGGTATCTGCATTTGGACAGGTGCACTTTATGAACAGCCAAATATGCATCTTAAATAACCATAATAAACAGCAGCAGAAATGTACAGATGTTGAAAAAGAGGAATTATGGAAACAAAAGAAGGTAGTTTGGTTTTAAAAACCAGATAGACAATTGTTGAATTTGAACAGGGAGAGTTCAACTTCAAATACCTCAGTGCTTTCCTTAAAGGTGGCATATTAAATGAGTGCCCACTAGCTTTCCCCAATTTTTAACTTTCAGGGGCAAAACATTAAGCATCCAGGGGGCTCTCAACAGTCATCAGCTAGTGATTTCAGGCAAAAAGCTAATTTCAAAGTCAGATGAGATCTTTGCATCCTGTTTTATCCAGATTAGCCATGTTAGGAGTGGGAAGGTGGTCAAAAGTCCAGGTCAGGGCTCTTCACTAGCTGAAATAATCTCTCTCCTTCTGTGTGTTTTGCAATGTTAGATAAGGAAGAAAACAGTTTAAACATAAGTTTCACTGAAGTATCATTGGGAGCACTTTATTTATTTAGCAGACATTACTGCGAGGTCTCCCAGTCTGCACCCTTCTCCTGGCATTTTACATATGAGAAAAGGCTAAAAATAAAACAAACCAAGAAAAAACACAGGCAGAACAGCTGTTGTTCTACCCAGACAAAGCTCTGAATGAAAGCTATTATGATGGCGCAGACTCTGCAATTGAAAATCCATTTACATTTTCAAGTCTGATTCCAACTGTAAATCTTAGATTATGTATATGACAGATTAAAAGACTCTGGCCCCACTACACTTCTCCCTGGCAAGAGGAAAACCATCTGCACAGCATCATTCGTGGTTGCTTCAACTCTGTAGGTACACATTTTTAAATGACATGGTGGTATATTTTTTCATTTCCCTTCCCTTCATTTTCGCATGCAGCAAAATCACATGCGCGGCATTTTCCCCAACTCTGTGGTAGTTGGCACTCTGGCAAAGGAGACTGATGTGTGTTTTGATTTGCTCTTTCCCCTCAATTTGAGGGGCTACTGCGCTATTTCCTTTGTAATCACACAAGCCAGGGTAAAAACCCTGTACAAATCTATGGCTGTGAAACCAGGCAAAAAAGCCAGGAATACCGCTCTCTTTCCAAGCGTGGAGAGCGAGCGAAAAAGAGCATACACCATGTAACAGGCTGAGCAAACCCATCTGGAGCTGACTGCCACAGCACTCTGACCACGCTCTGGGCCCTGTGCTCCTCGTGCCATGGGTAAGAGATGAGGGATGACAGTCCTTCCATATGGAAAGCCAAGAACAAGCTTCCCGGAGCCCTGGCAAGCCTTGCTTTGACAGTTTAACCACTGGCTGAGAAGTGCATGGCTCTTGCACCACAGCTGTTTGAGGAGGAGCTCCCCCACCACGGCTGACAATGCAGCCAGAGTGTTTCCACGCCCAGAGACCCCGGAGAGCACTGGGTCAGCTATTTCCCAATGCACATGCAGCAGCTTGCAAGGTTCAGCCCTAATTTTGAACATATTAGAAGGAAAATGAAGAAACCAGGTGAAGGATCTTAAGTTGTGCTGAAAAAACCCAACCCTAGAACAGGTCCATTCTTTCACCATTAGCCAAAATAACGTGAAAAGTAGAACTTAAGGAAAATATATTATTTGTTGTTACATATATTATTGTATAATATCAAAATACATAATGTTGTATATTATGTGTTGTGATCAGGGCTGTACAGGCACTGGAAAAGAGCACACACCATGCACTTCTCCTCCCCAAGAGATGACACATCTGAGGGGTCACAAAATGTGATACCTGTGGGAGGGCAGAATCAGACCCATTGCGTCTGTTCAAAAGAGATCGCTGCCTGAGAAAACAGACCCAGAGAGCAAGGGATTTACTCAGGCACTTACTCATAGACTCTTAGTGCTCAGGACCATCTTCTCCCAATGCCAAGGGTATGGTCTCAGGCTGTGTCATATATGCCACCCTTGTGTGAACATCTCAGCTACCCCACAGCATCCAGTACCTGTGGTTAGGTGACATCAGGGAGTGCTCAGCAAATACACCGCTAAATGCTACACAGCACCACAGACAACCTTGGCCTGGTTTAGTTTTGTTCATATAATAAGAAGAGTATAATGGCATAAATAGATTCAATTCTAGAGCATGAAGAGCGGGCACTTGAAAAAATATTAATTAAAACATCAGTTAAAGGATTTTCAAGTTGGCTTGTGATCCTGCAATTAATATAGCAGGCCACATTATGTCATTTACATGCCAAACAGAGAGGGAAGAAAATAACTCAAATAGAGAAGAGCGTTGCGATGAGTGTAACACTTAACTTCAGCTCTTGAATTTAATGGAGAAGCAGTTGTTTTTAGTATTGCTCATACTGTGGTTGTGAATGACTCTGAGTGTCACTATGCAGCAGATACGAGATATGGCAACATTGGCTAGCTGCAAACAGCATCACTGCTACTCCAGGAAGGATGATCTCCTCACCAGCACCTCTTGAGTTCCCCGGCGCCAAACGCTCCCTGCTTAAAAAGCCAGGATAAGATTTGTGTGTACAGCTTGTTCTGCTTCAGGTGGCCTTTCTTCAATGCATCTCTCCCCGATTTACACTTTTCTCATGTGAAAAAGACACAGAGGATTTAAAACACTTTTAGATCCAGAGCTGCAGCAAGAGGGTGGCCCTGCTGGCTGCAGCTGAAACAGAAATTACTCTTCCAGTGCTGGATTTTAAAGAAAGGCCCCCTGTGGCTGTATTTAGTCTATCCAGAGCCTAACAGATAGCTGAATACTCTTAGGAACCTTCAGGTGAACACTTTGATTCATTATTACTGTTCCCTTGGGTACCCCAGAGAGGTAATTTGTATGTGAAATTTAAGTAGGTATGTTATATATAACAAGAAAAGATGTGATTGATAGAAAGCTGTAGTCAGATTTATTAATTCTTTTTTGTCATTTGGATATTTTATCTTCAGGTTAGAAACCACACTGTTATCTGAGCATCCTTGCTGCTGTGAAGCCCAGGGGCACCTCAAATTACTAATCCCACATTAAAGAAATTAGAAGGAAACCTATTTTTCACTTTCTTTCAGTGGACTGACTTTGTGTGTTTGGCAGCTCTTTGCATGTGTTTCTCCATATAATGAGTTCCCCATCTTCTTCTTCTACCTGCTCTGAAGTGGGAAAAAACCAACTTGAAAACAAGGAGAAAATGTGTCACAAAGTCATTTAAATTCACAGTTAGAGTCAAGGGCAAGTAAAGAAATTGAAACCACTTCCAGTCCCTCCCTAACTTGTTCTTCCAGGAGCCAGGAGAACTCTTTCATGGGGTAGTGAATGCTCTCCTTTGGCTGCTTACCCAGATCCCAGGTCCAGCAGATTACAGGAACTTGTCTAGGATTTTTTCTTTGGATCTATCTGCATGCTTCAGATGGTACTTAAATGTTTGCTGGTTGGCTTCAGACTCTTAGTTGCAGGTTTTAACTTTTCGGCTTCCTCAACCTATTTCTGAGCAAAGCAAAAACCTTAGCAAACCGTATTATTAACAGTGACCTAGTGAAACCTTGTTCCTGAATTCCTTTTATGATTCTGTTGCTATCGCAGCCCTGAGCATAAGCTCAAATGACTGATTTAAAGCCCAAAACCGGAGCTCAATGGCTCAGAGCTTCTTATGGTGCCATACAAACACTGTCATTTTAAGTACATAATTGTGAAATTCCTCAACAGTAAAAAAGCCCAGTGGCCGATAACTATGCTGAAATATTAGAATAGTTAGAGAATTTAAGTCGATTATGAAGAAAAATAAGAAGGAAATACCAAATGTTGTGAGGAAATTGAAACTGTGAATAATACAATTTTCACTAAACAAAGAATCCAGACTTGTCAGAGAGTCTGGGGAATCACCTAACCAAGGAGAGGAATCGCAGTGATACTCCAGGTGCTTCAGAGCTAGAAATATCTCTCGACACATGCAATTTGCTATCAGTTTTCATGAGAAATTCTCTGTTTCAAGACCATGACTACACCCCAGAAAATGTGAGTAGGCTGATCAGATTTTTCTTCAATTCTGCAAGAAGCATCTGAAGCAAGCAGCCATCTGGAAAAGCAGCAGATCTGAGATTGTCTTGAGCAAGTCAATTTGTTTGCGTCATTCAGATCCATCCCACCTAATTTACGGTACTTAACTGAGTGCCTAAGAGAGATTCCCGCCTGCCTGAGGCTCTCTGTGAGGAAAAAACACCACCACAGCATCACTCATGCCACCTCAAACCTGAATTACCCTTGGATTTATCGGAAGAGGTGCTCAGGAAGGCTGTGCTCCTAGCCTGGGCTCCACAGACAACCAGGATCTGGGCCTTACTGAAGAAACAGAGCTAGCTATGAGATATACAAGTGAATACAGATTAGTAGATCTTTTACCCTTCATCTTCTCTCCTCTCATTGCATCTGAGCCTGCCATCCCCACATCTTTTGTAGGAGTGATGCTCAAGAGCCTAGCTTCAAGGCTCTTCATCTAGGAGGGACCACAGCGGAAAACAGCCTGTTTGCCACTCTCCTCAGTGATGAGCAGGGAGATCTTTTGAGCAGTCTCAGAGCCAGAGAGAGCTCTGCTATCAACCAAAGCCATTTTGCCATTGTGGGTATTAGTGTCCTTTTGGTCCTTTGTCATTACTTAGTTTGATTAACCTGCTGGGAGACTGGGCAAGACTTTCTTCCATAACAGAGTCCCAGCAACCTGCTCACCACGTGTCATGGTCATATGGAGTATGAGGAGCCCTTGGAAAGGAGTTGGGTTGCATCATCATAGTGGGTTGCACCATGGCAATAACACCTGATCTTCTGGGCCTGCACTGTCTTCTTACACCTAGAGAAACAGCTCGCCTTAGCGAAGCTAAGAAAACAACGTGTGGATGCATGCGCATGTGAGAGTGAGAGCAAACAGCTTTAGGTCTGCTACTCTGCAGTGTTAAAGGACAGTGGGTCTCTTCATGAGCTTTTTCCAGGGTGACATGTGAGGCTGCCTGGAAAAAGGTGACTTCTACTAGCAGCGAGCACTTGGAGATAACTGACAAAAATGTAAACACTGTGCAGATTCCAAGTCTGTTCAGATGTTTTGTTTGAACAAGCTATACTTCCAAACACTTTTCCACACTTCTGTAGCTGAACTGTGCTTTAGGAGTCAGATAGAGAGTTGCATTAAGGCAATGTTCTAAACAAGACATCTTCTGGGGCATTTATTTCATGGGGAGGCATATTGATGTTGCAGGGATTTTAAAGGGATTGGATTCTCTAAAGCAATAAGAGTGGCTAATTTCCCTTTCAATGAATCCACATATGCTCAGCTTTCATGTTTTGAAAGGCAGCCAAAGCGACATTCTTTCAGGCTTTAAGTTGATATAAATAAAGTATAACAGAGAGCCCCGATAGCAAAGTTTATCAATGACACATGCCTTAGTTAGAATTTACACATGGACAGGGCTGGATTTTCCACTTAGTCTTCAGCTGGCTCTTAAAGAATGTCATCAGTTGCCATAAACTGGCAGTTTCCAGCCACAATCCGTCTGAGAGAGTGACACGAGACCCCCACGCACAGACAATCTAGAATGACGTTTGGAGAGCAGCAGGCCGAGGTGAAACACAGGCCCACAAAATGCAAGGTACTTTACAAACCTCCATTTAGGCACGGCGACCTTATGCTTTTAACAATATAAAGAACAAGAAAAAGTAGAAAGGGACATACTAGTGAAGTGAGCCAGGAGATGTGACACACAAAATTTGCTAATTCCCCTTCTGCCCCTCCGCATGTTTTTTTGGTTTTTTGGTGTACCTTAATAAAAAGGTTAGCTGTAGACCTTATCTATTTTAATATATTTAACTGAATTCCACTACAGTTTTTAAAATAATGTTTTTGCATTCTTCCTTGTCTTCATTCTTTGCTGGGGAAAATCAACATGTGAGAGCAGCACATGGTGATGATGCAGCACCTAAGCTGGAGGATCCCCTCTCCAAAACTGCATCCTGTGCTTCAGCAGAGAGAAGCAGCAGCTGACAGAGCAGCAACTTCTGATCTAAAGACTTTGCCCAGATAGTTTGCCTTGGTTTGGGGAGATTTTTGGATGAACTCCTGCTACACAGCCTCAACAGGGCTTTTCCAGACTGTATTTCTGTAGCTTGAACTACAGGAGTTGATTCCTTCTTTTCCTCTTGCCCATGCGTGGGACCGTGAGAGATTATTTGGACTGGACTAAACACTGGTTAGGGATCATTTCCTCATTAACCAAGCCCACCACACAGAGGTATTTGGCAGCCAAAGGATAAACATTTGCAGCATGGTGCATTTCTTCCATTTCAGGGCAAAGCAGGCTAAACATTTGCACTCTCCCTGCCCTTAGCTTCTCTTTCATTCCTCCAAGGATTCCTTCTCTCCCTCTCCATTGAGGCCAAGCTCATCCTCCAGGTCTTCAAAACTCTGACTGCCTCCTTCTTACATCTTACTAACTCCCACTCTCTTCGCCACTGTCTTTCTGGAATTCTCACTTTCCTCTCTTCTTCCATCCCACCCCAAGCTTTGTTCACTCACTTTGTATTCATCATGAAAGAAAAGCTCATTTGCAAAAGCTTACAATCGGCAATAGTCACCTACCTCTGCCACTGGCTTTTGTTTGGGTTTTATGTGTATTTTTGAACTAGACTTCAAGTTCTCTGGGGCAGAGCTGTATTTTACCTGAATATTGACAAGGAAGGTCAAAAAGAGAATGACAAGGAGGAAGGAATGAGCTTCAGCAGTGCAATCTACAGGCACTGAATCTGCAAAAATGGTATCATTTCTCAGTAGCATAATCACAAAACAACAGCAAACTTCAGAATTCATACCAATTGCACATGTAAAAGTAAAGAAGTAACCCCAGGCACTCATGGTATAGAAACATAGGTATGTGGTCCAGAAAATGCCTTCCTGCATTCTTTAATAACTAAGCCTGACATTATAAAGCACTCATGAACAAAATTAAAGGGTTTCCATATCAGAGTATGCTCAAAATTAGAGGTATGTTGCAAGGAAATTCTAGCTAAAAGTGCCCAATTAATCCAAGTTCTCTGCTAAACTCACAGTAGTGTTATTAGGTTATAATCCAAAAAATATTACTGACTGAGGGAAGGAGCTGTTGATAGCATGATTATTGCGAATAGCAGCCAGATGTGTGACACCTTGCTTCTGAAAAAAGCCACCTTTCTGTAGTATTACTGGTATAGAGATATGAATTTTAGTAAATTATTTTGGCAACAAAAAATGACACATGTTCTCTGCACTGGAATAAAACAAACAATATAGCGTAAGCACTTTCGCAAACTGATACTCAGGACACCCAGATCTTGATGATAAATTAGCCAAATACAAAAGAGACATTTAAAGGTAGCAAATAATACTATTTGAAAACATTTAATGGATTTTTATTTCTGTGGAATATTAATATTTACATACAAAAGTTGTGTATGTTGATAATTATGATTACAGTAAAACACAGAAAAAGTGCGAAGTTTTAGACACAGGCCAAAAAATAGTCTTTTTTCCTAACTCACACGTAGTGTGAGTCATGTCAAAAAAGGGAGTCATTCAGCTCCTGGGTTTTGTCCCATTGCAGGTATCTAGCTGCAGAACGTTGCCTGATCATCATCTTCTGTTAGAATAGCACGGTTTGTTTGGCTCAATGTAAATAGAGAAAATGGATCCTAATTTGGGCAGAATCAGACCGTATGCCTCCTTAGCATGTTGCAAGAGCTTACTCCACGCTCTCAGCTTCCACTGACTCCTGGTTATATTCTACTCTCATTCATTGAGAGTCATTGGTGGGTGAGACCCACTGCCATTTGTGACCATATTTCCGTCTGTATGCAGAGTGGCAGTATTACAGAACAACTGTGCTATTAAGTCCCATGTCCCAGGTAAAAGATGAGGAGCAGAAAAATCAGTCATTCTCAGGTTCACATGTGAAACAGTCTTCAAGGTGAATCCAGGCAAATAAACCCTTTCTAGGTAGCCTTACCAAGTTATTTGAAAGATGCCACCAAAATATATTGGTGAAACATTTCTGCTGTAACCAACATGACAGAATGGGATCATATGGTATATATTCCCCAGTAATTTATTCAGGAATTCAAGAAGAAACACAGAAAGTATTATATGCAGCAGAATATCATCATGAGATGTAACAAACATAAAAGTTACATGTATGCTCCGGTGAAAAGTGTAACATACTGATAAAAGGTAGAAAGATTCTCTGTTACACACTTTTTTAAAGTGTAATTTAAATTTTCCTGAGGGGCTATTTTTTGTGTTAATCTAGTTTCTCCTTCATCAGTCCACACATTTTTAATTGTATCTCACAGTCAGTAACAAAGTAAAGTGGCTGGCAGGATGCCACCTAAAAATTAAGGACCAAAGGTAGTTCCAGCTTGTATTCATAACTCTTTAAAAGATGAAAGTACCTTGTGCAACTTCCCATGACTGGTTTGGAAATAACAGCTAAGCTACTTAAACTCAGCTAATAAGGCAATTTATCCACCTTTCATGCCAGTCCTTCCACACTAAATGTTGTGCAACCTTGTCCAGGGAAGAAAAGGGTTGGAAAGAGGAGCTTCTGAGCACAAGGGAGGGCAAGGAAGGAGGGAGAACAAGGCACCAAGCACTACTGCCATCAGAGATGGGAGACTTTGGAGGGTCCAAGTACACCTTTCCATAGGAATGACAGCAGAAGCTAAAATGGAAACTCAATTTGGTTTTGGAAGAGGATTTTATTTGGAAAGATCATAGAATCATAGAATGGTTAGAGTTGGAAGGGACCTTAAAGATCATCAAGTTCCAACCCCCCTGTCATGGGCAGGGACACCTCCCATTAGACCAGGTTGCTCAAAGCCCCATCCAGCCTGGCCTTAAACACTTCCAGGGATGGGGCATCCACAACTTCCCTGGGAAATCTGTTCCAGTTCCGTTGCCTCACTACCCTCACAGTAAAGAATTTCTTTCTGGTATCTAATCTAAATCTCCCCTCTTCCAATTGAAAACCATTACCCCTTGTCCTGTCACTACAGATAGCAGATAAGATAGCATCTGTTAGGTGAAGTTTTTTGTATTTCAAACTACACAACCTATGGACATAAGGTAGTATGATCTCTGTTCCATCAACTGCCCTCTGAGCACAGAGATGTTCTGAGATACTGGTTTTGTTAATTGCTTTCATCCATCTGGGCCTTTAGCTGGTGATAGCATTTAAATCTGGGCTGAAAACTGATTTTGCTTACAATAGTTTTAAAGAAAGTAATTTTAACTCATTTGCTCCCCCCTTAGCTTCCCACCTAGCACATACCAGAAGACATAGCCTGACTGATGCTGTGCTTTTCTAACATATTGCTAGCTGATTTATGACACTGACTCCTCTTCATATCAAGAACAAGGTGTGGCATTTTAATTTATTACAGCCTTACAGATAAGCAGCAGTACTCCTGTGACGGAGCTTCTGATCCTCAAAACAGAGAGCAATTTTTGTCTGCCAGTCCAGTGCAGAGTTTGGTCTCTCTGCTTAAACAGTTGATGAAGATGGCTTTAAGCAATGCCGTCAGATTTCTCAGTGTGGCAACACCAAGTGGCAAGCAGAAGCAACGTGCTGCTGGCATTGCTGTGGGAACAGTGATCTCTGCCAGGGGTGCACAGCAACTGCTGGGGTGCTAACGCTTTCAGTCACTGCAGCCAGCCTGCTGGACTCATTTGTTGATATCCCAACACGAGCACTAACAGGTCAGCGTTGATCCCCCCTCTGCGTGAGATGTATGGGAAAGTAACAAACACTCTTCAAAACAGACAGAAAAATCAGTACCAAACAAGAGGCAGCTATAAAATGCTATTAAATCACAGTGGCAACATTGCTCTTCCTCTTTATCTGTTCCTACTCCAGGAAATAAAAATTCTTTGTCTATGCTGTACTCACCAACAATTATATTGTACTGCTTTTCAGCATGTGCTGAATCTCTGTCAGTGCTACTAGCATGGACGTGTTACTCCCTGTTCACGTACAACACCAGTCCTGGCTTAAGGAATATTTGTATTCTAAAAAAGGCTCCATTTACATTGGCATTATCTCCTCAGGACACTTATAATTGGCTTTCTACTGTCTTTCTAAAAGTTTAAGAGCTTTTTTTTTTTTTTACCCTATTCAGAGAGCTCTTCTCTGTTTTTCTTTCATACAGTGAGAGGTGGGGGCTAGAAAAATCTCAAATAATTTATCTAGAATGGACCTTTATTCAGATGATAATATAGTTTAATTTATCAAAATAGGAGATGAGAAATAGTGAAAGCCTTGTAAAAAAACCAAGAAAGCTTCTTCCAAGCCTGAATGGCTAATGTCCATCATGTCTCATAGTATATGCAGGTGACTCATTCGAAATGATAAATCATGTTGATCCTGGGTTAGGAAGCCCCTTTCCCCGTGATTTGAAATGAACTGACATGGCTCCGACATTTCCCGCATTTTTTAGGCGGTGTCAAACAATGGTTTCATTTACAGATGAAGTGACAGACCCAGGGCTGGCGTGCCCAAACTGTCCCTCACCCAGCACCTTCATTTTCTGGGCAAATACTCCCCTCTCCCGGTACAAAAACTAACTACAGCCACACCACACGGAAAACCACTCCCCATCTATCCTTTCATACGTTTTTTTAAATATTTGCTTTTAATAATAACAGTAAATTTGATTTAAATATTATTTGCCTCTCCCAATACGAACAGGATAATGGATGTTTGAGCTTTTTCCCACGTAAGGAACAGGAGCTGGGCAGCCTGAATTTTTTCAGCCAGACACCAAACAACATGCTCAGGAGACCTGGGAAACCACACTGGGGTTGGTTTGGCTTTCTCTCAGTTCTCTGAATTCAAAGACAGGCTGAAGCCATGGCAGTCCTTTACCTTACACAGACAAATTAAAAAAGGAAAGCTTAGCGATGGCGGGCATTTTCTAACGCTCCCAAGAATTCCGGTCAGACCCTCCCATTGCAAGCAACTTTGCTGATTGAACAGTCTTCCGCTGCCTCCTCCTATACCTACCCTCCAAAATGTACATTTCACCCCAGACTTCCTTGGCCCAGGCCGCCCTGCCACTGGGGAGGACCCTGGGAGCAATGGAGAGACGTGGAGCTTGCAGAGAGCCCGGGGCAGGTGTGGGTGAGCCAACCCCCCGACACTGCCACCTCGAACCAAAGCATACGCACAGCCCCCTCTGCCAGCAAGGTGGTAAGGGCTCGTCCCAGCCTGCTGGTGCACGGTGGAGAAAAGCTGGAGCTTCCAGCCCACAAAGCTGGATGCAGGAAAGCCCTTCAGGTCCAGAAGAGGACCTCTGCTCCTAGCCTCTTAACAGAAGTCAAAGCATATACTGGAGCAGTGCATGCCATAACTCAAGGACACCTCAGCCAACCGTGTTCCCTTCAGGGATTCAGAGACAACAGCAGAAGAAAACTGCTGGAATACCCATGCGAAGAGCCAGAGATGGGCAGGAGACCTGCCAGCACATGCCATGCTTCATACGGCACAACTGACCAAAAACCTGAGGTTATGGAACTGGAAAAGAGCAAGATCCACACCATGGAGGGCTTCAGTGCTGAGCTGAATTCCTCCCACCCTCCTAGTGATTTAAAAGAAAAATGGCTACTGCAGAAGGAGGGTTAAGAGGAACAAAAAACAATGGGCTGATTAGGTATCTGCAGTGCAGACCAATTCAGCAACTTAAGAGTTACGAAAATAGCCAATATTTCTCTTTTCTGCAACAAAAAATGACTACTTGTAGCTCAATTGAAAGCAATGTCCTTGCTCAAAAACCAGCCATTTGTAGCTCATATGAAAACAATGTTCCTGCACAAGGAGTGGCCACTTGTAACTCAGAAGCTCAGAAGGAATGTTCCCGCTCCACTGGGAGTTTCCTCAGTGCTGTTAGGCCAGCATGCTATTACTGTTTTCAGCGTGGTACCATACCCGGGTGGGGAAATATATTGATTATGGTACTCTGGCCTCTGCAAGTTGTTCATGCACTGGTGAGGGCGGCAAGGTCACCAGAAATAAGAAGCGTCTCCTCCAGCCTTCCCAGGAGACCATCATAGCTGTGTGACAAAGACGGATGACCACCGTGCTCACTGTGAGATTTAGCTAAGAAAAAGCTATGGGATGAGCTCATTTGTATTTGAATCAGGGCAGGCGCAGCCCCTCCTGAGAGCAAAAGCAGAAAGGGACACAGGAAAACAAAAATATCTTCCATGCTACTCAGCAAAGCAATTTTCTGTGCGTATTTCCTACGCGTTCTGCATAGTGTCAACCCTGTGCTGTCTTTATACACTGGTATCATGTAAAAAGGGAAAAAAACACGCCACCTGGCGTAGGATTCATCTCGCCTAACCTTAGCTGTCTAAATCAGACCATTGCAGTGAAGGCAGAGAAACAGGCATTGGCAGGGTCATATTCCTCTTCTGCCTTATCCCAGAGGCTTTAAGCTGAGATAACTCAAGCCTGAGAGATGAGTCTAAGCCTCCCTCTCCCCATGAAGTACAAAGGACAAGCTCAGACATCTACAGGCAGAGAGGTGAGTCCCACCGTTACTTTCTATGGATGCAATTCAGGCCTTCAGTACCGATTCAGATGTGGAAGGGTGTCCCGCCTGGCCTCCAGCTGCTGTTTCAGAAAGATGCAGGTCTCACGGCTCTCACTGTCATCTGCCAGCTCTGTGCAGATGCCCCCAGTACCCCAAGATGTGTAACATGGCACTGGGCACCTTTCCTCAGGTACCTGAATTGCTCCCTGCATTTCTAACTGGAAAGTAGCACAGACTGAGTTTTTAAAAGCTGTTTTCAATATGAAAATTGGATAATACATGACAAACGTTTGCTCTATTATATATTAGGGGTAGTGGGGAGAGGAGATATTCCAAATAAATTCCAAATGGGCCAATGTTTTCCTTATTTAAAATTATTGGGGTTTTGGGGGTGGAGGGGGAAAGGGAATTGAAGGGCAAGAAGGAGGAGAGAGGGTTATTTA
>KZ505724.1:7226-18582 GCA_002844005.1 Limosa lapponica baueri
CCCCTTTACATTTTGAAAGGCTACAATAAGGTCTCCCCAGAGCCTCCTCTTCTCCAGGCTGAAAAACTCCAACTCTCTCAGCCTGTCCTCACAGGAGGGGTGCTCCAGCCCTCTTGACCACTTTCATGGCCCTCCTCCGGACTTGTTCCAACAGGTCCATGTCCTTCTTATCTTGGGAGCCCCAGAGCTGGATGCAGTACTCCAGGTGGGGTCTCATAAGAATGGAATAGAGGGGCAGAGTCACCTCCTCTGACTTGCTGGCCACACTGCTTTTGATGCAGCCCAAGATGCGGTTGGCCGCCTGGGCTGCCAGCGCACATTGCCGGCTCATGTCCAACTTTTATCCACCAGTACTCCCAAGCCCTTCTCAGCAGAGCTGCTCTCGATCCCTCCATCCCGTATTGATACTGGGGGTTGCCCTAGCCCAGGTGTAGGACCTTGCAACTTGGCCTTGTTGAACCTCACAAGGTTCACATGGGTCCATTCCACAAGCCTGTCCAGCTCCCTCTGGATGGCATCCTGTCCCTCAGGCACGTCGACCACACCACTCTGCTTGGTGGTGTCTGCAGCCTTGCAGAGGGTGCACTCGATGCCACTGTCTATGTCATTGATGAAGGCACTAAATAGTATTGGTTCCAGCATGAACCCTTGAGGGACACTACTTGTTAATGCAATTATTGTATGTGATTTTTAGTTTTCTAAAAGAATCTCCTGACACTCAAACACAGTTAACATTCTACTAAATTCACTCATTCAATGCTTGTTGCAACTTCAATTTGTAAGTACAATTCAGACTTAACAGACATGCGAAGGAATTCTTCAACAAGTGTCCCTAGAGGGCATTACATGCAAATTAAATAGTGTGTATAACACAGAGTTAGGTGTATCTGACACCAGAGAAAAAAAACAACACATCAGCTCTATGTTTTCGGTTTCATATGCCTGTAACAAACAAAAAATTTAAACAAGATCATAAGTTTATTAATATTCCCTTGAACAACAAAACTTCAATGTTGGCAAATTTCTTAAACATGTATTTACCTGCTCTCATGGAGCCTTTCCTAGCTAAGCGAAGAAGGCCTTTCTTTTTCAGGATGAAACTTCCTCCGATGAAAATGCTGGAACTCATAGCCAACACCAGACCAATACAGAAGTCATATTTCCCACGAGTTTGGCTCATCTCGTACACTACTAAAGACTGTCACATTGATCAAGGAACAGTAGAACTTCTGTTACTCAACACAAGATGATGCAACACTGAAACCTGAGCAAAATAAACACATCAGAATTAAACTGCTAGACATACATACTGTAGAGGAAAATCTCAACAGCTTATGGGACTGGTTCTCCTGTGAATGGTCTGCTACGAGTGTTTAAACAATCAAAAAAGGCAATCTTTGAAGCACGTGTAAGCTTGACCCATGGCTGAGTGACTAATAAGTCTGAACACACAGAAAAGAAGGGCCTCTGACCTGGCATATAAAAACCAAAACCCAAACAAATCAAAGTTCTTTGAAAAAAGTTAAGGAAAAACTTAAAGATGTGTGATTTATTTTTCTTTTCATTAAGTACACAGATCTATGTCTGGCACACCATGTAGCCAGCAACGCTGATCAAACAATTACTTACATTGAAATCAGTTTGCAAGAGAGTTTGAGAACAGCCACAGCATTTCTTCCATATAAATTCACTAGAAAAATGAAAGGGAAGATTAAAATGGGTGTTTAATCATATAGTAATTTCCCTAAGACAAACAAGCTTGAGATGTACGCACATGCACTTATCCTCTAATGAACAGGAAATCTGGAACTAGAAATAAGGCATCTGCTTGTTGATATATTTTACAAAGAATTTCCCGTCCCTGTATGAAGGATCTTTTCAGCTCAGCTACAGTAACTACTGAGAGTTTACAGTCTACAATCTTCCACGTACCCTGCTAAGACTCTAAGTTTAATTAGGTAAAACTTTCAACAACAGCTTAGCAGAATATAGCAAGTTTTAGGCTAGAAATCAAGATTTTACATATTCAGCCTCTAGCTTAACAAGAAAATTTGTTTCAGTGCATCTTTTCTCCTGTTACACACTACAATGAGGAAATCCTGGATTCCATCTAACACACAAGATTTTGAATTTAAGGTATCTCTATAAATAACTTCTAAACTGAAGAAAAAAAAGCTCAAAGTACTTTCGAGGTGATTAACCTCTCTATAGTATGAAGGGAAATGGAAACTATTTTTAGGCTTTGATTTCAAGACAACTGGTAATTATGACAGTATAGAGAACTGTTCTAATGGAAGAAAACATCTATAGATAAAACAATTTAGTTGCCTAAGCAATTATTTTCCAGATACTCAGAAGCAAGGCATATGACGTAAGCTGCATTAACGAGCTTTTGATCTAAAAGGAAAGGGGGCAAAGAAAAGGAGGGAATAAAATATTTCTATTTTAGTGCTTATTAGAATCTGAACACTGAGATACAGCAGCAAGTTCCCCAAGAAGGAGTACAACGCTGGTGTGAAGACACTGCAATATCAAGCACCCTCTTGCCCAGGCTCCAGCAGAGACAGACACATGCACCGGGAGCCCAGGACTAGATAAAAATGATATCCTGGTCTGCCATGACACTTCACACTTCTGATTCCTGCACGTTTCTTCAAAATCTGTTTTCTTCCAATACTACCGATCCCTGTACATTCTTGTTTCCAACTATGATTAATTTGCCACACTCCTAGGAAAAACGTAGCAGAGAACTACAGGTACGTTAATGTTAAAACTGAGCACAGATTCTCTTAACTTGCACCCAATTAGGCTGTGAAAAAGAATAGAAAAACAGTCCCATCTAATAAGCACTCAACATGGCACTATTCAAAGTGCTGCAAGATCCACAGGTCAAGATTCTCAAATCCTCCTCCATTAATCCTTGCATAGTAATTTTTAACATCTTATTTTGTAGGAAAAAAAAATAAGTAGATGAACTGCAAGGGTCTGCTTACATTTTCTAGTAATTTTTAAAAATAAACCTAAGTAGATTCTTGCATGATACAAAATCGCCTATCAAACAAAACCAAAAAAAGACGAATCATTAGTCAGGGAGTCAGAGCAGAACAAGTCCCCTCACTAACTGCATCAGATATTTCTCAGGTTTTGAATTCAAAGCAAGACTTGCAGTCCCCTGAAGGATAAATGCTTTTTTTTTAATGCAAAGAAAAGCCATCAAGAGACTTCTCTGGCTGTTCTCTCTACCATCTTTTCTAGCAGTCCTAAGTAACACTGTTCAGGTAATCAAGCTAAGAGTATTCTTCTAGCTCCAGCTGGTGTAAAATGTGATACTGGTATAGCATCACCTGGGGGAGGGGGACTTCTTTTGCTGAGGTCTTCTACTCTACCAGTGTTTTCAACAGTTGTTACTCTAGTTATATTACTAATGGGAGTATTTTTACTAGTGTAGCGTTTTACTAAAATAGAACTCACCATACTGGCAAACCCACTTTTTTTTTTTCCTCTCCCTGGCTTGCATAGCTTCATCTACACGAAAACATTTCTGACAGAGGTAAAGAGTATCACTTAGTCCCATCCTGACATCTTCTTCCCACTGCATTTCAGAGGCAAAGGAAAAGAACAGGATGTTTTGCTTTGGAATACAGAAAGAATATGATTGCAGAAAAATGAGAAAAACTTGCAGGCTAACAGGTAATTTTTTGAATTTAGACTTAAAAACGCCCTAAGGATGCTACACTTCAAAACTAGTAGTTCTACTCTCCCTCAAGACCCAAATACATTAAAGAGTTCTTGATTCCGTGTCACCCACTTTGTTAAATTTGTAAACAACTCAAATCTTAACCACTTCTTCACAGAAATTACTGCTAGGTCTTCTTCTTCACAGAAATTACTGCTAGGTCTTCTTTCTAAGTTTATTTGTCCACACAGACATGGCCAGTCCCATTTTTGCTTGGGCTGGACTGCCATATTTCCGTGTAAGGTTTATACAGATTTTTCCATCTGCTGACCGTTTCTGCAGCACAGTGACGGTGAACTCAACTTCTCTCGGAGGACATTTGGTTCACTTTACATGCAGTGCAGAGGTAACTCGCATGGGAAGAACTGGCACGTCTAACTGCAAAGTCAATGCCATAGCAGGCACAATAACTTTTATACTTCAGAAAATCAGTAGTTTAATTCTAACCCTAAGACTTAGTAAAAGAAGAGGAACTAATGCATCCTGTTAAAGATCATCAGGAAAAAATATTATCTTTGGAAATAAGACATGAAAAGTGCCATGAAATTAGTAGTTTCTGGAATAAATACTCCTCTCACATTTCAGCTTTGGGACATGCCTATGTCCCATTCCAGCAGCCAGGGCCACTACTAAATTATAAACCAGAGAAGCCAGAAAATGTACAAGTTAAACAAAGCTGGCAGTGGTTTTAGTTGTGTTTGGTGTAGTTCTGCAAAGGCTCTTTAATCAAGTTCAGAGCTGATTGTAACATAGAGAGTATTTCATCCATCCAAGACTAGCAGGTTCCTGGAGGAATACTAGTTTGCTGCTCTGATTTCAGAGATGTAATGAGGGCATAAGACTTACCGATCCACAGAGGCAACAACATCTACAATGCCTCAAGGAACTACCCATTTATGAACTGCCTGAGAATCATCTAGTATCATGAGTCATAACTCTCAGCACGCAACAGTACAATGACAGACAACATAGCGAGCGTCTACTGAGCTTGAAGGTTATCAGACAAGAAGAGATGGAGGAAAAGCCTTCTGAAAAAACTGCAGGACATAAGAAAGTCCAGATTACCCACAAAGTTTGTTTGCTTATTTTTAAAATGTAACCCAGAAGTATCACAAACAAGATACAGACTCTCTGGTCTAAAACACAAGGAAACACTTCTTTGTCTCTTTGCTCAAAAGTCCTTTTCTCCCCAAAACTGCACACACAGAGTGCTTAAAAGATGTTATATATTTATTGTAAGAAATAAGCTAGCTAAATATTCAGAAACACTGAAAGTGGTGTCATGAGATGAAATATTTTACATTTAAAAGCAGATAAGCATGGGGAAGTTATCAGGCAAAGAAAATTAGCATCACTTCCACAAGTTGCACATTGTATGGAAGCAATAATTATAGTTGGTAAAAGTAAACACGGTGGATTGTTCCAGCTTTGCCTACCTGGCCACCAGCCCTCAAGAGAAGTAATCTAAATATATGCTAAAATATTTAAATGCTAGAATTCACAATTTTCTTGTCTGAAAAATGATGTTCTTAACTGTGACCAGGATGAATGTCACTAAGCTAAAAAGGACCTTCACGGGTCATTTACTTCAACCCTTTGCCACGTAGAGCATCATTCACTGCTGCTGCTCCTCCTCCTTACAGATAATTCAGCCAAGATTCTCAGGAAATACTTAGGAAGGAAATTTCACAAACACAACAGCCTTGCTTTGATGCTGTTAAGAACTCTCATTACCTAATGATCTTCACCTAGATCTTCACTTTGACTACCAAAGCCCGTTATGTTTGTCACACTGCAAGTTAGATGCTTGGCACCTCCTGCTGTGCCACCCTCTGGGTCTTTTCCCAATACCCCACAGGTTTTTCTATGAAGTGCAACTCCCAAAGTGCAACTCAGTATTTTAGCTGAGTTCTTATTACTTCTGCAACACAGTGGAAGACTATACTTCTTTTCATACAACCCAAAACGGGTGGTTTTCTTAGTCCTCCCCGAGCAGCCATCTACTGTTGACTCAACTTCAACTTCTCTACTAGTATAACCTCTAAATTCTTTTCTACAGAACTACGGTTCTCTAAAGTGTATTTGTATAGCAAATTATTCCTGCCTAGGTGTAATAACTTTCACTTAGTCCTATAAAAAAAAAACCCTCTTTTTTTTCAGACATGTTTCCTGAAAACATTCATCTGAGTTTACACACTAACAACCTTTCCCTGCTCAGTGTCATTAATTACTTGTTTGTCCTTTCAGCCAGATCACTTATATTAAACAGCACAAGATTCTGACATGACTCACACAGAAGGATTTTTAAACAAAGACATTAGTAAATGTTTAGATATTAGTAAAGTTACTGTTAAAGACATTAGTAATAGTTACTCCAGGTATAGCCTTTTGAACTATTCTGTGGTATTTTATTTTCAATTCTGCTTATTTACAGCAGCTTCACAAGAAGTTTTGTTTCTAACATTGAAATAGAGCATTTACTCAATGCCCTCCTAGCCATAAAACTTTTAATGGAAGAAAAAGGGGCTGAATCAACAAGTTGCTTTTAACAAAAACATATTGACTATTGTGTGTCACATTGACATGTGTTCCCTTCTTTCTCTCCACAGGCATAAAACCAGAGGGAACAGAAACACTCCCTAGCAACAAACATGCAAATGTTGAGATAAGCCTTTTGAAAGCTCATTATACATACCAATTTTGTTCCAAAATCCAGAGGCATTCACTTCTTAAGTATTTCAATATTAGGTTTCTAAAATATAAGTTAAAAATAACATTAATTGGCATTTTAAGATTTCAGCTAAAACAATTACGTCCATCATTTCAAATTAAGTTCATTTTCATGCATGACACACAAGACTGCACAATGTCTCATCTGTGCTTTAAAAAGGGACAGGAATTTTATTTTAAAAACACTTGAATAACAAAGTAGTGTAGTTTTAAATTTGATCTTCCTTAGGTACGTCTCACCTGAAGCGTTATGGTTATTTTATCCCTTTGTTTTTCACTTTACTAATCAAAGCAATTAACCTGCAATCTAAGCTATTTTTTAGAAGGTAACATGCTAAAATTTACCTGAATTACTATCTTAGTCCTTTCAGTTTTGTTCTGTAACTTAAGTGCTAATGCAATTTATTACACAAACTAATATAAAGTCTTAATTATAGGCTTTGGTATGGTAAGTTTTGAGAGGATGTTTATATACAGAACTCTAGGATGGTGGGAAGTATCAACAAAGAAATATTCTCAGTAAGATCATTAAAATTCCCAAAATAGAGCTAACTCTTTAATCCAAGTCTTCCTTGGTTATATTCTGTCCAGTCATGAACATATCTTTTAAACACAAGTATAGAGAGAACACTGAAAGGACAGATGCAACATAGCACTAAGATAAAAGAGCTGCTGGGGTAAAACTTAGTCATGTACATCTTCAAAACACCAAGATGCATGCATACAGTACCCAAAGATTCTGTATAAATTATTTAGGAAAGACTGCCTTCACTTTTGCACTGCCTGCCCCAATACAGATACAGCTTTTCAGCTCTGTCAAAGTTAAATGAGTGTGCAAACTTATACACATAATTATTTACATATTACATAGGTAAGTTAAAAAAAATGTTTATAAAGATGTTATATATATGTATATAGAATATGTTAGAGGCATTGGCACAATTAATGAGAAAGCAAAACATAAGTTAACAGTTCTAAAGTTGCCTATTTAAAAAGTTTTAAATTTATCCTTTATAGCAGATTTCTATTAATAAAGCAAAAGCAACAAGCATTCCATTTTAAGAAACTGGGAGAAAACAAGAAAAAATGCCACACTTAAAATTTTTGTACATCTTTTTCTTTGTATTCATTAGTTATTCTCTTCTACAAAAAAATGCTCTTCACTTAAAGCATTTTCACAGAAAACTAAAAATTAACTTCACTAAAACAGTGTCATTCATTAACTAAATGCAAACTACAGCTTTGTAGCTAATACTGTATTGACTGTGTTTCCTACAAGTCTATCAAAACAGACTCAAGAGCAGATGACATGACTTGCTTCATCCTTGCTGTACCTAGTACTCTAGCTCCACTCTCTGTAGGATGACTCACCAGCACAGGTTCACTGAAGTTCTACCTTTAGTATTTAAGATGGCCAGTTTCAAATTTAAGATAACCCAGTAAGTTAAAGTCGAATCTAGACATTAGTCAGTTTTTCCTTTGACCTGACTGATAATCCGTTATAACCTGCTTTCTATTTGCCAAGATTTTACCCTGAGAATTAGTAACTTTAACATAAACAGGAGTGGTGTGATGCTGAATTCCAAATATAATGATAGCGATTAAAAGTTACACAATAATTTCCCATCAACTACTTTGTTAACTTTGAGGGGAAAAAACCCCACACTAACTGTGTACAATGAGGCACATCAAAAACATTCGTGAAGAATCATGATGACTTTTGTTTATTATGTTTTCGTTAAAAATAACATTAAAGATGTTGCAGGAAAATGGAGAAAGTTGACTGGTTGAAAAAGAAAAGATTAAAAAAATAATAATAATCAGTGACTAAAGAGTCAGACCCATCCTGTATCTTCGGTATAAGAACAAACACAAGTCACCATTCTGAACTACAACGCAAAGCTAACATTCCTTTTTTCCACCTCAAACTAAAGCACTGCCAGGACTCTGAAGTCCTCCTGAAGTTTGATCGGGAACTAAGCCGGGCTGCCCTCAACCTCAGCTAGACTCAGTCCTGAGCCAAACGGAAGACAAACTGGTTTAGCTCCCCCATTAACACCACACAGCGCAACGCTCCGTGAAGAAACACAACAGCTCTGGAGCTCTGGCACAACTCGCCCACCGCAACTTGCCAGTTCTGCCCAGCGAGAGCGCCCCCCAAAAAAACGGAAAAACTGGACGTTTGTATCTCGGCCTTCTGAGCCCACGGCACAGCAAGCTTCACCGCTACGGAGAAACCAACACGGCGAAGGTCTCCGTGGCCTTCTGCAACCAGCTCCAAACACCCGGAGCCCTGACAGCCACGCAACCACCGCCACCCGCCCGGAGGCGGCACGGCTCGCCCCGGCCCGCTCGCTCCTCACCCGCCGCGCCCTCAACGCCCCGCACCTTGAGCGGCTCGGGGAGAAGGAGAGGCGGGGAAGGAGGAAGGGAGGCACCCCGGCACCGGCTCTCCCGAGGCGGCATCAGGAGGCAGCCGGGAACAGCCGGGGTCCGCAAGCAGCGGGGCCGGCCCGGAGATCCCCTCCCGGCGGCGGGGCCCTCGCTCCGGCCAGGTTGCCGCAGCCACCGCCTCCATCCCCCCCTCAACGGCCCGATCGCCCCCAGCCGCCGCCTCCTCCCCCTCCTCACCCCGCCCTCCCGGTTACCTGCGCTCACCGCCCCTCACATCCCCGCCGGGAGGGGCCCTGCCGCCGCCGCCACCGCGCGCGGACAAAGAGGAGGAGACGGGGGAGGGGGAGGCCGGAGCGGGCGGTGGGAGGGACCGGTGCCCGCGCGCTCCACCGCCATGAGGGGGGAAGGGAGGAAAGGGGGACGCGGGACCGGGAACCGGCAGCGGGACGCGAGAAACAACGGCAGCGAGACACCAGGCTGAGTCCCAAGCCCGGCCGCCCCCTCCCCGCTGGTTCCGGCAGCGCCCACCGGAAGGGGCGCGGCCCGACCCAGAGGGAGGCGGGGGCGGGCGGCCCGCCCCCCTCGGGTCACGTGCACCTCCTTCTCCGCCGCCGTTAACGGCCGGCAACCGTCTTCTCGCGTCTAGGCCCCGCCAGTCACGGTTGGAGCCTCCGGGCGGCGGCGGCGGCGGCGCAGGGACCCGGGACGGAGGTGAACGCTCATGGTGGAAACTGCTCCGCCTTACCCAGCGTCGGCTTCAGCCTTCGCGGTGGGCTGCCACCGAGGGCGGGCGGCGCCGCACGGCGACCTGCATTGCCGGCAGCCGGCCGCCCTCGCTCCCGCGGCGTGCCCCAGGTACGCCCGGCAAAACTCACCCGACCTAGGTTTTACACTCTTGGAGAAAAGAAAGATTGAAGCTTGCAAACCGGATGCAGTAAGGGAGAGACGCATTTTACAGGGTTGGGTAAATGGCATGGTTTATTAATCTGTTTAATTAAGGGCCCGCGCTCTGACTGCGTCCTTCGCGACCTTCCTTCCCCTAGGCAATATAATTGATATGTATGGTTAGACAAATACTTCTTCTCAGCTTATAGTGAAGACTCTTCGAAACAATCATAAGAAGCTTCAGACTCTTCAGTTTTCCTCAGAACTACTGAAAGAGGCTTTACAAAGCTGCCGTGTAAGATTAGGCCTAAATAACCAACTCTGCCAAAATACATGCGACAGCTCCACACCAAAGACGCAGCTCTGCCTTTTCAAATAGGGCAGGACTGTTATGGCACGTCCCTTAATGACAACAGCTCCTACTTCTTTGTCCTTCCTTCCTCAGGATTTGCATCGACTTTATCACAGTCTGCATGAGCTGCTTTCCAAGCTCATTTTCATTAAGCTTGGAAACAAGAACTGGCTTTCCCTCCCAGGATACCCATAGCAAAGCTGCTCCTCCACAAGTTACCTGTTGGGTTTTTTCTGATCAACTGAACCAACACAGTCCCTCACTCTGCCACATAATCCCTACCATTTCTAGGCCACTCAAATCAAATGGGTAAATTTTAGGTCTGTTTTATTCCCTAAGGCAACGTTCCATTCCCCAATTTAAAACTAGTCTAGTATTCATGACACGAACTTTGCACTTGTGAAGTATGGGTTTTATATATATATAGGGGTGTGTATATATATATATAAAAAACACTAAGCAATACGGAGTTATTACCTGTGTAATTACACAGATACCAAAAATTACGATACCAAAACTGTGAACTCTTTGACAGCTGGTGAAAACAATTCCTTAAAATGCATTAAAAAAAAAAAAATTAACAACTGTACCACCCAAAACAGCGCAGTATAAATGGGAGCATGTAAGTACCAATATCCAAGACAGTTTAAAGGAGCTACAGAAATTAATGAGCTTGTGTTCATGCCAAATTTTGGAAACACATACATGTATATATTCCTGAGTTAAACAGTGACAACATCTGAAGAAAAGGAGCACTTAGTCTTCTCCTTCCACTCTACTCTCCTCGCTTCAAAACCACCTCTCAAACAACCTAAAATAATACTGAAGAGAACAAACACCTGAAAATATTAACTCTTTTAAGCATTACAGACTTTGTAGGACTTCAGTCATTATGTTAGTCCTCTTCCTCATGTTTCTTCAACTGCTAGTTCCATTCAACATACCATCATCTGTTCACACAAAATACAGATTTTTTTTAAGTGCTCTCAATTCAGCAAAAATCATTAAGGGTTTGTTCTTAACGAAAAGACAAACAGATTTGTCCTCTCCTAAGGGGACAGGCTGAGAGAGTTGCAGTTGTTCAGCCTGGAGAAGAGGAGGCTCTGGGGAGACCTTCTGAAGGGGGCCTACAGGAAAGCTGGACGGAGACTTTTTACAAGTCCTAGTGATAGGACGAGGCGTAATGGCTTCAAACTGGAAGAGGGTAGATTTAGGTTAGATATTAGGAAGAAATTCTTTACTGTGAACATGGTGAGGCA
>KZ505724.1:36487-50183 GCA_002844005.1 Limosa lapponica baueri
GCAGGATGACGTCATAACAATGGCATTTCTCTCCTTTTCCCCCCACCCCACCCTACCCTAACCGCCACTCTGACGTCACTGCTTTTGCGCCGCCGGGGGGGAGGGGGTGTGCGTGTGGAGGGGGGGCGCGGAGGAGAGGGGGCGAGGCGGCAGCGAGCAGAGAGCTGCCGTGCCGGCCCCTCTGCCGCGGCTGGCGGCGTTTCGGGGCGCGGGCGAGGGGGTCCCCGGCGTGGGGAAACACGGAGCGGAAGCTGCGGGCCCCGCTGGAGGGAGCTGCGAGCGTCCGTGGGCAGGGGAGCGCGGGAGGACGGGCAGGGGCGATGCGGGAGGACAAGGGGATGCGGGAAGATGTGCAGGGGGATGCAGGACGACGGGGATACGGAAGGACGGGGGGATGCGGAAGGGTGTCCAAAAGGATGTGGGAGGACAGGGGGGTGTGGGAGGACGGAGGGATGCGTGAGGATGTGCAGAGGGATGCAGGGGGACAGGGGGCCGTGGTAGGATCTGCAGAGGGATGCAGTAGGACAGGGGGATGCGGGAGGACAAAGGGATGCAGCAGGACAGAGGGATGCAAGAAGAATGTGCAGAAGGACGTGTTTTGCCGGAGGTCAGAGGGAGCCTGGCCAGGGTTTCTGGTGTAGGAGCAGCGCTGCTTTCCAGCGCTCTCACTTTCCCTTGGGGTTTGTAAAATTTATGTCGGCTCCCAGGTCTGGCCAAGAGCACGGTGTGTTGCAGTGGCAGGGCAGAAGCGAGCTGAAGGCCAGGCGGTGGCTCCAAGGCCACTGTTGAAGTCCCCACCTGTGACCTGGAGCTGCAGCTCGATCCACCCTGTCACTTGCTGGGTCCATGTGCTGGGCAAAGTTGGAGAATCAGCACGTGAGCGTGTGCCTATAGACTGGGAAAGCTCGGCCACTGCCAGAGGTCATGCAGATTGCCTGAAAACTGTGAGGTCCATAATCCAGCTTCGTCCAGCAGTAAATCCCAGAATCTACATTTATTTCCAGGAAAAAGTTTGCTCTCTCCTAATGGCCCAGGGCAAGGTCATCTCCTCAAAATCGTGAGTCTTCCAGCCGCTCTCAGCTATTGTTCAGCAACTTCCAGATTCTATGAGGACAGAATATAAGTCATCCTGCCATCATGGAGAAGGTAGCGGTACCTCTGGTAGCAATACCCCAGGCCACCACGGGTGTCTTTGAGAGAGAACTTAATCTCTCAAAGCATGAAGTGCTGAGCTGGAAGCAATCTTCCTTGCTAGGCAGAAATATTCTGTAGCCCATATTTCATTGCAGTTCTTACCATTCCCAGCTACATGTTGAAATAAATCAATCCATAAATGGATTACTGTGGCAATATCCGTTGAAGGAAATGGGATATGGTATCTTGGCTTGGTATAAATGGAAGTGGACATTTTTTGTCATTCGTAACTATTGGGCATACTACTTAGCATTATTGTTAGTATTCCCAGGAAATAGGAATTTAGAGCAGAGCCAAACTCCTTGGGCAGAGAGGAACCTGATGAAATTCAAGAAGGACAAGTGTAGGGTGCTGCTCCTGGGGAGGAATAACCCTATGCACCAGTACAGGTTGGGGGCTGACCTGCTGGAGAGCAGCTCTGAGGAATAAGACCTGGGAGTCCTGATGGACAACAGGATGACCATGAGCCAGCAATGTGCCCTTGTGGCCAAGAAGGCCAATGGCATCCTGGGGTGCATCAAGAAGAATGTCGCTAGCAGGTCGAGGGAGGTTTACCTGCCCCTCTGCTCTGCCCTGGTGAGGCCCCATCTGGAGTACTGTGTCCAGTTCTGGGCTCCCCAGTTCAAGAAGGACAGGGAACTGCTGGAGAGGGTACAGCAAAGGGCTACAAAGATGATTAGGACCTCTTACGAGGAGAGGCTGAGGGACTTGGGTCTTTTTAGTCTGGAGAAGACTGAGGGGGGATCTGATCAATGCCTAGAAATACTTAAAAGGTGGGTATCAAGAGGATGGGACCAGTCTTTTTTCAGTGGTGGCCAGTGACAGGACAAGAGGTAATGGGCACAAACTTGAACGTAGGAAGTTCCATCTAAACATGAGGAGGAACTTCTTTACTTTGAGGGTGGCAGAGCACTGGAACAGGCTGCCCAGAGAGGTGGTGGAGTCTCCTGGAGACATTCAAAACCCGCCTGGACATGTTCCTGTGCAACCTGCTCTAGGTGGACCTGCTCTGGCAGGGGCGTTGGACTAGATGATCTCCAGAGGTCCCTTCCAACCTCTATCATTCTTTGATTCTGTGATTCTGTGAAAATGTTTCTCCTGTTAGCATATTTCTCAGTTTGCCTACACTGCTTGAGGCAAACGTCCTAGGAAGGCACAGGAAGGCTGCAACTTGCTTTTGTTTAGGTTTAACAGCAAGAAGAGGTAATACTTACTGCAGTATTGCCCCTATTTTCACCTAGGTTGCTTCATCAGGTCAGTGTATAAATATTTAATGCTATGGAATAGAGGATTCATCCTTGTGAGACTCACAAGACCTGCAAAATGAGAACACAGGAGGTGGAAGAACAGTTATCCATAGCAACCCTTGGAAACAAAGATAGAGGTGAAGACAAATACAGGCTAATTATAAATACCCATTTCTAATCTATATACAGCCTAGTAACATGTACAGTGAAATTTATTACAGGAAATAATTTATGCTTGCACAGTGGAAAAATGATATATATTTAACAGCCTTTGCATCTAATTACCAGGCAAGTTTCTAAACAAAGCTGACCAATTTTTATACTCAAAATCTCTCTCTGGTGTGGTTGAGCCATGACAAAAACAGGTACCAGAGGTCTCAGGTCTCTCTAGCCATGTCATTTTAATCTCTTAATCTCCTAATTGTAAAACTTACATATGGCTTTCTAAAGTACATATTTGGATAGGTAATTCTAAATACACTTAATCTGCCTTATTCAGTTAATTACTATTACACTTGCCATATAATAGTTGTAGTGTTCTTAAGGATTAATCACAGACTAAAGTAATAAGCACAGTGCTGATAAATATTAAATTTGCAAATACCTTAAAAAACAGACCATGACTTCACTAATGTCTTAAAAGATCACTTGATGCACAAAAATCTGCATTACCTAGTTTACAAACATTTTGGACCAAAACATAAAGGTACCTTAAAGATAATAGCTGTTATCATTACTTGAATGGAAATTAGATGACCTTCCTTAAACCATTGCATATATCCAGCATAAAAACTGCTAAGGTCTATCTAGTCTTCTGAGACTGTTCCATTGTGATAGCATAATACCTTCTGCCGAAGTTGTGTCATGATGTTTGTAGGACTGTAAAACAACATGCTTTGGGTTATTTTGGCTTTTACGTTGCAATATCGCAGTGTTACTGATGTCACAGCGGTGTGATGTCTCATGGACATGCAAATTGCGTAGGAAGAACCTCAAGATTTCTGTGGCATTTGCTCCAACAAATGCTGCTCCTCTCCATCAATCTTTTACCCATCTCCAATCTAAGCACTCATAGTACTTCTAGTTCCTCGCTTGTTGGCCACTTATTGCTTAATGCAAGCAATAAGTGAGAGCTGGTATAAAAAGTGTATAGGTTGCTTTATAGAAGTCGCTAAGTCTATTCTGGTAGAGTACGGGTGTTCAGGATCAGTCAAAAGCTATGAGCAGTATTTAATAGACTTATGTAGGGCTCCTACCAGAGGACGGGGTAAGTGATTGAGGAAGGTCTCTTGGAAGTGAGTGAGCAGGGTTGGTAGAGGTTTCACCTTTTTTTTGGCAGGGGTGCTGGGCCTTTTCTGGTTAGGATGAGTTTTTCCCTTATCTGAAGGGAAAAAAATAATGCTTGTGGCCAATCTAAAGGAGTGTATTGTTTCCTCTGTAATGGCTTGGATTCCTCTGTTATGTTTGGTTTATGTACATAAAATAAAAATACCTTTTTTTTTTTTAATTAAAGCAGTTGTTGGAGTGTTTTATCTAGGCTAGAGGAACATCAGATCAGTCTGTATCTGACACAGAATAAGAACATAGTAGCTCTGCCCGGAAGATAATCTGACGCTCCTTAGAAAATATCTGGGAGAGTAGGGTGGAAGTTTACCAACAGCTGTATCAGACCCTGAGGCAATAGCAGTAATTCTGCTTGGCAGAAGCACTATAGAGATCCACTTTGCCAGCAATTGAAGGAGTAGAAACTGAAACTGCAAAGACAACAGCAAGAAGACAGTGGCAATCCTTGCTATTTTTTCCAGCTTTTGAGAACCAAAGACGACAGTAAGGGCAGTCATATGAAAATTGATGTAATGGTTCACTGAACCTGGGCTTGAAGATGACCTAAAAATCCTTTCTAAGGAGAGCTGAGCAGTTACCTGGAGTATAAAAGTGGATTGAGCATAAGTGGGCCATCACTGGTGTAAGTGGGTCCTGCTTTGGCAAGGAAGTGACTCAAATCTTGGTTGTAATCCAGCTCTTGAGTCGCTATGGGCATCCATACCTGCGGATGGGAGAATGAATGGAAACCTGCTGAAAGGTACTGCACTGCACTGATGGCTCCTGGCAGTATTTTTGCTCTCTTCTCCATTAATAAGGACTTTGTTGAACTGGACAGAGAAGATCGTGTTCAGCCTGTGGGCCCTGGTTTGAACTTTTAAAGTCCATAGTGGTCTTTGTGAAATAAAATAGTAGCACTGAGCTCTACTGCATGGTAGACAGTGGCCAGAAGACTTCTGAAAGCATCCTCTGAAGCTAGAACTAAAAAATGGATGCAATGGAGCTTGTTATCGATGTGCAATTCTGAAAGTCTGGTCTGAATGGGTAATAGGAGCTTGCTGTCACTTTTGCCCATGGAAAACAAATTCTCTGCTAAATGACAGTGGCCACATATAATTCTGGAGTTTTGGAGAACTTCCACATCCTTCCCGAAGAGATGGTGCAAGGTTATTGCCACAGAAAGCATGGCAGGTGTACTGCAGACAGGTCATACCATTTCAGCTCTCCTGTAAGGAAAACAGACCTCTTCAGAGAGAACCTATCCTTTGTGCAGTAGGCAGAAGCGAGAGAGCTAGTTCTGAGCTACGTTCATGATCACGCTGTGGAGAACCCATGTTAATTAACATCGTGTCTACTCACATTTGTTGTGCAGAAATCACTTCTACATCCCCACTGGCTAGGGAAGACAGGTAAAAGCACTGATTTTCGGGTTAGTCTTGTAGCAAATGATGCAGTCCACCTCCTACATTAGTTGCAAACTCTCACTAGGGCATACTTTTCTATGCTGATTTCCAGAAGTTGAATGCATCATCTTAATGTGATGAGTATAGTATATGTACATCTAGCTCTTTGTCATCATACATGAGAAGGATGGTGAAAGCCTAGCACACGCTAGTATTTTAACATGAACCTTCCAATGAACATATGGTCAAGTCTTCCAATGAAGGTATGGTCATCACAATCATCTTAAAAAAAAAAGCTGGCTCTATCACAATCTTGCATGTGAAGAATTTTTCTGTCTTTCCCATACCTTGGCTGCTAATTAGCCACATTAATCTTCTGTTTGAACTAAAGGGAGTTCTGGACTATTTTTCAGACTTAAAAATGTTGTCAGTATGTTATTGTAAGCTTCGATATGGTGATCTGTATCACTTCATAAACTGCATACCAAACAAGCATGTAGTAGCCATTGAATCACCTGTGATGGTTGTGTCTTCCCGTTAAGCTGGTCAGCTGCTGTATTCAGTGAGTGGAAACCAAGTTTTAGGGTATACCTTGGAGAATCGGACAATTCAAATTCTCTCAAGTGAAAAATATTGGAGGCACTCCTCCTACTAATCAAGTAAATGTTCTCATAAGATTTGCTGGGTAGTTCCAACAATATATGTATGGACTTTCTACGATGTTGTTCCTCAGAAAATCATCGTTTCTAGCAGGCACCTCAGGGAATATAGCAGTCAGCTTCTTGCTCGGAGATCAATCTTCGTAAGATTGAGTGCATCCTGTACTCCAAAGCCTGAGTTTCATTGTAAGGTTTATTTTTGTATGGGTGCTTTTGAATGGGGTTTCAAGGCAATATTGTTCGAAGTCTGTAAATGCATTGCAATGTGTCTGAACTGGAAATTTTTTCTCATCAAACTGAACAATAGGGTACTGATTTCATCATGAGAATGGCCCATATTTAACTACTTTCCTCTTGAAGCTTCTTCACTAACTGTGCATTTGCAAACTGTAAGCCATTGAGCTTCTGGGACCCAGTTATTCAATTCTAGGTGTTTACAATAGGCCTCCATCCTAGTAATATGTTTTATCTGCTAAATATATGCATTCTCAGCAGCAAAGCTACATCTCCAACTTCACTCACCATTGCCCCCGAGGGCACAAAGAAGCAGCCTGTTTGCTCTGGGAGAGCGGTACTGAGAAGCTGGAGTTCCCAGCTAATGGGCTTAAGCAGGGTTCTAGAAAGAGAAAGGGTGATGGCCTGATGCAAGGGTGATGAGCTGATGCAAACCATTTCTAGGGAAAGTCTACCAGACAGTGCATGGAAAAGGAGGCTTTCCATGAAGTTCCTCTACTCCAAATCAGAGCAGCTGCAGAGCCAGCTACTTTAATATTTAATAATTAATATTTAAAACTGAGTTTAATATTTAAAACAGAGCTGGTCTGAGAGTTCTAATGAAAGACAGCTGTGGTATTTACTTATCTAAGCTGGAAGGAAACCAATTGGCATGAGATTAGTCTCGCTGTATTCGGCAGATGTTCACTGTTATCACACAATCATCACACATGCTGATCTGCACCTTTAAATAAGACAAGGCTATATTTATAGTAAGTGTAACATTAAGATCTCAGGCAATGTCAGAAAGGCACTGTCACCTTCTAGGGAAATTCATTCATCTTCTCTAAATCCTGGCAATGTCTATGCTGAAAAGTCATTTTTCATAGGAGTTAAGGTGCTTACTATGTGATTGGTCAATATTAATTCCCTGTGGTATGTCACAGTTCCTAACATAAAATGGATTTTAGTGATGACTAAAATGCTTGTGTTAAATTTGGTCTGAGTTCGTGCGAAGCAGCCGACAGGAATGCTTACTAAATTAGATGAAATTCAAAGTCATTTTTCTGGTCCTTAGCAGATGAGGTACCAGGGACATGGGACAATTATTAGACTGAATTACTGAGTTTCTTCTTATTTCAGATATTTCACTTATGCATTTGGGGTGTGTTTGACATACATCTGACTTAAAGATTTCCTTGATAGTGTTTGCTCCTCAAATACTTACTCCAAAGCGGTCAGTCTCTCTTACAGTTCTACTGCTAGTTGGCACAGTGTTAGGTTTTTCCTGCATTTATGAAGACCGTGATTAGTGGTACCCTGACAACAACTGACTTGCACACAAAAGGTATTAGGGGTTGCTAAACCATCAGAAAGAGATCTGAGAACAGGAATCCCCGTGCTTAGCTGTCACTAACTCTGAAGTGCCTAAAAACATTTACTGGCTATATGAGATGTCCAGCAAATATTGTAGGTAGTGTCAACCTTCAGGGCAAGTCTTCCGGTGTACAGACTGCAGAGACATAAAGTGGTCTTTAACGTACATCATGCTATCTGTAGCTTTAATGATAAGAAGTATTTTAATGCTGATTTTAATGATAACCACTGCTGAAGTAAGATTTTCTGGTTGAGAATCATGGATGACTGTAACAAATAATAGTGTCTCGGGTCTAATGATCTAATCTTAAACTCAATGAAATGATGAGGTTCCTTTGTCAAATAAATGTGACTTAAAAAAAAGAAGCAGAACAAAACAAAACTTTTTAAAAGGAACCTGGGAACAAAAGAGTATTTTTAAATCTTTTGTCTAAGGACATCTTTCTTTCAAATGAGTCTGACTGCGTAATAGCACTATGAAAGGCAGATAAGATAATTGCTACTTCAGCAATAGAACAGTGGGAACGTCTGAAGCTCCTTCCTCTCTGTGATTTAGCCAGTAGCTGGAACAGAATAATTCTCTACCTTAATGTTTCTTTTGGACTCTATTTGGCTGACTTCAGTTCTGCCAACCCCCAAAATTAATATTTGGGAGACTTCCCTCTTTTGGCCTTTAAATAAATCATTGTTTTGTCTGTGTTTGTTCCGTTTTGGTTTTGGGTTTTTTTCTTCCTCTCTCTTAAATTCTTCTGATGCACTCTGAGCTCAGGGACAATGATAGGTGCAGCGGCACCGGCCAGATAAGAGCGGGGAAAGCTTTCAACCACTGTTGTAAGAGTTCCCTCTCCTCAAAAAGCAAAAAGCCAGCTGGATTTTGAGATGGGCATTAGCCAGATGTGTAGGGAGAAGGGAATACACCGGCTGCAGTATCAAGCAGGAAAATAGAGATCATAGCTCAGGAACCAGAAGTATACTTCACTAGTAGTCCACTGCACCCAGGACTACTGCCTGGCTTAGGAGCAACACACGTTTTGGGGAGAGGCTGGTTATTTCTGCAGGTTCCTATACCCATGCCAATGCTTCCTGCTGTGGGAATGGCTGAGGAGCACTGTGCATATAAAGTATCCTGCACAAGTCATGGGGGACCACCAAACATTAGCCCAGTCTTCCTTCATTTGCAATGAGAGTGTGGCCAAGTGGTTGCTGACAATATAGAGAGATATAAAAGCGCTCTTCCCTGTAGAGCCTGGGCACCTATATTGTAAAACACAAACTCTTGTCAAATGATCTAAATAACGAGAAAAATAGTAGTAGCAGGATCAAAGCCATGGCTTGCTTTGCTGCCAGAACATAGGCTAAAGCCATGCAGTAGCCTGAGGAAATGACCACCACGCTGAGATGCTGAGATAAAGTGGATGGAAATATTTTTTTTCTATCAATCAAGTAAGAAACCAGCCAGTATTTGCAGCAGCTCTTAAAGCAAACACATGCAAACGCTTGCTTATCTGAACTGTGAAACGAATGCATTACAGTTAGCCTCTGAGATTCAGTACTGAGCTCTTTTCAATATTTAAGATTAAGCACCTGGATCTACTAACACCAGCATGCTGGGCAGGAAGTGGCACACCTAAATGCCGCCTGAGTTTCTGGGCTGTGAGCCTTCTTTTCCCCTGGTTCACTTATGTTTGGGCACCTTTTTCCATGCACAGAGGATTGTAAGCAGGATTATGCAGGTTTTTGAGTACACAGTGATTATTCATTGGTGAAAGCACACAGAAGATAGCTAGGTCTAGTATGCCTAGCATGCAAGACAGCATCCCAGTGCAGGACAATTGGCCACACAGTCTTAAGACATGTGGGAAAACACTCATCTTTGTTGATCCTTGGAGCAGACTAATCCTCTATATTGCCGAGTTGCTGTCTTCTAACTACTGTTTTTTTCTCAGTTTTATAACTTGCACATTAGCATTTTTCTCTCGAGGCCTTGAGTTAATAACTAGTATGAGTCAACAATTTCACTTATTTTTTGTGTGTACTTTTCTTATCTTGCCTGGCTCTCTCACTGCCTGACAACAATTTTCTTCAGTAAAGCCATACATCTTGATTAATTAATTGGATGCTGGGCTATGGGCTACTGTTTATGATCTTTGGAGAGGACATGGAATTTTAGCATGGCTATTCTCAAACTGATAATGGTTGGTGCATTAGGGACCTGGGGAATACATCTCCTAGTAAGGGAAGGTGGCCTGTCCCTGGGTAGCTGCTGAGAGATCAGTAGGGGAGGGAGGAAAGCAAGAAGATGGCCTGGGAACAGAGCCAGTAGATGAAGGAGTGCTTAAAAGGTTCCTTCTGGGTGAGGAGACAGGCAGCACCAAAAAGCGTGGCTGAGGCAACCTCTGGATTTTGAGAGCTGTTGGGAAAGGCCTTCTTCTATTGTCTCTAGTCCTGGTGTCCCTGCTGAGGGGCACTGGTTTGGATCTGTGGCTTGCAGCAGTCACAGACTTCTGTTGCTAACTTTCTCTGCCTGTCAGGAGCTCCTTCTCAGCCCCCTCCTCCCTCCGCCCCCTCCTTGCCATGTCCCTTGCTGCACTCCAGCCAGCACTCCCCCTGCACCCGTCCAAAAGCAACTCTTACGTGGGAAGAGCACCCAAAATCCAGAACACAATTCTGGTGAGGCGGATATAGAAAAGCAATTTTGGGGACTGTTGGCTCGGTGCATCCTCTCCCACACTGCTGAGGAGGAAGCGGCACTTCTCTGCATCCCAAAATAGCATGACAACATGTGAATGCCCAAAAGGCACTTTGTGCATATATGACAGGGGGTTTCTCCTTTTGTCAGAGGAAATATCTCTGTAGGGGCTGAGTCTTGCTAGTACCTGGCTAGTACCCAGGGGAAGAGCTAGGGAACCTGTGGGGACAGATGCTCACTCCGAAGTGATCGCAGGTAGCACCCATTCATCTTCTCTGGCCCTTCTAGGCAGTTGTTCAGCCTGTCAGCCTTGCCTAGCAGTGACTTAGGTGTAAATATTTCTGTGCGTTGTTGTTGGTAAGCTCCCATGTCCTTTGAGATGGTGCTCAGAGGATCTCCCTCCATCAGAGAGAGACTTAGGTTTATCTCATGTCATTATATGACAAGAACTACAATCTACATCATTCATACAAAACCTAGTGGCTGGGAAAACTGTCATTTTGGCTGCTGATTTTTACTTGTTATTTGAGTGCTGACAGAATCCCTCTTCTCTGGAGTTCCCTCTCTGCTGTTGGTTTTTTTTTTTTGGATTTTTGTTTTTTATTTTTTTTTAAACTTCAAACTCTTCTGTTCTACTCTTAAGTATTTTCTGGTTGCTTACCTATGTTCCAATGACTGATATTTTGAAGGGGTGAAACTTTGTGCTTTCTATCTCCTTTCTAGTCAGACACTTAAATATTACTGCAATAGGTCTCCTACACTGAAATGAAGTGTAGGAGAAATGGGAAATCAGGATAGTTTCTTGAACTGTTATGCAACAGTAATCATTAACTTTGACCCCTTACCTATATGCTAGAATTCAATTAACACAGTTCTTGCTGTGAAACTATTTTTCTTCAGTATAACAAATACTTGTCAACTGAATCAGCAACTTAACAGTAGCATGTATATTTTTATAGTTGGTTAGTTTGACAGCCTGGCCAGTTTAGATGGCCCATGTGGGTTAAACACAAAGTATGTTTAAAATGATGGTTCAGACAGGAAATGTCCAAATTCAGCCTTCCCATGCAATTGTAATATGGCCCTCTAGTGAAATATATGCTGCTACAGCTGTGAATCACTGCACCCATACAAGATGGACAGAAGTCAGGAAGGAGACTACTATGAGGCAGAGGTCCTCAGCTTCTTGGAGAAATTGAAAGATGTCAGATGACTTAGGGGTCCAGAGGGAAGGGAGTGCCATTTTCTTCAACAACTGAGTATCCTGTGGCACAGCTGGACTGTCAGGGCCACAAGGGCCCTGCAGGTGTGACTTGCCCTGACCAGCCTCAGCCAGGACCTCCACCCACACTCTCTGCCCACTGATGCAGGAGCTCCACTGGAGCTCAGGCTCTGGTGTGAGCAATGTCGTGGCAGTGTGTGCTCCTGGACAGGTCCCTGACATGCCTGAACTGTTGTTTGCATCTCTAAGACTCACCTCAGACCTGAATTGTCCCTTTGCCTTTGCCTGTCACCACCCTACACTGCTTGCCCAGCTCAGGGACTGTACCCTGTTGGTGAAGGCACTGCCTGCTCTGTGGTCACCCTCAGCTCCTGGCTTGCCTTCCCTTCTAGAGCAGCTCTGCTCCTGCTGCTCTCTGGCAGTTAGCTCAGGTCTTCCAGACCCTGGAGCTGAGTACCATGGAGCCTGTTCCCCACGCTGTGCCGGGGTCTGTCCCCAGAAGTTCACCCAGGCTGCCGACAGGGGCTTGTCCCTGTGGTTCCCCCTGCTGCTCCTGGCTGACCTGCAAAGCCTGCAGGAAGCTGCAGTCAGCATGCAGAGGCAGAGAGCAGCCCATCAGGCTTCTTCCACATCCCCTACACTCACAGTAACCTCTGTCCACCAGCTTCTTGAACCATTGCCCAGTGCAGCAAGAAGTTCTCATGTGAGCATCCTTTCTGTTTGACAGTAGAAATGATGAACAGCATTGTTTGCTTTTTTTTTTTTTAAGAAAATCCCATAATAGCTTGAGTGATTATCCTGGTTTCAGCTGGGACCGAGTTAATTTTCTTTCTAGTGTTTGCTGTGTTTCAGATTTGGTATGAAAGGAATGTCAATAATGCATATTGTTTTAGTTGTTGCCAGGTGATGTTTATATTTTTCAAGGACTTTTTTCACCTTCCCATAGAAGCTGAAAAGGAGTCTAGACAGAACGATGGAATGGCCAATGGAATATTCCATACCAGAGAGTCACGTTGAGTATATAAATGGTGGTCTGGGTACTTGTGATCACTGCTTAGGAAGGTACCAATTCACTGGGTGGTGAGAGCGACTTGTGTCATCATCATTATTATTATTATTGTTATTTTCCTTTTCTGTTATTCTTTTATTAAACTGTCTCTATCTCAACCCACAAGTGTTTTCCTTTCCTTTTCCACTCCTTTTCTCCCTCTTCTCCCTGCCCTTCTGGGGGAAGAGGGAGAACTGTGTGAGCGGCTGCGTGGTCCTAGCTGCCAGCTGGGGTTAAATCATGACAATGACCAAAACTGTGTGACCTTTCCCATGGACAGAGCCTGCACAGTGTGCTGCACATGGATCAGAGGCCCATTTGATGCTGCACGACTTGGCGTTCCCAGCATCTAAATGGACATAAGATTGTCTATACTGTTCTCTCTTTCTTTATAGCGTTAGATTTAATAACTAGGAGTCTGTAAGACACTTTACAGAGTCGAGTGACTTTCTCACTGATATCATCCTTGTGCAAAACATAAGGGCAAGGAAATTTATTAATTAGATGCAGTTAATCTTCACTTCCTACTCAGGGACCCACTCAACAGATACCAACTGCTCAGCAGTGGCAATCAGTGTGCCAGCGAGGAGTGTACTTGGACCCTTGGAAGAGCCATGCCATCTCCTCCCTTACTGCCCGCAGAGGAGGAGCCCACAGAGGCAGGTGTCCTACAGCTTCACACTTCATCCCAGATAGAAAGAAGGGGTGAGAAGGGCCACTGTGCTGGCAGAAACCCTATCACCCCACTGCCCATACTACTGCCCCGTTGACACAATGACAGGAAAGGAGGTGCCCTTTGGGTACATCTATGCCTTGTCACGCTCTGAATTAGCAGAGTAGCTCAAGGGCAATCTGGTGTGTGGGCTCATCCATCCCTCTGCTTCCCTTGCTGGGGCACCTATGCTTTTCTTGTCAAGAAGAAGGATGGGGTTTCCATCCCTGTGCAGATTGCTAGTCTGTAGCATTAGACTAAATTAAATAGCTGTGAAAGTAAACCGATTTGTGGATAGTTTTAAAGGTATCAGCCTTTAAGAGTTTGGGGAGAAAACAGTCTTTTATTGAATTTCTGGTTTGAGCAGCCTAAGAGGCAAACCTTCCTCATGTAAGCCTTTTCTTTCGTTAAAGGTTCATCTTATTTGTAAGATGCTGCCTCAGTATCTGTTTTTCAGCACCTAAGCACACTATGAAGTGACAAGGAGATGGGCCCAAGTGACAGAGTGGGAAGGAGGGAGAGGCTTATTGCTCACTCAGTTTTGATGGAGTATAAACATGGAAGATTAAAGGGCAGTGAAAAAGATGATGGCTGGCTTGTCAATGGTAA
>KZ505724.1:51178-64178 GCA_002844005.1 Limosa lapponica baueri
CACATGGGAACAAAATATCTAGGTCCCCACTCCAGACAGTGTTTTGGCTGTGTTGCCAGCCATCCCGCAAAGTCCAGATGCAACTTATTGCAACTGATGTTGTGATGGCCATGGTGGCCATGGCCTGAGCAGGAGGCGGCGGGGTGGGGGGGAAAGAAGAGGGGGAAAAACAGGGAGAGCACACTGCCACATAAGTGTGCACCTTAACATAAACCAGTTGTCTAAAATAGATTGAGGAACTAAACAGGTATGAAATGACAGCATAGAAAATTCTAGTACATGCACTTTCTAAATAAATCCTCGTTTCAGCAAGATGAAAACACTTACTAGCTTCAGATTTAGTTGTTTCTAGATGCTGATCTGTGCTTATAATTCCAAGACATCTAAACTTACCTTCAGCTTAGCTGGGTATGTATTTAAATAGCTGATTGAACTGGGATCACTCCACCTTTCCCTATTTCTGTGCTGCGTTTTTCTCTAGCAGCGTTGACATGCTTGGGAAGAGTAGAATAAAGCAATGTTGTTATCATAAGTCTATCCCCTTTGAAAGAGAGATTGATTAGAGCTTTTGTCTGACACTCCTCTCATGAAAAAGTGATTAGCGAAATAGCAGGGTAAATTTTGTGCAATGCTTTCTCTTTTCAGCAGCCCTAATTTTTGTTGCTCACCGTGCACATTCCTCCCACAACGTGGAGCTCTCTCACCAGGGAAATGGGAGGATGGGCTGGTAAATCCGGAACTTGCACTGAAGAGCAGCACTATGCTAAATTCTCAGGTAGCAGGCCATCATTTTGGAAGGAAAGATGGTTATTAAAGAGGGGAACAACAGTGCTATATTTAACACCTTGTTCTAGAGCCTTAAATAATTTTCTATTCACTTAGTGAAGGAAACCTAATGTTTAAGATAAGATAAGCAATCAGCTGCAAACCATCAGGCAAATACTTCCAGCTCTCAAGATAGTTGCAGCCCTTCATTCCCAGGGTCCCCTTCCCTTCCTTGCCCAGCACTGAACTGGATTTTTATAAATTATGGCTCACTCAAGCAGCTCAAAGACACAGGCAGCCCCTACAAAATATGTAAAAAATAGGTTCTTAAGTGCATATCTAAAAGGAACACTTTATGTTTCCTTCATAGAGAGAATTAATTTGAAATCCTTTGGAGCTAAGGCAAGAGCTGACCCCAAACCCTGATAAATCTTGTTTGTAAGCCTTTTCAGAATAGATTATTTAGGCCAGCGCCCGTCTCTGTACTACATGGTTTACTGCACCTGTGTAGACTGATTACACCAGCTTGTAGGCTTCCTCCCCTCCTTCATGGCAAAGGAGGGTAAAGGTGTCTGAAAGATTTTGGCCTGCCTACAAGTCTTGACATATTTTAAACTTGGGCTACGTGGCCACGAAAATGGAGAATGCCAGTATGACTATGAAGTAGTATCCCCGTGACAGAATTATTTTTAACTCGCCTATGCTTCAACGTGGGAACATTGTGTGTTGTGTACCCATGAAAAAGTCATGTCAGTGGGCAGCGGGAAGAAAAACCACCTGTTTATCTCCTCCCCAGCTGCTGAGCTCTGGTCATGCTGGACCTTGCGGCAGGGAGGCAGGAGGGACCATGGCTCCTGTGGAAGGACCAACAGAATGGACTTGCTGGCAAAGTGGGAAGGAAGGGGGTCAGCAAGAGGGGAGCAAGGATGAAGAAGGAAAACCCTGGTCAAAACATACAGCCTGTCTCTGCAGAAGGCAAGCCCACAGCCATGCTTCAGAGGTCACGTAAAACAGTGTTTTCATATATTCTTCTGTGGGTCTCTCTGTGCTTGGTTAGCACAAAAGAACACTGTGAGGTGTTTTTAGACCTCAGAGAAATGGGAGCGGAGGGAATTGTTCAAAGGCCACATTTTCAAGTCTTTTTAATATGGCTTACCCAGCAGATCTGAGGCTTCATTACTTACTGCTGTCTTCCTCCACTACAACACGCAAGATTCACACAGAAGCCCTTTGGCATGTTTACTTCAGGAGAAAGGGAGGAAGGAGGGAAATCCACACTACTCTTGGCTGACTCATGGTCCTCTGAGCCACGGAGAAAGGTTTGGCCTCCAGACAGACTGTGTATGGTCCTAGACCAATGACGTTCAACATCCCTAACCCTGTGAATTTCCATACCAAAACGCAATGCTACTTGTACCTACCTGTTTATTTTAGGGATGACATTTATATGAAGATAGTGGAACCTGCAGGTTGTTATTTACATTGCATGCACACTAAGGCCATCATAAGTTATTTTTTGTTCAACTACTAATGCTTAAATCAATAAGATTTATTCAAAGGACTCCTCATTCACTGGAAGTTGCAACTGGTGAAACTATACTATTGCAAACACTGTTGAAGTTCAGATGGGACATAAACCCTTAGATGCATCTGTGAGAAGGGAAAAGGTCTGGAGGAGAACAAAGGACCTACTTGTTCCTGTACTAAAAAAGCATCAGGGCTTTACAGTGCCTGCTGCCTCCTGGGGCTTTTGCTCTGTTTCAAGGAGAGGCTGGGTAGGCTGTCGCTCTTAACTGGTACTTTTGTGAGTAATCTTCATGAAATCAAAGAGGAGTGTTCCTAATTCTACTCCTCACTGTGTGCAAGTGCTCACTAGTGCGTAAGATGCTTATGGTCTAGTCTGCACTAAAAAAATAATTGGCTATGCAATCTTTCATACAGCTGTTAAGGCGTGTGCTAGGTAAACACTTTTCACTTTCTTCTAACCTTGAATGATGCACTTCAGCTCAAACTTCTCACTCTTGGTCTCAACTCTAGGAAGATCGAGTTAAAATCAGAGGGTCATATTTTTTGATACAGATTCCCATACTGAGAATTTAACCATATGCAATGTTACTGTGATGCCATTTCTACCTTAAAGAAAACTTAATAGAAGACTTCTGTTGTTACAGAGTTAAGGCATATTAACGCATCAGATGCTGAGACAGAAGCAAATACACATGCTTCCTCTTAGCATTAACCTATGTGCAAATATGTGTGTAACCTGTTATTCCTAAAGCCTAAGGGGAAAATATTTAAGGAAAGGAAGCATCGAATGGGAAGTGCCACTTGTCCAGCTTCCCTTCAATTCCCTCCCTGAAGTCCAGAGCACAGGCAGCAGGGATACTGGAAGCAGGCAGGGTTAGATGATAATTAATCATCCCCTTGATGCTCAAGGATTCATTGCTGCCAGTAAATGTCGAAGCTGAATTATCTGCTGGAGCACTCACCTAGTAAGGAGCAGGACTTGCAGGAGGTTTGCTTTCAGTAAAGGAGTGGATGCTGCTGAAGAAAATGGACGTGCTTTTAAGTGGCAAGGTCTATCTACAGCAGAAGCTAAAAACAGCACAGGCAGGTGAGTACCTGGGGGCACTGTGGGGGAACCACGCTGCCTAGAAGGGCAGCCACTTATCGTCCTTGGTGCTTGGTGGAAGGTAGAGTCAGCACATGTCTTTGATAGCCCTTTCCTCCCTTGAAAAAATAAAGCTTGAGGATAATCCCTGTTAACACAGGCAGGAGTCCTTTCCCTGTTCCTCACAAATAGTCGTTCCTCCTCAAACTGCAGAAATTTTTGTATGAGTAGTTGATTTGGAAATGAGACCTAGTTGGCCCTGGGGCATGAAGAAAAATGGAGAAATGCTTGTTCCACTTGAATAAGGTTTTTTTTTTTTTAACCCTCAAATTCCAAGTACAAACAGAAGTTGAATTTTTTTTTTCCTAGAATAATTGTCTTCTTTTTTGGACTGGAAAAGGAGCTGGTAGTCTCTGAGAACACGGAGGTAAAAAATAACTCATACAACAATTTTAGTAAGACTAATGCTGACAGAGGCACTGAATCATTAGTTTTTCTGCTCACAGTGGTGTCCTACATATAAATCAATAATTATATTTCTTGGTTCAATCTCTAGTGTGATGAAGTAGGAGCAATATCTGATGCTGCTGAAAATACGCTGCATTAGGGCAACCACCGTAAAGTCGAGGACCATGAACTGTGAACTAGAGGTGTCCAGAGCAGCAGCTGGGTTGGGATGAACGCAGGCCATTTGCTGCTCTCTGCTCTGCTTCTTCATAAAATGCCAGGCTAAAGCCTGTTAGCTTCCTCAAGTCAGAGAATGAGGTGCCTCCCCTTTCTGAGACCCCCTCTGGGAAAAAAAGGTTGGCCAGCCAGCTCCAGAGAGGTTTTGGGGCAAATGTTTGCCAATATTAGAGACATGTTATACTGTCAGCCAGCCAGAGGAGCAGCAGGCAAGATCTCAAGCTTTTTTGGGTTTCATACCAAAAGTGGATCCTGCCATCTCCCAGTTCAGAGACTCAAGATAATTTTGAAAGCAATTAAGAATACTTCATCTACTCTAAAATACGTTTTAGGCTGATGATAACAAACATTAGGACAATGTTCAATGTGAATTTTGCAATTATAAATGCCTGTTTTTTTTGATTAACTCTTAAAGGCTGTTGCAGGAATAACTGCCATTACGAGACCAGGAAAAGACGAACAATAGCCTGATTTAAACTCAGAGAGCACTGAGCTTTCAAAACAGTCTCAAATGAATACAGATTTCTGAAAAGCATGCTAGAGAACTGAAAGCAGAAGAACAAGATGGGATATGACTTAAATTTATTTCCTTAGAGAGATACCTGATACTGGCATTGGTCCAGAAATGTAGTTTAAAGAGGCTGCAAGAAGCATTAAGAAATAAATCAGTCTCAAGCATAAACGTGTGGGTGTTCTGATAAAGTGGAAGGGATCCTGGAAGGATGATGGGTGGCGGAAATAGGCTGATCTTCTTACGTTATGAAGAAAAAATCAAACCTATTTTTCATTGTGATTTAGAGTGCAAATCTAAGTCATATTGGGCAACAGGTATGGATGACTCTATTAGCCCTGGTCTCTATCCAGTAGGTAAGGAACCTGGCTGCTATGCCATGGATGAGGGGCTAGTGCAGCAGCATCACTTCCACCTTCTCTGGCCTGAAGAAGAAAAAACTCTTATGAGTTACCCCTAGATCTCTTCACCATATTACACAAGCCTTTTATCCTTGTGTAATAAGTTCAGTCTGTATGCAGGAAAGGGGGCACATTCTTTGGCAGTCTCCTGCCCATAGCTTTTGAAGACTCTGTGCCCAAGCCCTGTGGAGTCAGCCTGTCGGTGGTGCAGACATGAGGCGCATAATGCCTGTCTCAAGTCATTGTCTTACAGGCTTCAAACATTCAGCACTTTGGGTCTTCAGCCCCAAAACTCCAGTCTTTCAACTACATAGAGCCTATCTGAGCAGTTCCAGCCAACAGCAGTGTGTGTCCCATTATGCTCTATGCACTCTCCAGTGCTCCTCTGGTCTCATTAAAATCATTAAAATCCCTGCTCTTACCTTTCAGGAGCCAAAGAATGTGTAATTAGGCTGTCTTTGCGATCACCTTTCCATGGACCCTTTGAAATCAGCAGGTCTAAGTGACTTTGCACAGAGATATTTAGGATGATCTCTGCATCGCTTAGGCTAACACATCTGGGAATACTGTGGAAATTAAAGAAAAATGGGGTGTTAATGTTGGTTCATCCTTAGGACATCTCACCTACCCTTTTTGGATAATTTGATTTGTTGGATTGACATTGATTGTCAATATTGTAGGCAAAATAATGGGAAAAACCGATATAGCATTACACTACAAAAGAGTAGGAAGGGATCGATGTAAGGAGGTTTGGAAAGCTTCCTTGTTAAGAAAAACAGATCTTTGTCTTTGCTGAGATGACAAATTTGATAAAAGTAATTGTATATGTTTAATAGATGTAACTTTCTTTAGACATTAGACTTTATTTTGACCGGAAATTAGTTTTGTGCGGCATTAGGCAAGTACATATCAGATGAAATTATTGGAGTGTAGCTGAGTGATACTAAGATCATGAGTATACACTAATGTAGCTGTCATTGCGGAATCACTGAATAGATGTGCTCCAGTGGGGTTCTGCACTATTCCCAATGTGCAAACAATGAAACCTGCAGATGACACAGGGACAGGAAGAGTGCCCCACTCTCATCATTCAGAGAAACCTGCACTGTTACATAATCTGGTGTCATGGTTTCAGCTGGGATGGAGTTAACTTCCTTGCTGGCAGCTGGTGTGGGGCTATGTTTTGGGTTTGGGATGACAGCAGTGTTGATAGTGCACTGACGTTTTTGGTTGTTGCTAAGCAGTCAAAGCCATTTCTGCTCCTCACACCACCCCACCAGCAAGTAGGCTGAGAGCGCACAAAAGGTTCGGAGGGGTCACAGCCAGGACAGCTGACCCCAGCTGACGAAAGGGATATTCCATACCATGTGATGTCATGCCCATTAGATAAAGCTGGAGAAAGAAGAAGGAAGGGGGGACATTCAGAGTGGTGATGTTTGTCTTCCCAAGTAACCGTTACGCATGATGGAGCCCTGCTTTCCTGGGGATGGCTGAACACCTGCCTGCCCATGGGAAGCAGGGAATGAATTCCTTGTTTTGCTTTGCTTGTGTGCATGGCTTTTGCTCTACTCATTAAACTGTCATGAGTTTTTTCTCACTTCTACTCTTCCAATTCTCTCCCCCATCCAAACTGGGGGAAGCGAGTGAGCAGCTGCGTGGTCCTAGTTGCTGGCTGGGGTTAAACTACAACATCTGGGTTTTGCCATATTCACATAAAGAACAATGCAGGCCAATTACCACTTGCAAAAGGCAGGTGGGAGCTGAGGAAGAAGAGGAAGGGGGTGTATCCTCAAAAGCAGTTTGTTGTGAATAGGATTAGGCACCTTATTGGACAAGCACCTGAATGGTCAATCTTGATATGCCAGAGCAAAGAAGACTTATGGAAGTAGATAACGTGGCACAGAATAGGATGATGTACTATATATAGCATACTGAAATAGAATGTGTAGCTCTGCTCATAATGTTTTAAAAGCACGTTGAAAAGCTAGTGATGTAGAAAAAGCTTTTAAATTATTTGAGAGATAAAAGAAAATATCGGAGAGTGAACAACTTCAAGAACTTGGTTTACATCTCAACAGGCAATCAAAGGGTGATTTGATCAAAACACATAATCCCTTCCTTCATGGTGAGAGGATATTGATGTTCTTCAGTTCAGTGGGAAAAGCCACAAGAATGAGTAGTTACTAGTTAGAAAGGGGTGTATTTCTTTGATTTTGTTTAGCAGTGATGATGACCTGCTGGAGCAAACTCCCAAGGGAAGCAACAGAAGATCTGGTCAGGAAGCACCAACCATGAGTTGCCCAGTAAAGGAAGGGGAGCTGAGTGTGACAGCAGGGCAGGTAGGGCATAGACCTCACTGAGAAGGGGTGCAGTCCCATAGTAGGGTGAGTGTAACCAGGTTCATCCAACAGTCCAGATCACTGGACAAGTCCATAGTGGTGAGTCAGGTCTGAGATCAAGCCTGAAAGTCAAGACAGCAAGTCAGAATCTGGATCATTGGGGTACATGCCAGGCATGGTGGAGATGCCACGTAGCTTAGGCAGAGACCAAGGGGAAGAGTCTCATCTTAAAAGCACCCCTTGACAGACGAGGGGTGGACCCACCACCAAAGCTTCTTACAGTTCTGATTCAAGGCTGGACAGCTGCATTACAAATCAGCCTGGAGCCCAAGCAGCCAAACCCCCAGGAGCTGGGGGAGGATACACTTGGTCCCCTGAGAGACCTTTGCCTCTTGATCGCTTCACATCTGGGTTGGGTACATATTTTATGCCATCTTTATTTTGATCCCAAAAGCATACATTTTTACAGCTTATGCTATATTGAAAAACAGACTGGATGACATAAGAATTCTGAAATTAAGGTCTACAATTGTAGACCTTGCATGTGCAAGTTATAGAAGTTATGTTCATTTAAGATGTGGAAGGTAATAATGCAACCCTGTGGGAGTTGATCAGAAAACATTTAGTGAAGAAGAACCCTCTTACCTGGCCAGCTTTTCTTGCTCACCTATGCAAGCTGATAGTACAGTAATTACAGCCATAGTTTCCTTTTCTTGGTCCTTAATTGCACTGAAGTATTTTAATTAATATCTTGTTAGAATCTGCAACGTTAGGCTTTTCTGGTTCTAAGGCCAGTAGTTCACCACCATCTTTTGGTTCCTGTGTTTCCTTTCTGCTCCACCATTTTCAGTAGCTTTGTTCTCATGGACTACAGCACCCAAGTCACTCAATTCCATCTCTCAGTATTCTGGCTGCCTCATGGCTGACTTGAAATGCTGGCAAGTTTCTCCTTTCTGCCTCTGCTGCAGGGAAGCCCAAAGGCCCCAGAACCTCTCCCACCATGTGAACGAGCGTTCAGCCCCCCAGAGCATGTGTCTTTCAGGTTGCTCTCAGGCAGTCTTTATTCAGCCTGTTGGCCATACTCCAGGCCATTGGGTCTTTGCTCTTGACAGACTCAGCTGCATCATGCGACACGGTCTCTGAGCCAGGACCCAGGCTAGTCCTTTAAATTATATAAACAGGTCTTGGACAAAGAGGCAAAAAGTGTCAGCACTTGAATTCCAGGAAACATATGGCTGTGACCCTTTCTAGTAAAAATACACTACTTGAGCATTTCAGATGCTTTTTTTGCGTGGAGAAGCAGAAGACCTCTTGTACAAGAAAGACATTGAATCAACCACTTAAATGGGGTCCTAGTCACCATACCTCTTACCTACTTAAAGCTAAGGAATGCCTTTGTGATTATAGTAGAAATATCCTGTTTTTATGATGACGGGAGGTCTCTGGGGTATTAAGAGGCTTTTTGCAATGTAAATTTATTTAGTGCATTTCTTTAACTGCTGCAGTGTAATGCCACCTCTAAATATACGGGTAGAGTACTGGAAATAGGAACCTAATTTTCTGTAAGGCACCCAGCCAGTGCTGCAGCTCATAAAATCTTTTTTCTGTCCAATAGTGGTAGGGCGGGTAAAAATCACCCTCTCCTGTCCTTGATCTCTACAATGTCCTGGGTATGGTGAAGTGGACGAGTTCCAAAAAATGCAAAGCTGATAACCCTAATTGTTGTACAGTTTCAGATGCAATGGTTGCATAAATCTCTGGCTCTTCTCCCAGGCATTGATCCTTTACTCCAATAAGCCTATTCTAGAACAGGAGAGGGGTTTTTCAAGTTCATTGAAATCATCTGAGATTTTTGTTGTAATATTTTTACACACTGACGTAACAGGGTTGGCTTAAAACTTTTAGCAGTCCAGATGTGGTCTCAGCTTTGGCCATCTGGTTGCTGCAACTCAGAAATTTTTAATTGATTTTTGTCAAAGTGCTCTGGAGGTCATTCATCTGCTTATGCAGTATACGGTAAATCTTGGTGAATATTTTTAGCAAACTAAGTAATTTATGAGAGGTTCTGTTCAAAATATGCAACAATAAAATTGTTCCAGACTTAGCCATGACACAGCAGTACAGTAGGACAGAAAACATTTGCAGAGTTTGAATGATGTGACTTGTGAAGGCAGAGTCTATAGCATCTCATCCAAGTGAACAGAGGTCAAACAGATGGCTACCAACCTGCTTTTCCTGCAGAAGTTTTGGCCTGTGCGGTTTAGTTCCAATATTCAATTTTCCTTTAGTGCTATTCTGATGATCACTGTACTGGGACTGCTCTTCTGTACTTTACTTAACCTTGTTGGTTAAGGAAACCCTGTTGGTTATTACACGCATTAATGTTCATGTTGGCTTTTGAATGTTTTTAAAAATAAATATGTACATTAATGTTCATAACACAAATAAGGGAAGTTGGGAATACAAATTTAGTTCAGAATTGCACCAAATTAAAAAAAAAATCAAACAGAAATTGGCTGATATAATATTATTGAAGTCCACAGCAATGGATGTGATGTGGACTTCAATAATATTATATCAGCCAATTATATCATCACGTATAGCGATGAAAGTAGTAAAGCTTGTGTGGTCTGTTTGGCATGCTAGTAATCTTGAGTGAAACACAGAAAATCAGGACTGCTCAAGAGTTATAATCTTTACCTTAGAGGATGAATTCTGTTAAGTACTTAATATGGTTCTGTAAGATGCTTTCATTATAAATGGCACTGATCAGTGAAAAAAAGGATCGTTTGTTACTTTATATACCAGCTGGGTTGTTGATAGAGACTAGCTGTACACCATTTGTCATTTCTTTTCATGTCCAGGATGGATGTGTCAAGGAAATACATGGAGTGCTGCTGAGAGCTAAATTTGAATGTAATATTTGCATAACAGGCAAAAATGTCTTACAGTGCAAAATTATATTTACTCTGTATCAGTAGCACACTTCTGAAACAAAACTCTAAAAAACTAAACAGCAGAGCTGAATTAACACAGGCAAAGTAATTTTCATTGGCTGAGTTACTTGTTTTAAACTTTTTCCATTATTATTATTATATTATTTGTTGTAGTAATATTTTAGACATACTAAAATTAGTGACATGTTAATTTTTATTGCAGTTACATGATGGACGTTTAATGCTTTAAGGGTCAAACTCTTAATTTAATTTAGCTCGGTAGCAGCCCTTTCCAGCTAAACTAATTTAGCAAGACTGTCGTGTAGATTTAATATCAGGCTCTATACGGCAGTGATTGCATCACTTGCAATCTATCCAAATTGTCTTTGTCATCACCGTAATCTAAAATACATCCAATGTACCAGAAGCACCTGTAAAAGAACTGCGAGTAAGATAATTTCCTTTTTGTATTAGAGCAGTGAAATATTAAAGCTGTGTTGATGCCCTCACTGCTACTAAAATGCCACTTGAGCAGAGTTGTCAGTCAGCGAGCCTTTGCTACATGCGGAGGAATCAATGCTGTGTTAGCTACTGAAATAGTAACTGTTTGTATGAATGTAAGTCTGTAGAACTTCTGCTCATATGTAGTTTTCACCACTCAAAGTATCATCTGTGAAGCCACTTACGACACTTACGTTAGTTAGTTGGAGGTCTGTTTGTTGCTGATCTTATAAAGAGCTAAGGGATTGGCTAGTTTTGGCTCCACTGACTCTGTCAGCAAAGCCAACTAACAGCTAAGACAGCATGCGACTCTTCTACAGAACAGCAAAGGATGCTCAATTGTAAAATACGTTTATGCAAAATGTTGAAGATAATTAAAACTTACACCAATTTCTGAGTATGTGAAAAATCTGCCAGAATACATACAGCCATGTATGTGCAGCATCTACCTACCTTACTATACTTCTAGGCAGGGGATTGACATAGTGGTGAGGATGTTACCTCAGCATTGTCACTAATACTCCAGACAATCTGTAAAGGGTGAAAAACTAGGGTGTGAGTTGGTTGACGTGCAGCAACATTTTGGATGGGCAGGCCTTTCTACCTCTTCCCTTTTGTTTCCAATTCAATTTGCCTTCACTCCGTGATAGTCAAGTTTTATCTCGTCCACTCTGCTCTGTGGAGTGTTTCTTCTTCTAGTGACGTCACTGCATTAAACGCTGGAGGCACACCCTGAACTTTGCAGAAGGACCTAAAAGGATCTAAAGGGCTTTTTGGACTGTGGTCTGAATAACCCCTGTATCTGGTACCCAGAAGGAAAGGTAGAAGCAAATCACTATTAATTAACCAGCTAATGAATAATGAAAATAGACATCAGACGCTTCTGTTTGCAGCCTCCTTTTGTATCCAAAGACTGAATGAAGTAGGAAAGTGGGAAGACTCGAGAGAGCAATCTGCTCTAATGCCCCAATCCAGCATGGTTTCACACCAGGGTTAAATGTCTGAATGTGCTAATGTAACTTATAAAACTGAGGTTTCTGGATCTTCTCAGTGCTGGAGAATCAGCGTTAGAGAAGAATTTCACTGTAGAACAGTCCTCAGTAAAAGGCACTGGAAGGTAGTGGAACTTCTTTTGGCTTGAAGGTCTGAGTAAAACGATGATCCGTGGCCATAGTGCTTTTTTCCTAGCAGGTTCTCAAGTGGATTGAGTAACTGTTTTATTAATTTTTTTTTTATTATTTTCATCTTATATTTTGGAATTATTTTTTTACTAGTTTGTTTTTTATGTACACATGAAATACTTTATTCTAGCTTGTTATTTTACTATTAAAAAAAGAAAACAATATGATGAGAAGCATTGCATTTGCATTGTTATTTTTGCTGTGGTGGCTTAGGTTAAAAAATTTGTTTAAACTTGGACAGCATAATTCTTTGCTGGAAAACTATTCTCATACTTCAAGGAAGTTGTAGTGACAATTTTGAACTAGCATTTTCTGAACGCAGTATTCTACTGTCAAAACAACACATAAAATGCAAACCGAATCCAGTTTGCAATTTCCTGGGAGTAAGCCAGTGCTAACAGAATGCAACAGGACTAAAATAACTGGAGTGAGTGGAGTTAACTTATTATCAGAATTGATTTTACGAATGAGATCAGAGTCCTGGGACCTTTCTTCTTAAAAAAAAAAGGTTTGGATATTTTTCTTAAAGATCATGGAAAGAGTCAAGACAATATTTTACTCTCAGCACCATCAGTGTAAGTCCATTCTTTCAGCCTTACTCTCTTGCTGTAGAATTCATTTCACTGTCTTTACTGTGTAGGGAATGGAGAGATGCCTGTCTTATGAGTGCAATCCCTCCATCTCGCTTTAGGGTGCAATGAGTTGCATTTGAGGTGCCTATCCCTTGTCATTGACACTAGAAGTAGTCAAAAGGACGAGCTTAGAATGGATGACACTAGCCAAAATGAATACTGCCTGTATTTTACAACAGTCTAAGTGAGAGGAGAATTGAGGCTCACTGATTATAATAAAAATAGTATGTTTCTAGAGGATTATTTCTGATATTTTTATATTTTAGGTGTATAAACCTGGTGACAGCCCTCCAATTACATCTAGTTTATGCCACTGTAAATCAGTTCTATCTGATTTACTCTACATCAAACTTTGTATCTGCAGTGGTATTATTACCCAGGCAAGACATAAATACAACTGCAGATTTCAGATGGGATTGGAGCTGTCTGTCCTCAACAC
>KZ505724.1:64858-94742 GCA_002844005.1 Limosa lapponica baueri
CGCAGCTTATTTCCCAATGTTGCAATTTCCCAGGCTCTCATTTTCTTTTAAAGGATTATGAACGAGATAAGACAAAAAAGACATTCAAGGTTTAATTTTTCAAAAATACCGATAACTGAAATGACTTGGCATAGAGACAAATCTGTGATCTAGCCACAAAACTCTGGCTCTGAAGAAAGCATTAGAAGATGGGTGCAACTGCTATATAGTATTTAGTGGTGTTAATACTGTTGTACTGAAAGCAGAAAAGAGGACAGGTGTGAATGCTGTTGGTTGCAACGGTTTATTGTGCTTGCATACCGCAAAATCAACAGAAGACTAGCGCCGGAACAGGCTGAAGCACACATTGTCTTGGTAGATTGTTTTCTTTCCTGTTTGAACTAATTACTTCATGTTAGATCACTGACATTGTTGGCATGTCCTCCCCAAACTTTAAGGACGCAATATAGATTAGCACGCCTCAAACACCACACGATTCTCCCTTGAGGATAAAACAGTTTCTGAAATTGTAGTAAGTGGGGTGGGGATTGGGAAAAGAGACACGCAAAAAAAATCCCTTTATAAATGGACCTGTTGGAGAAACACAGCAGAGATTCTCCACAACTGTTTTTGCACATCTGTGGAAAGGCAGCTGTGGACAGTTGCCTGATTCATACGCCAAGTAGGCTGATAGTGTTTTGGGCTCGTACTCATTTTGCATATTAAGGACAGACCTAACAAATTGTCTTGATTCCCTTCCCTCCTCCCCCTGCCCTGGCCAATATCCCTGGGCTTGTTCTTTGGCCAACCTGTCCTTGACCTTTCTATTCCGCTGCTAATGCTTCTCCCAACACCCTGCAGCAAGGACAAAATGTGGCATAAGTCCAACATGTTCTAACTTTTTTCTTTTTAAAGTATGTTTTTCTTTTTTTTTTTTCCTTATGAAGTACTTTTGTATGAAAGGATACCATATGGCTCTAGGTTAACAAATGCTTTATAGAAATACTGCTTCCTTTCCTGCTTAAATGAGTAAAGATTCCTATCAGCATTTGTAAAGTGTTTCCCTATATATTAAGCATTGTATAAAAGCTAAAGTGGTTTTGGCCACCTTCCAGGCATTAGGAGAAACTCAATACTTGGTAGCTTCTAAATGGAAAGAATTAAAATTAGCATCGTGCTTCCTTCTTATATATTAGGACATTTTTCTCATGCTTTGATTATTGGCTAAAGGATTCTGTTCCCATCTCTGTTTAGAAAGGCTTCCTCCTACTGCCTCCACCTACCCAAACTAAAGAGCATAAACTTCTTTATTTCAGAGATCTAATGGATTTAATGCTTTTCTCATTTTGCCAAATAATTTCCATGTTGTTTATAAGTCTTCTGCAATGAGCTATGCTTTGCATAATAAGTTGGGGAAAAAATGCAACATTCTTGTTTATTTGCTCTAACTCAAAATTTGAAATGTTCTTGCTGCTCGAAGTGCCTATGGAACATCCCCTCCAGCATTTTAAGTGATTGTTAAGCATGTCGCATTGCCCACTGATGGGTTAATTTGTAAATGTTAACTAAGCAACTTGCCTCCTATCAGACAGAATATATTCGAATACTGATAATCTATTTGCATGGTATTATGATAATACAGAATTATTCTGCCCTCAATGTATAGGTTAGCATGATAGTGAGGATATATTTCAATTTCCAGTGTAATACCATGTTGATTTTTATTACCCTTAGCATCGCCTTGATGTTTGGGTGGATTTTAAAATTATATCTTGATCATTTTGCAAATCTAATATTTATAGGTGAACAGTTTTATGAACGTAGCTTAGTACTGTAATCTTTAGATGGTATTATTAGCAAATCTCATACAGAATATTCCTGTAATTGAAAATGCCTTTTAAATGCAAACATTTTCTGCTTGTGTTTAATTTAATAACTGCATTTAATTTGAAAATGATGGAGAGTTTATGTAGGTCCCTATTTTTTAGTATATGGAATATATGTATCTTTTCCACCTGATTTTCTGATATATCCCTTACTGTATACCAAATACTGAGTATCTGTTGTATTTATTTCCAAAGGCTCCTGAAGATCTGTCGAGGTTGCATACTCAAGCCGGCACTTCCAAAGCTACTTTGCAAGTCAGGGAACATCCCTCTCAAATATTTCATGAAGTGATTATTTTGAATTGATAATTTAAAGAAATAACAGGAACAGCCACAGACAATTCATTATTGTTGTTGAGTTCAGAGACGTAGGATGAAATCAGATCAGACTGGTTTGGGCTGTAAAGCGAGAGACTCCCTGGATAGAAACAGTGGGACTGGCCTAGGCAGGGGAAAACAACCTTTCTTCTCTGTAATGGAAGACATAATCTGCAAAGCAAGCTTTTGGGATTGTGTTTTTCTGGGAGACTAAAAACTACCGTGGTTGGCATTGGATGAGTAAAATAAAGGATATATGAGGCTGAATTTGTGAGCTTAATGAAGTCAATGAAAACGTTACTGTTTGCTTTAACAAGGACAAGATTCACTCTAATTTTAAAAATAATTAACTATGCAAAATGTAATTAACAATGGATTCTAATTAGCTACTTGTGGAAATAGTGGCTTTAGTGAGACAGTTTTTAGTTGCTCCACCCTTCTTTTTTTTTTCAGGTCTCTGTACTCTGACTTGCTTTTCCAACACCACCTCTGCAATTGAGCTGTGTCAGCTGTACAATGTGCTGTGATTCACGCAAGACTTTGCGAAGAAAAATTGCCACAGGAGAAGAACTTGTTGGAATTCTGGTGTAAACAGTATTTGTCATTTAAAATCTGGGTGAAAAAAGGCAGGGAGGGGTTAACCTAATTCTGTTTAATGAAGGAACAATACAGTTTCCAAACTAGAACAGGTACGTATCACTGCCCAGTAAAGATAGGAGTGAAACCATCTTGGAAGTATGGATGAATGTGAAGCATATGGGTTGGAGCAGAGATATATTAGAGAAAAAGATGAGAAGTAGCAGGGCTGTTAGCATGGAAGGTGAGAAAGGAGAAGAAAGAGGTGCATGGAGACAGAAGATCTTGTTTCATTTTCCTGAGAAGGCATGAGGAAAGAGGGTTACGATATTGATTACAAGAGGCTTGGGTTTTTGAACATGGAAGCTGCTTCTTTTGTTTGTTTGTTCTTCTGCTAACGTAAATAATATTCAGTAATAAAAATGACTAGTAGAAAGTGCCATTGTGACTTTTTAGAAATACTAGTGTCTGGAGGAAAGAGAAGAATCCTCTTATGTCCTTACTAAGTCCTGTTTTCCCCCTGTAGAAAGCAGTGGTGCAGCATAATCATATGTATTGACCAATCTGAACTGATGACATTTTTTGCAAATGATACAATAAAGAAATAATGGGCCTCATCATGAGCTTGTAATTGTATAAAACTGAAATTTTGGCCAGCAGTTCAGTTCAGAGAGTATTAAAATAAAAAAGACTAATTGTAGACGTTTCTTTCTTTCTTGGGGAAAGCTTTCATCACTGAGAAGTAAGCCAGGAAATTCTTTGAGACCTGTTTTAAGCCCCAAGTGGACTGGATTTTGCATTTTATGGATAATAACGCACAAAGGCTTCCAAACTCAGTGGGAGAGCTCAACACAAATGGCTCTTGAAAAAAATTACAAACAATAAAGGCATTGTCTTGCAGTGAACAGTTGGGCACTGCTCTTACAGAGATGGTTTTGTGTCCCATTCGCATACATAACAATTATTGATATTCACTAATGAGAGAAAAAAATGTGCCACATTCCACTGCTGTTATAACTAGAATGGATCCCCTAGAGCTCACATATTTAAAAGAATTATTAATTAGGAAAGATTTCATGCTTATACCTAGGACCCCTGCAGGCAGGCAGGACTAGATACTGTCTTTATGTAAACATATACTTGCTTATTTTTGTGTTTTTGATTTTAAAAAAAGTTCATTCTCACCATTTGCTGGTTCTTAAGGTTTTGGATTTAGTTACTTGAGAATGCAATTACCTCAATTTTTGAGACAGATCTTGTCAGTACTCATGGCATTGTCACAAGTGAAATAAAAAGAAATATGGTGCTGCCCAGATTGTCCAAAGATACTTCTCTTCCGTCTGCCTCTTCTGCTTAAGATTATTGTGACAGTTTTATTTTATCCAATTAGTGCCTGTTCTTCCTCATCTCCTTAGGCCTGTCTGACAGCGCTACAAATTGGCACTGCATGGAGGTGAGGGGAGGGTACCATTCATGCTACCAACCCTGTGTTCTACAACCTTTTGTGGTTTACAGAGATCCCACATGCACCACCATCCTTCTTTTCCTCTACATCCTGCATCTCTACAGCGCCTCTTCTCTTGTACAAGCTGGTCTGGCTTCTCTGCCACATTTACAACAAAAGAGAGGTCTCCTACCCAGAGCCAGACATTTTGAGAGTGCTCTGTATTGTTTGTAGGAGTTCTAAGAAGTGGACCAGAAAATGTGACCCCTTGGTTTTAGCGTGCCTTTCATTCTGATGAATTGACTTTTCGCTTTAATCTCTAATAACAGTGATTTGACTACATGCCTAGAAGCAGATACATGTAAATGATTGACTCTGTCCACAGAAACTAGATTTTTCCATGTTCAGCCATTTCTCTGGAGGAAGCAAGAGAGATGTGCGAGGGTTTTGGCAGACTTGCAGTGAAAGCAGAGAGCTGCAGTTCCACCTCACTAGTGGTTTGCCCCGCACCTCCTGAGGATGTTGGTGTCTCTGAGGCAGGAACACCAGATCCGCTTAACGATTCTCTTGGTTGTTAAGTAGGTTACTTCAGCAAGCTGGGGCACAAAGGATGATGGCTGAAGAACTGATCGCAAGACCACATAACCCTGCTTTAAGAGGAAAACACGCATCAGAAGAATGGAACATGAGGCTTGGAGTGGTAACACTTAAACTGTTTGGCTTGAACTTGCCTTCTGAAATCTGTCAGACCTGTACATCACCTTTATTACCTTGGTCAGTCTGAAGTGAAACAACTTGCCACTGTTATTTAAATAACATTAGAAAACAGTTATTGATGGACTTAATACTGCAAATACTGTGTATAGAGACAAACATCAGGTTCCAGAGTCTTTGAATTTTCTGATTATTTGTAAAAATAAAATTATTTTTAATAATGTCATCAAAGTACTTATTCCTGTTGTTGTACCAGACACTTCTCTCCGGAAAATGTGGTGGGTACATATTTTTATAAATGAGAATGCCATCTGAGATTGCACCATGTATTACAGTACATTTCAAATGCAAACAAAAATTATTCATCAGAAGTGAAATCTAAATCTGGAAACACAAAATAATCCATAAATTCTTCAGAAGTATCTCTAGCTTTGAATTTCCATGGTTACTGCACCCAAATAGGTTTTGATTTTTGTGGAAGCAAGTGCGTACCTGCTAATTGGGCCAGTGATTCAAGTATAAAAAGTTAGCTAGTTACGCACTCTTCAAATTATTCACAACAAGAGTGCCAGCCAAAGGCTATTGCTATTTGTTATTTAATAAAAATAAGAAGACTCTCTGAAACAAATGCAGATTGTCTAAGGTTATTATTTTTGGAGATCCAAACAAAAACTGGCAGTGAATGTATCTCACTTAGATCTGACTTGCAAATCACTTAAGCGAGCCGTAGGCACAAATCAGTGGGCGCTCTGCTTTCAACCAAATTTTGCTAATTCCTTCTGGTTTGGGCTCCATACATTTCAAAGTGGTTTTTATTCCTACTCAGAATAACAATATGACTACTTTCATGGAATCATGGAATGGTTTGGATTGGAAGGGACCTTAAAGATCATTGAGTTCCAACCCCCTGCCATGGGCAGGGACACACCAGGTTGCTCAAAGCCCCATCCAAGCTGGCCTTGAACACTTCCAGGGATGCGGCATCCACAACTTCTCTGAGCAAGCTGTGCCAGTGTTATTTTCTTATACTTCCAATCTACAGGTAGGAAGAGACTAAAGTATTTCCCATTCTGGTGTGGTAGCTCTTGCTTAGCCATGGACCAGTCAGAATAGACACAACATGATATGTATGAAAAAAGTTCCAGTCCCCTTATGTTAAACTTAAAGCTTTTGACATGTAGGACTTTGTGCAGACTTCTCAAGGGAAACCACTTTTCTTTTTGAAGGTTAGTATTTTAAACTTTCAGGGAGCAACTTGAGAAAATCACATATTTCTATTGCCTTACGTAAATTTTCAGGCACTTCAGAAATTTTGTAGTGTTTTACTTAAAGTGACTATTGTATCTTGATCCAAGAGAGGTCTGTGGAAAGTGACAGGCTAAGTGGTTAGGTCACAGTTGCCACTTGCTACTTTGAAAATGAACCCAGGAGAACCAAATTCATTGCGTTTTATGACAGTGCTTCTTAAATAATAGCAACTAAATGTTGCAAGCCTTTGCCTAAATGCCAGCAACTGGTCTCAGTTCTGGCATTCAGTCTGTGGCTTCACGTGCACCAAAGCCAATCACTGCCCTGTCTGACAAGCCTTGCTCCTACTTTCCTAATTCCTTAGCTGCTGGGGAGCTGTAGTTTAAGCATTGTGAGAAACTGTACTTTTGGTTAATTTTAATTTTCATACTACTGATATAGTTTATCATTCTCAATAGACTTATGCTGAAGCATGAGTATTTGCCTCAGTGCAGTTTCTCCACAACTATCAACTGAGAGGAGGTGGGGGTTGGTATCTTCTCACAAGTAGCAGGCGACAGGACAAGAAGTTGCACTAGGGGAGGTTTAGATTGGATATTAGGAAAAAAATCTTCACAGAAAGGGTTGTCAAGCATCGGAACAGGCTGCTCAGGGAAGTGGTGGAATCACCATCCCTGGAGGTATTTAAGACGTGTAGATGCGGTGCGTAGGGACATGGTTTAGTGGTGGTTTTGGCCGTGTTAGGCTGATGTTTGGATTCTTATGATCTTAAAGGTCCCTTCCAACCTAGAGGACTCAATGATTCTTGCTGGGGCCACCAGCAGCTGCGTTTACCTCCAGACTCCCCTCAGTGCCAGCTGCCCGCCAGCTCCGCATTTCACCCCCAGCATCCTTCTTCCCTTGTGCGTAGCGGCATCGTTTTCCCCGTTTCCAGGCTTGACCCCTTCAGGCTGTTTCTGCCATTTTGTTTGCCTCTGAACTACTTATTATTGATCCTTCTGTTCTGAAATACTTAAAAACTCTGCAGATGTTCCCTAAAGTGATTAAAAAAAAACACCAACCAAAAGAAAAACCACCCAAACCATCTTTTGCATCCTACCTAAAAGGAGACTTTTTTTTTTACTATTATCGGCCCGATGTCAGACGCACCCTCCAGCCCACCCCAGATCCCCCCGACGGCCCCTCACCCCCGCCCGCCCAGCCCACCCGCGGCACCTCCGCGGCCCGCTCCGGGACAGGATGTCCCGCCTTCCCCGCCCCTCCTGGTTGGCTCAGAGGTTTGCTGGCGTACTGGGGGCCGGGCCGCCAATTGGCCGCGTTTCCCCTGCCTCCAGTACCGAGGGAAGGAGGGGGGAGGAGCCTGCGAGCGGCTCTGCCGGCGGAGGCGGGGAGGGAGGGGGTGGGAGGGGAGGACGAGGGAAGGAGGGGCGAGGATTACCGGGGGCCGGAGCGGGCGGCGGTAGACCGAGGCGAGGGGCGAGGAGCCGCCGCCGCTGCCGCCGCCGTCGTCGCGGCCGGCCGGTGAGTGCGAGGGAGGCTGGCGCGCGCCCCGGCGCCTCCATCTGGCTCCGGGCCTCGGCTGCCGCCTGGGAGGGGATGGCGGGGGGGTGAGGTGTGTGTGGGGGGTGACCCTGATAATCGCTTTATGTTGGCCTGCGGCTTGCGTAATCTGCGATCAATTATTTATTTCATGCACCACTTATGGGGCGGAGGGGCAGCGTTAGGCCGCTGGTGTGGCTCGGTGCAGCAGAGGGGAGGCTTCCTTCCAGCAGTGCGTTACAGGGAAGGGAAGCGGGGAATTTTTTGAGGGGGGTTCGAATAGTGTTCTTCATGCGAGATCCTCTCCCCGTGCGATTTCGGGGGATGTGAACGATCTTCTTCACGATAAATTTTTAAAGGATCGAGTGGAAGCCATCCTAGTCTGAAGAAAAATAACCTTGTGTGGTTTATTTCATGTGGTAGATTGTTATTTTTCTCCATCTGTGGCAGGTTGGGCTGCTCAGCCAGCCTGGAGAGAAGGCTGGAGAAGGAAAGATGTCTTCTGAATCTTTTTGTCTGGCTGCTCAAGCTAGGTTTGACTCCAAATGGTTGAAGACAGACTTACAGGTAAGGAGTTGGATAGTTGTATTGCATCGTGACCTTTCAGGTGCAGATCAAGGATGCTTTCAGTCTGAACGGCTGACAAACAAGACTGCAGCATTGCTCTTGAGATAGATGTATAGGATTTTTGAATATGCTGATTTAAAACTGATCTTGAAGAAACACTGACTTATTTTCAGCTGCAGATAGATCTGTATTGTCAGTACAGTCCCTTTTGCTTGGAAACAAGCTGGACCACATACGTATGTTATCTCTGCAGAGTGTCAGAGCACACAGCTGAGTATGCAGCATTACTGCTAGAACTATAAAGTCTTTATTTACACTGTTGCTAAACTTCTTGCCTCCATATGAGCTAGCAGCTTTAACACACAAGAGAACTGAAGTGGAATGTGATGGAAATCGAATTTATATTTTGAAAAATCCAGATTAGCTGTAGTTGCTTGTATAACTGGTATAGGCTTCCTTTACATTTTGGGTTTTTTTGAAGGGAGTTAATTTTTTGTCAGAGATACGTGGTTGAAATGGAACTGGTCTTTGTTGAGATGTGTTGGTTGGTGTTCGGTGAAAGTTTTCTTTTGTCTTAGAAGATGATCTGTTCATTTATAAAAGTTGAATGATAGGATACTATCATGTTTTCCCAATTCAGGTTTGAAAACTAGGCAGAAAATATAGAGAAGTAGAGTGGCTTGGGTCAGTTATGTTTGTTTCAGATGAAATGGATAACTGGAGTAAGTCTCTGTTCTGTCTGTAGTCTTCCTTCCCTCAAATGTTGCCTATAGATACCTTACTTTGAATAATCTTTACAAGTTCCTGCTCAAAACACTAAATTCTTGTTGGGGTGGGCCAGCCAGTGTTACTTCTTGGTTACAGATTAATAATAACAATAATAAATTTAAAAACTTATGTCCTGAGTGACTTTACCCGAAATTACGTGCTGATAGTCTGAATGGTTGAGTTCAGCTGTTCTTGTGGTTAGATGAGGGTTTTTCCCTATGTGGTTGTGATTCAAAAGCAGCCTTTCTCCAATATTTTACATCAAACGACCTAAATTGGAATCAGAAGTGACAGATATAGCCTTAGAGGTTACATTATTTAGTAGGTCTTGTATGTAAATACTATAAAATGACAGGGCTTGCCCTTCATTTGGCTAGATTTGTTGTGTTTTCATCTTTTATTCTTACCAAAGCAAAAGTTAAGATCCAAAGTTAGATATTTTGGCTAATGTGGTAAATTAACATAGTAGAAAACAGTTTGAAGATAAGCATATTAAGAAATACAGAAATATTTTTCTGTTTCCTGGAACCTGAGTTCTGGATTACAAATGTGTTGCTTCAACGATTGTAGAATAGAGGAAAATTTTAGCTGAAAAAGTGTCAATCTTTGTAACAGCTGCTGACTATGCATTGCCTGTTTTTCTTCTGTATTATATAGGGTGAAAAATGTGACTGTTCATGTGATTTGTCAGATTTTTCCTCTTACTTGTAGTGCCTTTTCTTCTACATCCCTTTTTTCTGTTTATATAAACTTTTGACAAGAGGGTTTCAGTTGCCATCCAAACGTTAAGGGTTATTTTCGGCTGAGTGTGTATAAATGCAATGAAATGTTTGTGTTTTATGAGACTGTTGGGTAGTTTATGTGTTGTAATAATTCCTTTGAATAATAAAAATCTCAATTTGTAACAACTTTCTATGAATAAGCTCTCTTATAAATAAGAATTCTTTACGAGTAATAACAAGTTAGACTCTAATTGCCAGGGTACTCTCTTTGTTTTCCTCCAATCATGCTGTAGTCAAAATAATGAGATTAATGAAAGAGAACAGTAATCATTTGTGATCTGTTGGACGCAAACATCACTTCTCTGGAATCTGAAGGCTAGCCAGGCCTCCTGGGTATAATACAATTTTCTTACTAGGTTTTTGGTATTACCCAGGTCCTCATCACAAAACTGTATCTGGATGTATGTGTTCAGTATCTTAAAAAATGTGCATGTGAATCTTGTATTGCTCCTTTTTAATGTATTAAATGGCAGATGTCTTTTGTCAAGCAAAGGGATTTTGGGCTCTTTTTCTATTGCGTATTTGACTATTTTAGCTGCTTGTTGACTGGCATGATCTAGCTGTGTGTAAAATTTCTTTATAGGTGTAAGTCCTCTCTCTTAATCCTTTAAGAGTGTACTGAATATGCTGATTTCCTACTATGTGTGTTTTTACTGATGAGCTGTAGAAGGAGCTTACTGGTGTTCAAGACGCTGTCAACAGGAATTGTAAATATGAGCATAGTACCTAGGAGAGGTTTGAAGAAAGACACGCTAATTTATGTGAATTAATCAAGCTGACAAGTTATTGTTTGGAACTAGACCCTGAAACTCTTCACTTTGCAGCTAAATTTTTAACTTTTCACTATACAGCAGTCCAAGAATGGGTAGATGAAAGTTCCTGGAGAAACAGAATTATACCAGGGAATTCTTACCTTAGGAGACATACACAGATTGATTAGTTTTTAAAATGAGCTTTTTTTTGTTTGTTTTAAATGTTCTTTGCTGCTGCAAAATCTGGGGAGTGTAGCTAGAATCGGAAATTAAATCTTGTATTTGGTGTGCTAGCAGTCTCCAAAGTCTGATTTGTTTGGGTTTTTTTTTTTTTTTGTGTCACTGTTGCCAGAGAGTTTGCTCTTTAGAGTTGATGGCTGTAGCAGTTATTGTGGGTTAAGCCAGTGAAATCTCTCTGAAAATCATGGGATTCTTATTTTGCTTTAGCTCAAGACGATGTTGCATTAATAACGTAATACATAATATTATAATACTATGTGCTTTAACAAGTCTATAGTATAGTGGTATTAATATAATAAGAAAAGAATGACACATGGATTTTAGCATGGATTGTGTTTAATCACCTGTGCGCGTCACTGTTCCAGCTGGCATCTAGGACAAATTTAAATGTTCTTACTCAGTTTTGGGATGTTACTGTTAAGAGACAAAGCCAGTGTAAACGTAGCATATTATTATTGTTCTTAAGAGACTGTCAAAAGACACAAGCCCTTTTGTAATAGCGGTGAGTCTCTAGCCTGCAGGATTAACTGGTGAAATGTTAATGGAACTGTTTCTTGTCAGTAAATATTTTTTTTTGTTATATTAATTTATCTGAAAATAATCAATATTATTATAGGAAGCTGAAATGCTCTACAAAGACCCAAGTGCACCTCATAACTATTCCATGTCTTTTTATTAACTTTGTAATTGGTTGACCTCTTACTGTATGATTTACAACTGCTAGTATAATTTTGAACTGATTAGAAACATTTTTTTTTTAATTAAAAATCTAAATTTCCTGGTGCAGCAAAATTGAGATATTCTGTGTTGTCTGAAAAAACACAAGCTGTTATAGCAGCTTAAAAGTTAGGATAGTTCAGCTCAACATGAGGTAGCATCAGTAGTAAAATATGTAATATGAGAAGATACTACATATATCAATAATGTGTGGATAACATCATCATTAATAAAATAATCCTATGAAGTTATAAAACAGGTGGATTTTAGTACAGGTCACTTTCATGCATCATGTTTAACTTAGTTGCTAGAAAGGTTAGCCTGTCACTTAAATTTCCAATTTATTTTTCTAGATTTGGATTAATACATTTAAAATGACCTATTTATGTCTCTTACTAGTAGAAACCATCACATTCACAGCAAAATCTGTGTGTAATGGGAGATTGTGTTTTAGTGGCTATTTCTAAGGAAGAAATCCTTTTTTAAAAAAGGAAAGTATGAAAAATATACGAATAGAAGGGAAGATTAAAATTATTTACTTAAACCTAGATACCCAGTTTGCTGAATCAAAGTATGCTTAAAATATTTCCAATTAAATAGATGTACCATACTACTAATTTAGAACCTTATGCAGAGAACTTTAATTAGTGGTGGCTGAATAATTAAAAAACAGAATTGCTGTCAGCTAATGGGATGCATGTGTGTGTTTGAATGGTGTTTATTAGTCTGCTTATTCTGGATCCTGTGGAGAACTATTGTGCTTAGTAGTAGGGGTTACAGGTGAAAAACTTCCATTTTCCTGAAGTGTGGAAAAAGACTTCAGGCAACAGTCAAGGTGCGAGAGCTGTCCACAAGAGCAGTATGATGCATCTTCATCAGTTTTCATTGAGTTCGTGGTTGGCAGGCTATTTCTGTAGTCTTTTGCCACAGAGATGAGAGTGAGTTCTTTAAAATGAAACAGCCACCTGTAAGAGTTGCATTAGTCTGAAACCTTTTTACTTTCCATTCAAAGTTAAATTTGGCATTTTGATTTTCATGAAAATGCCATTCTTCTAGCATCTAGATCAGTGCCTTTGCTTGTAAGAAGATAATGTAAATAAACAATGTCTTTGTTAGTGAAAGTTGCTTTCTCTATTTTGTTGATTTTCTGTTAATTTCCTTCTTAGTTTTGGTTTTCTGATCAAAAAATGAAGGGCTTATGTGGAAGTTCGTATAGAAAACTGCAAATGAGAACTCCTACATGTTTAAAGGAAGTGAGGTTTGCAATAGGCTTTTATTTTTTGGGTTTTTTTTTGTGGTGTTTTTTTTTTTTAAATTTAAAAAAATGAAGTAATGCTGTCCTTCCAAAATAAGTGATTTCCAGAGGGAGGGGTAAGGACTATATGTGGAGTGATAGGTTAGAGAAATTACATTTAATGTTTATGCAAATATTTGGGCTTAAACAGAACTACTGTTCTGCAAATGGAGAAAGTTAGAGAATTTGTCCTCTTAAGTTTGAGGAAATTGCACAGTTTTTCTTCACATATGACCATTAACTATTAATAAACTTCTGGAAGACTAGTGGACTGTTATTATGGGCACATTTCTAGTTTAACTCTTAGTCTGTTGAAGTAGTGTGGGGCTGCTGAACTTTCCTGTCTTTGCTATCAGAGGTTTAGAGCAGTATGTTTAGATCTAATGATGTTTCACTGTGCTTTGCATAGGTGTGATAAGCAGCTGTGCTTTCAGGGCATGCTTCAGCAGGGAAGGAAGGAAGGAAGCTAGAGCAAAATACTGAAGAAGACGACAATGAAAAAGGAAACAACAATTGAATGGATTCAAAAAAACCTGAAAAAACCTGAGAGACTTGGGAAAGGACTTACTGTTCTGTGATTTTCTTCAGCAATGCTGAGCTGAAAAAAATAATTCTTGTTTTTTAATCTATTTGTAAAGAAAAATGTTTGGTTTTCTTTTGTGTGTGTGGTTTGTTTTTTTTTTTTTAAGTAGTCTTTAAAATGCAGCCAATGGCTAATGCAGAAGAAACTGAGTGAAAGAACAGATTCCTTCCTCCTCCACCCCACTGGCAATTCTGAGGCAAAGATTATTTAAGTGGCTTATATTCTAAATCCATATTGACATTTTGTGATTATGAAGTCACTGTCTTAAGTTTCCAGTGCAGTTATATAATCAGGAATCTTACCTGAAGTAATCCTTGTCTTTTGTGTCATTTTCTTTTCCTGGCGTCATTTTTCTTGTGCTCAAGTTAACTTTTACAGATGCTTCTATGGTTTCTGCCAGAAAGTTAATGAAACCACATCAAGAACATGATCTGCTGTACCACATGGATTACCTTTGTCTGACTTAATCAGTTGACTTCAGAACAAAATCACAGCTGCTGAGTATTCTTAAAATAACTTACTAAAAGCAAAATTGTAGTGGTGCTTTGAGAATTCTTAGAAGCGTATCCAGTTATGGTTGCAAGATTGAATTTTCTTGAAATATAAGGGAATGTTAATGCCAATGTTTTATTCTCTAAGAGTTGATGGGGATGGACGGGAATTTCACTGCCAGTGTTGGAGAATGGAAACAGCATATGCCAGCAACTGACGTAGATATCCCTTTGACTCACCAAGTATTGCACCAGACAGAATAAATGACAGTTTAACTGCACATATAAGATTAGCAAAAGATTAGAGTGGGGGCTGCCTAGTTTACAGTAGAAGTTCGCTTTGAAGTCTGCTTAGGCCCTTGCTTTTTTGGTGTGGGATAAATGAGCGGGGCTGAGACTTAGATCTATGTGGGAAGTACGAATTTGGTGAGATACATGCCTTAGAAGTGTGTAGAGACCAAGATATGGCCTGGGGATGAGAACGTGTGACAAATGGTGGAAGTGGCTTGGGGCTTGTGAAGGTGAGATGCATAGGAGGTGATGATATGTGGTTGTTGTCTTATCTGAGAGGAGGTCAGGAGATACCGTGGGAAGAACAAGGGAAATTTTGGGCATTGCAACTTGATTTAGTGGAATGAGTAGGGGGATTAAGAACACGGGCTCAGGTTGTAAGGCAACGGATAGTGGTGATGGAGCATGGAGCTTCTGTTATCTCAGTCTTGGGAAGGCAGCATGTAGGTGTTGGGGCAAGCAGGGACTTGGGGTCCTTGTGGGGTTTTTCAAGAGTGTACATCTCTGGAACTGTTGCCAGTTACAAAAGTTTACTGAAAACTTAATTATTCTTAATTTGTCAGCTTACTGAGTTTGTCAAGTTCATCCCTTTAAACATTCACAAATGAAGTTACTAAATTATTAGAATGAAAGATGTTCACATAAATCAAGCAATCTAGTGAGAGAGTGTTAGACTTAACAAAACACAGGTAGGTACTCTGGTACTTGCAACCCCAGTATGGCAGAAAAAAAATGAAGACACCAAATGTGGTTTTCTTCTCTTGCACTGTACCATTGATTGCCTTGTGAACTTTCTTTCAGCAATGGAGTGTAAGAAGAGCCATATTTTTGAAGAAGAGTCATGTTTTTTTGAAAACAGAAACCAAAGAGAGGTGGTCTTGAAATTTGTTCTGAACAGAGTTCTGGTTCTCCTGTCTCAGCACTTGGATATGTTGATAGACTCCTTGCAAATGACTGAATGCAAGAAGTATTAGTGGGAGCAAAAGAAGAAAGCAATATGCGCTTGTGCTGGCTGAGATAGTCTTAAAACTGTAGAAAGGAATAAAAGCAGGATTGTGTAGTCAAAGGAGATACTTGAATTTTCTGCCATACAGTTGACTTAATGTTATCTTCAGCTGCTAGTTTCACAGAATCATGACTAGTTGAGGTTGGAAGGGACCTCTGGACATGATCTGGTCCAATTCACCTGCTCAGACAGGGCTGTGTAAAAACAGTTTCTCAGGCCATGTCCGAATGGCTTCTGAGTATCTCCGAGAGTGGAGGCTCCACAATACGTAAGTGCTTGGTCACCCCCGCAGTGAAAAAGCATTTCATGATATTCAGAGGAAATCTCCTGTGTTTCAGTTTGTTCTCATGGCCTCTGGTCCTGTCAGTGGGCACCACTGAGCAGAGCCTGGCTACATCTTCTTAACACCTTCCCTTCAGGTATTCTATGCATTGATGAGCATCCGGGTTTGGGGCAGAGCAGAGCCAACCTTCTGTTCAGTGAGAGAGGCTCTTGCTTATCCTTGTTGTGGCAACCAGGGTCAGCTCACCTGGCTTTTTACCCCATGTTTGCACCTGTGGGGAGGCGTGGACAGGTCAGGCGACCCAAACTGACCAGTAGGGTATTCCATCCCCTCTGCCATGCTCACTATAAAAGCTGAGGGGTAAAGGGGTCAGGATGGATGCTTCTGGAATGGCTCTCTTTCTTTGATGACTGATGCCTGAGGAAGACGCTGTCAGTTTGTCTACCTTCGATCCCCATCGACGTGTTCCTGAATCCAGTTCCCATTCGCCACTGAGACCAGTCTGGAACTTTCCCAGTGCCTGCCAGGGACATCTCCCTGGGAGCTTGATACAGTTTTATATATATATTTATAGATATTGTATCTGTTTCATTATTTCCTTTTTACTTTATTATTAATATTTCATTAAAGTAGTTTATGTTTTTTTCCTAAACTCATAACTCTCTTTGTTCCTCTTCTTCCTCTCCTTGGAGTGGGATTTGGGGGAGAGTGTCTGTCGTCTTGTCATTGGCCAACCCAGCCCAAATTATGACAGTGAGTTTCCCCCTGAGCCTTCTCCAGGCTAAACAGTCCCAGCTCTCTCAGCCTTTCCTCATAGGAGAGATGTTCCAGTCCCTTAATTGTCTTCCTAGCTCTTTGTTGAATTCTGTCCAGGATATCCACGTCTCGCTTGTACTGGGGAACCCAGAACTGGACCCAGTATTCCATGTGTAGCCTCACCAGTGCTGAGTGGAGGGGAAGGATCACTTCCCTCCTTCCTTAGGAGGCAACACTCCTCCTAATTCAGCCCAGGACACCCATTAACCTTCTTCGTGGCAAGGGCACATTGGTGGCTTATGTTCAACTTGGTGCGCACCAGGACTCCCAGGTTCTTTTCTGCCAAGCTGCTTTCCAGCTGGGTTACCCCCAGCATGTAGTGGTGCCTGGTGTTGTTCCAGTTTGCACTTCCCCTTGTTGAGCTTCATCGTGTTCCTGTCAGCCCATTTCTCCAGCCCATTGAGGTCCCTCTGGATAGCAGCATGACCCTCTGGCATATCAGTCACTCTTTCCCATTTCTGTTGGTTGAGTGAAATACTTCTCTTGGGGTTATAGAACTTTGGGATCATGAAAATAAAATCGCTTGAATAGTTTAGCACTTAAAACCTCAGACTTTCCTTTCACTTTTTTTGGCTATCATAGTGTCAATTCACTGTTTAATATGTCTCCTGAATGTCAAGTAGATTAATAGTGAACTTGTTACAGTTTGAATTGAGTTGCCCTCAGTTAAGAGGGATGAATTGGTTGTAAATTTTGTTTCTTAATTGCCCATTCAGTTGGCTGGTTTGATTATTGCTACAAAAAAAGTCCAGTGTTCCTTTACTTTCAAACATGGCTCCTTTTCTCCCTCCCCCAACACATACACCACTGGCAAAACGTTAACTACAACCGGGATAAAAGCAAAATTGTTTATCTGAAGGCTGCTTATGGTGTAAGCTTCCACATGAGATATTTGTTAGAAGGAGGGAAACTCTCTGACCTATAATCCTGGTGGTTGCTCTATCTTTATGCAACATACCAAGAAAATGACTTTGATAAGAATTTTAACACCAACCCAGGGCAGAAGAAATTTTGTTTACTTTTTCAGTGTTTAGTTGCTTGAAAGACTTGCGTGAACTTTGTGCCATGTGAAAGGATTAGAGGTTAAAATGGAGAAAACAATTCTTGATTCTCCTTTACAGCAATGCTTACAAAAGTAGTAAGTTTTCTGAAATTAAACAATGCTGCATTATGAAGAACCTTGAATTCAAAGCCTGTAGGCCTTTAGATTGTAAGCTTAAGGACTGTGAGAATACTTTTTCATATCAAAGTGATATGAGAATGTAAAATAAAATTTATAAAAAGTTCAATGGACAAAAATCTTAACTTTGTGAAAACCGTAATTTATTATGCAACCCATCTAGAGGGTTGCCCTGCTCACTGTTTTTTCAAGCTTGTATTTTAGCATAGGTTAGCATTCAACAGGTGAATGCTTAGGAAAAAAAAATCTTCTATGACATATGAGCCCAAAATAGTGACAGTTGTGTTTAGCTATTTTTTTGCAAGAAAAAACTTGTGAAAAATAAATTCCCCACTGAAATATATGACAATATCTGATAAAGGAGAAAGCGAATGACATTTATCTTTGAAATATTAATATACTGGGAACAATGCAAGAAATACAGTCAATGGTGAGTGGTTGATTATTTTTTTCATTGTTGAAATGCAACTTCAGACTATTACAATTTTTAAAAAAATAAGCCAAATATAAAACTTTTAGCAAAACACAGAATCTTTGAAAAAGCTTTATGTGCTGTCAAGCCCTGAAGAACAGGGACTGTGCCTTTCAGTAAAGCGTAGTCACAGTGTAATTCTGGTGCTGCACCATTAATAAATTGCAGATAAGTTGAATAATGTCTAGCTCGTGCTGTGTGATTCTCTTTCTTCTTATCCCCCTGAGATCAGGAGATAGCAAGTGAAAAATACATACTATGTGTTGGCTCATATTTTATGCTGAAAGAAAAACGATTGTAATTATTAATATGTGTTGGAGTGAATTTCTGAAGTATGCCATTTGAAGTCAAGAAGATACTGTGGTAATTTAGTGTGTTACAGTGGTGTCAAAACATGCAATTTGTCTTTAATTCTTCATGTTAACTGAGATTAGCTAGATCAGCAAAAGACTTCTCTGCTGGTGGTTCTGACTCTTAAAAGCTGCAAACTTTAATCGTTAAAATATCGTTAGGAAATAGATCACAATAAAGTATAAGCAGACTTCAGTGTATAAGGGTAAAGATTTTCCAGCCGTTGTGTAAGTAACATCTTTGTGTTACTCCTCAGTTAAAACACTTTGGATTTGAATGCTAGTTACATAACACAAAGATGCTTCTGAATAAGCCTTCAGCAGTTGCTTTTTTTTTTTTTCTGTAAATGTCTCCACTGCACCACTTTGGTAGGCTAAAGGTGTTCTGTTTTTCAATGCTATGCTCCCTTATGCTCATCCTCCCTTACGCTATACGGTTGCAAATTATGGCCTGGTTATTACGGAATTCTCTTGGGAATTTGACACCTGTTGTGCAGCGTTTCATAAAGCGGAGAACAACATCAGTCGAAGACAAGTTATCCTGGTCATTAGGATACTGCAAGGGAGATCCAAATTGATAAATCATTAGGAGACTCGTGTTACAGCAGGCGCTTTTATGAGCGCTTCCAGCCAGCACAGCCCTGCCACTTCTTCTTTCGCAAGAATTTGTCCTGTTGCCAGTGGTGGTGTATTGGGAACTGACCTGGGGTCAGGTGGCCCCTCGCTTTTCCCCCCAGGCACAGCTGGTTTTAGTCTTGGTGGGTTCCATAATCTGCTTCAGCAGATGATCATGCACGTGCATTGGTCTGCATGGGAGAGGAGGCACGGTAGCGGCTGGAAGGAGGAGGGAGGGCTGTGAGAGATGCTTTGCACAGCAGGGCCGGTTTGAACTGGATAAATACGTTTATGAATCTGTGCCTTGGAAGTCATGTGTTCTGGTTGAGTGCCCAGCTCTTCGGTTGCTGGTTTGGAGAGGGGACTGTAGTGACTTCCTTCAAGCTTCCCTGTTTTGTGACTTTATGCAGCTTGGCTTTGTTTGGATAGCTTTTTGTGAAGGCAAAAAGGACACCCCACCCCGTACCCCCTGGATTATCGCATGGTGTCATCTCAAATGTGTGGATAGTTCTGAGGTGACCAAACCATGCTTTTGGTGTATTTAAATACAGTGTATTTAAATGTAATCCATACTTGTTGTATTTGAGCCTGTTTAAAAGTTACTGCTTTGAGCTTTTAGTCTGAAAACACCATAGCTAGATAATCCTGAAAAGATCCCGAAGATCATTTAAATCCCAGTCATATACACACATGCACACAATGAATGTACCAGTGAAGTGAGACATGTGTTCTTTCTTCTGGAACAAAATATAAAATCTGATGTATTTTAAATGTTAGTTTGACTTGGCTTGAGAGAAAATTGTTGTGTGTAACTATATATCATGTATTATTTTTAACAGCTTGCTTTTACACGAGATGGACTATGCGGCTTGTGGAATGAAATGGTAAAAGATGGAGAGATTGTATATCCTGGAACAGAGTTAACACAAAGTGGTGAACTACCTCCAAGAAAAGGTATGAATTTTTAAATTATTTTTATTTGTTCACTCTTTTTCAACTTGATGAAGAAAATGGAATTCAGATTTCATACTGTGACAAAACTTTGGTTTATTGTCACCTGTCTATACAATTTGCAGGTGTTCATGTTTTGAGTTAAATATAATTGAAACTGATTTCTTAAAAGTGTATAGAAAGGTAATGTTTTAAGCCTTCGTTTGAAGGCTTAAATCTATTCCAGCCTTTTGAAATTAAACTTCATAACTAGGCATGTTATTATGAGAGAGGTTTGGCAGTGTCCTTTTGTTTGGTATGCTTGGTCTGTTTACAGCTGAAGTCTCTGTTTAAAGGAAGTGGCCTGAGGAATGGGGTAAAGCTGATACTGCTATTTCTAATTTTGTTTACAATCTTCATAAAGTGACTAAAAGGTCAGCTAAAAAACTGTCCACAATCTGACTGAGAATGTAGTGTTATTCTTTTTTTTCCTTTTTTTTTTTTTGCCTTTTAGTGTACTTGAAAGCAGTTCAAACACTGCTAATCCTACAAATAGCAGAGTAGCGCATCTGTTTAGAGAGATTATTTTTGTCGAGGTGGATTTTGTTTTGTGATGAGTTTTTCCAAAAATTGAATGATTCTGCTATTGCCTTTTTTTCTTCTGCTGATTGTGGAGCTCTTTTGACTTCTTGTTGAACAGAAAACTAACTGGGTCAAAAAAGGAAAAGGTTTATGTTTCCTAATCTGCCTGAAATGGGTTCACCCATTCATCTGAAATGGTCAGATAAGTTTTGTCAGTAATTCATGTGACCCTCAAATAAATGAGGAGCTCTCTAGGAGAAGGGTGGAAATACTGCCTTTGGTAGCAGTAAACTGTTATTTCAGCTTCTGTTACTTCCTGTACTGTACTGTTCGATAGATGTGATATTTCAAACCAGTAATGCTTGATTCCATATGGAGAGAATTTTTTTTAGTACCTATGATTTGTCTCCTTTAAAAAAGGTGGGGGGTAAGAAAAAAAAATATTTTTGACTAGAGGAAGTTATTTCTACAGGAAAAAGAAGAAGGGGGTAAGAAAAACAAAAGCCTTTTTGACTAGAGGAAGTTATTTCTACAGGAAAGAAGCTAAAATAATTAGTTTATGAGAGGAGAGCGAGTTATGTTACTTTTTATCAAGAGTATAAGCTTCCTAGGCTGTGGGTGGCTGTGTGCGGCTGTGTGCTTTAGGAAGGACTAGAATTATGCTCCTAACTGTTTCAGAGCTGGAAAACTTTTTTGTCCTCCTTCTTATGCTCACCCTGTTAAATATTATTGTTGACACTGGACGAAAATACAACTGATCTTATCAGAAGGGCTACTACAGCAGCTGGTCATGAAATGAGTGGAGGTAGTGTAATACTTTTCTTCTTAGGATTAGCTAGTTTAATGTGTATTACTAAAAGACATAAACTTCATGCAGTGGAGGGTTATCCCATAAATGAACCATGTGAAATGCTTTCCTATTCACTGACAGCTCATGGTAGAGGTGTTGTGACAGTTGTGGTACATCATTTCAATATACTCTGCTGTCAGATAGCAAAAAGATAACAAACATCTGTAATAATAAAGCCAATATATTAAAGTAAATAGCTGCTTTACAAATGAAATTGATGCAATTTCCTCTTTTTGTGCCAGGTACTTACGCACTGTTTTTAGAATTGTACCTGTGCCGGTCTTGACATAAAACTGTTCTTCCAATATCTTTATAGCTAAGTAGCCACAGAGAATGGGAATTTTTGTTAGTTATGGTGCTCTAGTGCTTTCAGTGATTCTGAGAAAGCTTATAGAAGGATGTCGTAGTATAATTGCTATTTGTTTTCAGGTGAGTCATTGAAGTGTCAACTAGGAAAATGCAAGCTGTCAGTTTTGATCCAAAATGTAGACAGCAGTATAAAAACCAGAAGTTCTAAGCAAGTCAATCATCTCTGACTTCACACGTTCATCCACGCTTGGGACACCTGTTCTGAATAATGGTGTGTTTCTTAAAATGAAGTTTTAATAATGAAGTTTTTTTAAAAGTGTTAAGTGTATGTAGGTACATGTCACTTGCAAGGATCAAAAAGGTATATAAAGCGTTAAAGGCTGTAGGATACGTTACCTAAAAATACAGAAATTCTGAGAACTTACTGTGGAAATAAGGCATTTATTTTACCTTAAAATGTCAGTGGTCCAGGCTGTGATGAGGCTTTCAAAAGCTTTCTTATATCTGTGTGTGAGATTTTTTTTTTCTTTTTTAAACAAGACTGCCCCTTGTTGTTTCCAGTACTGTGCCTTGGTGGGCTGACCTTAGCCAGCTGCCCACCCAGCTGCTCACTCACTGCCCCTCCTCAGTGAGGGAGGGAGAAAATAAAATGGAAAATCTTGTGGGTTGAGATAGAGCCAGGGAGATCACTTACTGATTCCTGTCATGGGGAAATAGACTTGAGTTGGGGAGAATTGATTTAATGTATTGCCAATTAAGATAGAGTTGGAGAGTAAAAAAGAAAAATTTAAACACCACTTTCCCATCACCATTCCTTCACAGGCTCAATGTCACTCCTTTTTTCCTGACTTTTCTAGCTGCCCACCCCAGTGGCACAGGGGGATGGGGAATGGGGTTGCGGTCAGTCCTTAACAGTTCATCGCTGCTGCTCCTTCTTCCTCACACCCCTGATCCAGCATGGGATCCCTCCCACAGGCTGCAGTCCTTCATGAACTGCTCCAGCACGGCCCTCTCCACGGGCTGCAGAATACCCACCCTGGTCCTCTCTGCCCACCTCAGGGAATTACCTGCTTCACCGTGGTCTCTTCGGTGGGCTGCAGGGGAGTACCTGCTCTGGCACATGGAACACCTCCTCCCTGCTTATTCTGTGACTTTGGTGTTAATATGCTGTTCCTCACTTCTCTTTCTCCCCAGCTCCTCCTCTGCCTGTCTGTTGCTTTTGCCCTTTCTTACACGTGAGGTGCCACCATTTTCACTGAGGGGCTCAGCTGTGCCCTGTGGCAGGTGCGTTGGGACCACTGTGTCTGACATGGGGTAGCCATGGCCTGTCCTCACACAGAGGCCACCCAGCAGGTGTTGCTCCGTGCCCACACCAGAACCTGGCCCTCTACACCCAATACGTGCATATGATAGGTTAGGTATAAATAACAAATGGACATAGAGATCCTTTCTAAAGTGAGCATTATGTGAGTTTCTTGGTGTTTTACTTCCTTTTACCAAATTCTTTGACTAGCGGCATGTTCAATATGTTAGAGAAAGAATAGAGTTCTTCTAATATTTTGCATTGGATGTCCCGTGATTTTGAGATTTCTGAAATATCTTGATTTTGCATCATCTTTACTTTTGCCTTTATCAAAAAAGGGATCGAAATAGTGGCCGGGTGCTCCTGGCTAAAAGCTGAAGTAGTCTCCAGAGACGCCATCCACAGAGCATGCTCCTTCATCTGTTCACTGCTTTGCAGTCATTTTTTCTGAACCACAGGCCTGTGAAAAGATCATGTTTGAGATGACTTGGAATCCCTTCTGTCTTTCGTTTTGCATCCTTAAAAGTAGCTCTACGTACATCAGTTTTCTGACACATTGTGATTTTCTTAAAAATTTAAATTGTGAATTGGACTTAAGTAGCACAAATATTCTGCCATTTTGTTCCTTTGGAGGGGTGAAGCGTAGGTATTATATAGCACAGATTGCATCTGTTCTTTTTCACAACTGGAGTGTCTGTCGTCTTCTACATAGGTACTGCTAAAACACCTATTTCTTGAAAAGCTACAGTAGTTTAGAAATTTGAATATAGCTTTTTCAGGCTCTTAACTCATAGAATGAGTTCTCTTTCCGTGAAGTTAGCCTTCATAAATGCCATTGTACTGGTCTGCAGGATTGGTAAAATACAGTAATCTTTCTCACTAAACTTGGGCTTTGAGAAGAAAAAGCTAATCGAGGCTATTTCTGGTCAGTGTTGATCAGAATGTATATTTGATTCCATTAGGCAGTAGTGAGTCTTGGAACCAGAAAAATTGGTGGTCAGTTTGTACCTCTGAACTTGCAGTTTGAATTGAGTTGCATGAAATTAAAATCTAGAATGTTTCAGTCTGTTTAGTTGGTAGTTACTGGTTTTGCATAAATGATCTACAAATGTAATTCAAGAGGCGAGGTGAAAGTACATCTCAGTAATGATATTTATATTAAAAGCAGTATATTTTAGTCTCGGTACTCAGATTCTGCTGCTATGTAGACAAATTTGGAGATAAAGAGGAGAGGTTGCTGTAAGTAGTCCTTTTATTCAGGCTGTTTTGAGAAGTTCTGATTTATGCTCATGCATTGTAACCCCTTTTTCTTCACTAGTGCTATAGCTCTGTTGATGCTGACAGGGCTGCTCAGAAGAGGCATTCCACTCTTTCAGGGGATATCAGCAGTGGCAATAGACTGGAGGACCATGCTATTGATAATGAACAGCATTCCTTTTCTCTCTAGGAAAAGTATGCAAATAGTGTATTTTTTTCCCCACTGTTATCAAGAACATTTGGTTAAGAATAACCTCTTTGTTTTTTCTTCATGGCACTTTCAGAAGAATGTGTTTAATAAAAGCATTCAACAGAATGTATTTGCATGCTTCCAAGTATCATCTGAGGACACAGCTGTGACAGTAATGATGTCCAAATACAGGTGCACTTGCGGCATGGCAAGTACTTAAAAGATATTCAGGCTGCCCTCAGGAAATTTGGGTCAGATTAGTATGTTGTATACTAGAAGCTGTGTACTGAAGATAGTAAAAAATGTTAAATAATGTTATTTTTACTAAATTCTTAAGTTAGAAAACTATTACTGTAGTTTTTTGAGACATATGAGTCAACTATGCACTAGGCAGGTCTCTGTTTTTTTGTGGGTTTTAAGTTCCGGGGCAAAAATACAAAATCATCGGCTTCATCCCTCTGTCCTGCCTTTGGTAAACACTGTGGGCTTCCTCTTCTCTTCTGTTCCCCCTTTCTGGAAAGTTGGACCTTTGTCAGCCTAGTGCTGTTGAATGTGCAGACTTCATTTAGTGTTGCACCTGCATATAGGTAATAAAGTCCAAAAGGCACAAGCAGTTCCAGAGAGGCTGGCAAAAAACAACTCTTTATGATAAGAATAGCAGTATATGGGAATTGATTATGGGTGCTGGCGTTCAAACGGCGTACGTATCAAACTGTAATGAGTGAGCAGGCATATAGGCTGGCTCCTGCTTTGAGCCTCCTTTCCTGTGTGCGAAAGAACTTGTTAAAAGTGAGGAATGCCTCTTTTTCTCTCCCTCTTTGCTGCTTTCCCCAGCCCAGCTATAGTGGCTGCACCCAGTGGCTCAAGCGTCCAGCGCTCAGCTGTGAGTTGGTGTACTCTCTTTGCAGGACAGAGGGAAGTTCTGCAGTCACCCCGATGAACAGTTTGACTTCCTAAGTGTAAAATGCTTTACTGCATATTCAGCATGTAATTTACTAGATAATTTAAAGGATGCATTTAAAAAAAAAAAAAAAGTATACCAGGAGATAGAAGAAACTTTATTTCTGATTAGGATTAGGAGATCAGAATCTGAACTTCAGCACTTGGAAGGCTGTGTAAATATGGTTTGCAAATGGTTAAGCATGCATCCTTTCTTCACAAATAACTATCAGTTAAAGTTTATATACATACGTATATGTACATATATGAAGAAAAGATTTTTGGCAGAGAAAATATGATTATTTTGTATTGCAGCTGAAACATTTCCTGAGTCTGAGACTACCAAATGCTGTTTGAGAGTGGTTGTACAATGCAGCCCTTGCCTAAAGCACACTGTGTAGCTTTCCGCCTTGTGAATGGCAACACCTGTTGGGAAACTGTTGCAGGCTTTTTGTTTCTACTGAGGGATTCTGAACTCCATCAGTTCATTGGCATTTAGGAGCAGCACAAAGATCATACTGTAACAGGTGCCGGAGGCGGCTATGCAGTGTCAATTATTTTCTTCATTGAATAGGAAATGTAAGTTCCACCTTTAGTTGCTTCCTTTTTATCCTCTGTTTATGCTGGATGAGGCTATTGCTGTGGAAGGTAGAGCACGCGCTGCGAGCTACTGTGGTTTGGTTTGGGAGCTGACTTCTAATTGAGGGTGGTTATTCAGTTGCTCAGTTTTAACTGGCTAAGCGTACCTACCTCAGCTTGGAGGCTTAAGGTTGTAAAGCAGAAAGTCCCTTGAGGGAAATGTTCCATGGTTGTTTTTCTCCACCACAATACTCACGCTTCAGTCTAAGAAAAATGTGACAACCTGTTTTAACTTCACGGCAGCATGTTTTTGCATGCATTGTTTTGAAAACCTTCTTATTACTTGTTATTTTGGCCTGTGCTGGCTTCACTCAAGATTTCTTCTTCCCTGCCCCGCTTTCTGAAAAATCTTTGGCATTGCCTTTTTAAAAATCCCTTTCTTTAACCATAACTGAGCTTTCACAGTTACGATGTCTGTTGTTGCTGCTTTCAATTTAGACCGATACCAACTTTATCCCTCACGGTGCAAGTGTTTGTTTTTGTTTTTTTTTTCAAGTATTGTGAAAAGTCTTTGTGGAACAATTTGACATGTGCTTTTAATGTGAGTTTTAGCTCAGCTCCTTCCCACTTCTCCTCTCATTGCGCCCCTTTTCTGCTCATACAGACAATGAAAAAGAAAACGTCCCCCCTGTGGATTTGCATGTCAAAGTTGGTTTTATACAATACAAAGTTTAATTTCCAGCCTGGGCTGGGGCCTTCTTTATTTGCAGTGCGGAGTTGGGCAAAATGATTAAGTTCGTAGCCCTTCATTGTCACCCTTTGCCAAGGATCTGTTAAGAAGCGTAACGAGTTCTCTTACAGCTGCCTGCGAAATGTAGTGTCTTGGCACAACACCCTTCTACCCACTAACTAAAATCCCAGACCCTGCAGAGTGTGTCTCTAGATGTGTGGGTGAGTGGAGAAACAGTGAGATTATGGTGTTACTGTGGGAATATTCTGAACTACTGGGGCTAAACAGGGTCCTTAGTCACTGGTGAACTCTATAATGGAATTGGTGTCTTTAATATTATTTGCTTGTTTTTGGACACGTGTTACGATGCTGGTGACTGCTGTACCATAGGCTATTCCTTGGTGTTTGAGAGAAACGCTTATATTCTCTATGATTTCCACTTACAAGTGGGATATCCAAACTGCTTCTTCCTGTTCTCGAGTGACCTTTGCTATCCCCTCCTTAGCTCACAATCTCAGCTGCAGCATGTCTCCTGCAGTTATGTCTCCTTTTATTTTTTTCCTGTGCTCCTTCAGTCTTCATCTGCCACCTCCTGAGTACTCGCATGTGTTATAGGTTGGCTTTAATTTACAACTTGGCACCTTACACCTTGTACTTGTACTTAAGGCACCTTAAAAAAGTTTTATTTTGGGAGGTGCTATTGTCTGTAGCCTAATAAATTTTTAACAGAGGCAGTCACAGATGTAGTTACAAGCAGATTAGGCATTCGCTTTTTTTCAGGCCAGGTGGAAAGAATACTTGAATGTTTTTGTACACTCTGATAGGTGTATTTTGGATGTTCTGAGGTAATGAGAGCCTTTGATCTCCAAGTGGGGTCATGGTGAGTCTGAGACAGGCTGCAATCAGATGTGCTGTGTCTGGCTGCATCTGTAAAACTCTTGCTTATTATGCTATTTTGAAATATGCTGCTACAAATGTGAGATATGAAATAAGACAAAATTCTAATGCTTGTCTGGCTTGTTTTGGCTGTGACATTTGGGAGGGATGTCTCTGTAGACTAGGTTGGCAGATAGGAATGGAGGAGCAGTTGTTTTTAAGAGCCTGGTGAAAATGGCTGGAACTAAACTCTTCATTGGTAAGTTGCAAATGCTAGACTTAAGAAATTTTGGAGGATATTTTTAGAAAAGAAGGTCAGGGTGAGCAAAGCAGTTGCCAACGTGGCCCTTAATTGCAAGGCAATCTCGTGCATTGAACTGACTGGAGGTACGGGTATGGAAATCCATATCCCCAGTATGAACAAGGAGAGACTTCCAGCTGTCTAGTTCTACTGTGTTTAGAAAATTGGGACTTTCATGCAGCCTTTGATTACAGAGATAAGTGACTAATGTCTGTGTTCTGTCTTTATGAAAATGACCTCAAAAGGATTGCAAATGCTGTTTTGTTGCTTGGGCAGAAAGTGGTGGTATTATTTTCATCACTTGCTGTTAATTACTAAGATACTAGATACGTTACAGATGTTGAAATACTGTTCATAAAATTAGTGTAAATGCCAATATATAGCTCTCCTTGATTTTGAAATCAAGGCAATTGCTATCTTTTTTTCTGTGTTGGAAATAGAATATGAAAACAAATAAATATTACAGAAATGTGGATAGCTGGGAACAAAATCAGATTTAAAGAGCATCCTTTGTGATACTGTGTGTTGCAAATCCTTTGCAAGTCTTACGTGATGGTATTGATATTAAATGTTCATCCTCCCTAGGAGGTTACAGCAGTGTTCTCTGGATTCTAAGGTCACTGTCTTATGAAATGTAACATGAGACCTAGCACCTGTGACAGTTAACGTGGTAAAATACTACTTCCCCCCGCCCTGTACTAATAATGAAAGACAATATTGCTATAAACTTGTGGGCTGGCCATTTTACCTTTATATTTATAATCTAGAACTGAATTAAGGGGGAAGTAGCTTAACTGATCTTTTTTTTTTTTCCCCCTTTTTTTTCTTTAGATGATAGCACTGAATGCCAAACTGCATCAAAGAAAGAAGAGCAAAACGACAAAGAAAAGAAAGATGAAGAGGAGACTCCGCTGCCCACTTACAGGGCCAAATCAATTGTTGAGAGTTGGGTGTGGGGCAAACAACCAGGTATTACAGCTGTTTTGGTCGTTCTCACCGGAGCATGATGTATTCTATATTGATAACTACTTTTGTAGCATCATGAAGTAATTGGTTCAAATGTACTTGCTGACAGATGCATCTGTTAGGTTAGTGGAATAAGTTGGATAAGTGGTTAACTGTGATTCAACTTAAACATTTACTATAATTACTTTCAGATTTGATTAGACTCATGACTTGAAGAGTCAATTTGCACCTTTTATGCTGCTTGAAGGAATGATAAACTGACTTGGAACAAATGCAGTTATACAGTGAAATGTTACCATGTCTTCAGAATATTTCTTTTCAGTTGGAGACACTAAAAAGGAATTGCTTGGTTTATGGAGCCTGAATTTTCTGCAGGCAATAAAGGCTTAATAGTGATTTTTCTTTTTGATTTCATGGTCTGGTAGATAAGTTTGAGTGAATCACAGGAGAAAGGTTGAAATGGTTAGTTCAATTAACTGTCTGTCCTGACCTTTCCTGACAGTAATCTCACCTATTACAGCAGTGGAAAAATGTTTTGTGTGTTCACATCTTCATGTCTGGCTCTATAAAATACTGATTTTGATACTGAAGCCAGTTGAAGTTTATGGCTGTTTATTACTGCAGAACAGCAATTTGTTGTCTAAAAATGGCCACATTTAAAAATAGCGGATCAGAAGAAGCTTCACTTCAGTGGTTTGTTTTACAGTTCTGGTGCGTGATATTGCCAGATTCAGTTGTTGTCGTGTACAAACGTCGGAGACATCTGTTGTGCCCCTTTTTCTTTCCCCTCACCCAGAAGCACTTGAAGATCCCTGGGAAAAGTATTGTCTCTTCAGCACCAGAATCTGCATCTGTGTAGCCCTGTTTGCTAGGGAAACTATTTGTTTCTGTTGAGCCACAGATCAGCTGCTAGTCTGCTGTCCTCTGCTCTGTGCCAGCCGGCTTGCTCCCTTTTCTTAAGGACACGGGGACAGATGGACTTGCTGTCACTCTCGTAGTAGGACAGAAATTTGCCGTGTAGGAGGAATGAAAAGAATTGCCACTACAGTGGAAGGGAGAGTGAGAATTGAATGCGTTGAAGAGATGTAAGCTGAAGGTCACATTATTTTTGCTTTTATTTAGTGTTTGTTGCTGAAGAGTAAAATAGAACTGTTACACAAA
>KZ505724.1:122213-143104 GCA_002844005.1 Limosa lapponica baueri
TCCAAAGAAGGGGACTCCACAACCTCCCTGGGCAGCCTGTTCCAGGGCTCTGTCACCCTCACCGTGAAGAAGTTTTTTCTCATATTCGAGTGGAACCTCTTATGTTCCAACTTGTGCCCGTTGCCCCTCTTCTTGTCACTGTGAACCACTGAGAAGAGTCTGGCTCCTTCCTCCTTCAACCCACCCTTGAGATACTGTCAATATTCTGTCAGTAAATTCTTAAGTTATGTATAGAAGTAGGATTAAGCAGAGTACAAATGCAACTTTTTACAGAAGTAATTCCCATCATTTTGCTTTTTGAATGTGAAAAGTTGCAGTGAAAACATGAGTAGTACATCTACACATTTTGTTACTAAATTCTGTCTTTAACATAAAGGGAGAGTAACGTGACAGCTTTGAAATAAGAGGGTTTTCTTTTCCCAGGCACTTTATAATATGGGCTGTATCTGGGGTGAAAAGAGAAGCAGAAAATGAGTATTTCTGACTGTGAGCATTTTACTGGTAGAGGGAGGAATGAAACAGGGTTGACATGACCCAAGAGAGCTAAGGGTCCCACTGCTAGACAGTTGCATGTTGGGAGGAGTATAGGACAAGAGGAAATGGGCACAAACTTGAATATAAGAAGTTCCACCTAAACATGAGGAGGAACTTCTTTACTTTGAGGATGGCAGAGCACTGGAATAGGCTGCCCAGGGAGGTGGTGGTGTCTCCTTCTCTGGAGACATTCAGAATGTGCCTGGACAAGTTCCTGTGCAATCTGCTCTAGATGGACCTGCTTTGGCAGGGGGATTAGACTAGATGATCTCCAGAGTTCCCTTCCAACCCCATGTGATTCTGTGATGAGCAAAAACTATGTGAAAATTGAGTTACTGGTCTAATAGAGCAAACTGAGGTGAAAGCATATGTGTGCAAACATTAATCTGATGTTTCTTGCCTGGATGAAATTACCTTTAGTTTGAAGTAGTTTACTGATATATAAATGGAAGATTTCAAACGTGTATGTAACCTTCCTTCTTTTATTTAAAAAAAACCTGGATTTAGACTGAAATTAAATATACAGCAAATGCCTTGCAGGCAAGCATGTAATAAAACTGAAGTAATTTTGAGGGAGAACAGACCAGAGCAGTGATTTGCCAGAACACCAGTTGTTCTGCTCCACCTTCAAACAAAGCAGCCATATAGTTTGGCAATGCTAGGTCTTTGACAGCGTGACATTGGAGATCAGTGCATAAAAGAACACAGCATACACACAATTTAATTGCACACTATGTAGACAGGAACATATTAATAGCTATTTTGACTTTGAATCATATTGAAAGACAAGCAGCCTTTTAGTACAGGTGAAGAATTTGATTAGGCAACTGTTAAAACACTGTTCAGAAAAAATTTTGCTTTCTGTTTTTCTTTTGATAAATTCTCTATTCTGCTTTATACCTGTAGGTTCATTTTTCACTGGCCAGAGTTGCAGAAATAATGAGGAGGTGACACTTATACGTAAAGCTGATCTAGAGAACCACAACAAAGATGGAGGATTTTGGACAGTGATTGATGGGAAAGTGTATGATATAAAGGACTTCCAAACCCAGTCTTTAACTGGCAGTAGCATACTCGGTGAGAATCAGAGTCTGAATTAAAGACAGAAATTACTTCTATTTCAAAATGAGATGGCATAAACAAGTTTTTAGATATTATACTGACTACCTCATTCTTTCATTAGCTCAGTTTGCAGGTGAAGATCCAGTTGTTGCTTTGGAAGCTGCTTTGCAATTTGAGGACACGCGGGAGTCAATGCATGCCTTCTGTGTTGGCCAATATATGGAGGTAAAAATGTTATACATTAATAGATATACATTTCCTAAAGTAAAATATTGCTTTGCTTTCAGAATTCTTGTTGGAGCTCAGTTCTAGCTTTCAACTCCTATTTCTTTTAATTAGCCTGACCAGGAAGTGATTACAACACCAGATCTGAGTACTTTGTCATCACCTCTAATAGACACAGAAAGGAATTTGGGTCTTCTCCTTGGACTGCATGCTTCCTACCTGGCAATGAGCACACCACTGTCTCCTCTGGAAGTTGAATGTGCCAGTAAGCAGAACTTTATTTTGACCTTAAATAAGTGATAAATACTTGCATGTCAAAGCATGCAAGAAAAAGAACAGGCCGAATAAATTAGCTGGAAATCTAGTACCTCTTTAGTTTTGCTGTCTTCTGAAGAAGTTCTTTATTCTTAACATTAATTAACACACTCTTTGAGGTCCAATAATTTAGCAAGATTTAAATAAGGATTAGATAATTTTGAACAGTTAAATGTCCAGAATTTTGTAATATACAAGATAGGGAGAATATTGGAAAAGAAAGGAGTATCAGTTGCCTCACTAATTTGTGTTCCTTTAAGAGTGCCTGAAGCATCTGGTGTTGGATTCTGTCTTGTTGGGTATCTTAATTTGGTGAATAGAGGGTATAATTCAATATTAATCATAGAAAACTAGCTAAGGCCCTATTATCTTTAAACAGGGATGGCTGTCCTGTTGTCTAATTGCTCCTTAGTTGCAGCCCCCTTTTTTTCTGTGAAAAAGTTTTGGCAAATGGAAGAGCTGCTAAACCTTCTGTTTTGAGCTGTGTGTGCATTGTGTTTGAGGGAATTGTTGAGTCTTGATAGCTTAATCTTTCATCTGAATTTACATTTGTGTTTTCTTTTCTTTCTTCTAGAATGGTTGAAGTCATCTATCTTTTCTGGAGGCTTGCAAACTAGTCAGATCCATTACAGTTACAATGAGGAAAAAGATGAAGACCATTGCAGTTCACCTGGTAACACTACCCCAAATAAAGCAAAACTATACACACATCGATTAACTTTGAGTGACCATTCACAACCTTTTCTCCAAGCTATTGCAGATAATAATATTCAGGATCACACTGTGAAGGTAAGCCCTCAGTAGTTCTCTTCACAAAAAATGTTGCTGAAGGGAGACAGTGGTGGCCTGAAATAATTTTTTGGGTGAAAATTCTCCAGAAGTTATAGCAAAACAATTGTAAAAACTTATTTCAGACTTACTTTTTGTGAAGGAGTGGTTGAATACTATTAATGGATAAAATTTGCATGTTTCACTTGATATCATGCAGTTTCTTCTTTTGAATTTTTGAGTGGGAGGACTAAAAAATTTACATGTATTCTTATCCAAAAAAATTAACTATGCGTTACTTTTCATGTCAAGTTTTAGTAGCATTGACAGACTCCGCTCAATTCCAGTTGAACTAAGATGGAGTTTTCTTTCTCAAAGCAGATGTGTGTTGTGTCAGGTGCATATACGCCTTTGTCTTAAAGTCCCTTTGTGCCATGGGGTTCAGGTTTCACCTCATTGGAATTACGGATGTTATGAAAACCCCTAAGATTTACATTGATCACTGTTTTCTTGAATACTTTCAGTTTTTCTAAGCCTTTGAGTTCAGTTCCTTTATCAAAAAACCCCAAATAAGTCCTTGGGAGGCTAGAATAACCATAATGATGAGTTAGGAGAAGACAAAAATAGTGTTAGGTGACGTGGCTATCTCAGAAAGAGATAAAAGCAGTAGAAGCTTTGTTCCTTGAGCAAAGTTGCTCTTTGTACAAGAAAAATGATACAGGGTATTCTTTGTGGTATTTGTTTATAATTGCTGTGTATTAAACAGTGCATATTGTGTGTTGTATGTCACTTCTGAATGTTAGTTCGGATTGTGGAGGTTATTCAGTGTTATTTAAATGCTGGCTGCAGTATTTTGGGTCCTTTCACTGTATTTAAAAACAAAGTTAAATAGAGGCTGTTGTGTGTTTTTGTAGGACTTCTTGTGTCAAATAGAGAGATACTGTAAACAGTGTCACTTAACAACACCAATCACATTCCCTCCTGAGCATCCTGTGGAAGAAGTAGGACGTTTGTTGTTATGTTGTCTTCTGAAGCACGAAGATTTGGGTAGGTAGGCTTGTGGTATAGCTGTCCCAGAATACGTTTTGGACCAGTTTAAACTCTGCTATGGATGATTTTTGGAAATGCATATTCAGAGATTGTCTTTTCCCATTAAGGTCACGTAGCGCTGTCTCTTGTTCATCCTGGTACCCTTGGAGTTGACCAGGTAAAGCACAAAACCTTACCAAAATCTGTAGTGGATGTGTGTCGTGTTGTCTACCAAGCAAAATGCTCACTGATTAAGGTAAGCCTCTTACCTGCTGAAGTTCAGATTATTTTTCATTTGAAGTGTTCTATTAAAAAGTTGTATATGGTTCATTTTATTGTATATTAAACAGTAAACTAATCTTTCAATGGCTTTTCTAGACCCATCAAGAACAAGGACGTTCTTACAAGGAAGTTTGTGCTCCTGTCATTGAACGTTTGAGATTCTTATTCAATGAACTACGTCCCGCAGTTTGCAATGATCTCTCTATAATGTCTAAATTTAAACTTCTTAGTTCCTTGCCCCGATGGCGGAGGGTAGCTCAGAAAATAATTAGAGAAAAAAGGAAAAAAAGAGGTAAGGCAATGTTAATGTTGTATTTTCTTTGAAACTGTGAAAGTCAATCTAATTCCAAGGTCTGTTACTCTATATTTGAGACTCTTGATAGCTAAAGCATCAAAGCTTTTTGCTTTCTGCTGCATTTTCATGAAGTTTTCTAAATCAATGCTTACCTGTCAGTTCCTACAGCAAAAACAGGCAGACAAGATTCAAGGTTAGGTGAGGCATGCTTCTTCCTGTTCCAGCATATTAAAAATGATCCATCAATATCAGTCCCTCTGAATTGGTTTTAGTAGAGTTTAACCAGAAGTGGCATTTTACTAAAAATCATGTTTTATTAAAGCAGTGTAATCAAAGAACTGTTTAACTGGAAATAAATTAATGTGGTGAACAAACACTCAAGTGGTTTTGAAGCTGGTCATTAAAGATAAAAGTGTATTGCAGATATTACTAAAGCTAATTTGATAGTAGTTGGACATAGAGTTCACCAAGGGTACATTTCCATTGTAGTACAGGCAGATCTTAAGCATTCTGTGTGCTTAGACTATCATGCAAAACTAAAACGTTACACTGTAAAATATTACAGGTTACATGAGAAAATATATATATTTTTTTTAATTTCTAGTGCCAAAAAAATCTGAATCTGCTGATGTGGAAGAATCCAAACTTGGAAACGAAGAGAGTGATTTAGAGGAATCCTGTGTGGTACCTCACAGTCCTGTACCTATAGAGAAAAGGCCCATACCAATCAAATCACCCAAGGTAGGCTATCAGATTTTGAGTCAACCTTGTGAATAAAAATAACAAGAGGAAAAAATATTACCTAAAGCATGATTACTATAAGCTGGCATTTAATATTCTGATAATGGGAGTTTGGGATACATATATGGCACATTGTTTTAGTGAAACATGGATTAATTCTTAAAAATAAGCTTGTGTACTGCATATTTAGAATATGTAAAGGTACCTTCTCTAGTTTGTAGAGTACTAATAATCTTAGAAGTGTTCATATAAAGCTTAATTTCAAAATAAAAGGTTGTGATGGGCTACTTCCTCTTTTTTGAATATTAATACATTTGAGGTTTTATGGAGCAATTTTAAACAAGATAATGAGTTAAAAATAATACTAAGCTCTTTCCTGGCATTGGAGAAGTTCCCTCTTTCCCCCCCCTCCAAGTATTTTATATTTGGACATGGTTTTACATGAAATAACTTACATTTTCAGTAGTTTAAAATCTGCTTTAACATGCTACCTTCCTGTTTTTCAGGATAAGTGGCAGCCGCTTTTGAGTACAGTTACAGGTGTCCATAAATACAAATGGCTGAAGCAAAATGTCCAAGGCTTGTATCCACAGTCTGCCCTCCTTAACACCATTGTTGAATTTGCACTTAAAGAGGAGCCAGTGGACGTAGAAAAAATGAGAAAATGTTTATTAAAACAGGTAAAATAGATGAAAATGGGCTTGCATGTATTAGCAGTTTACATAAGTATGACAAGTTTGTTTTCTCTTTTTGCAGTTGGAAAGAGCAGAAGTTCGTCTGGAAGGAATAGATACTATTCTGAAATTGGCAGCAAAAAATTTTTTGCTCCCATCTGTGCAGTATGCTATGTTCTGTGGATGGCAGAGGCTTATTCCAGAAGGAGCCAATATAGGGTAAAACTTTTTGTTGTTTTTGCTTTCACAGTTCTTCACTAATCAAAAAAACAACTTATTTTTGTTGTTGTTTTTCTCCAAAGGGAACCTCTTACTGACTGCTTGAAGGATGTTGATCTGATCCCACCGTTTAACAGAATGCTGCTAGAAGTAACTTTTGGAAAGTTGTATGCGTGGGCTATTCAGAATGTCCGGAACATCTTGCTAGATGCTAATGCAAAATTTAAAGAACTAGGTGAATCTCGTTTTGTTGTTGTTGGCTTGGGGGGAAAACTGTTTTAAATTAATATTGATTTTTTTTTTTTAAAGTTCCCAATAATTGGTATCCTAAAATCAGTTCCCTTGGTTTGTGCTGTGAAACACTTTGACTTTCTGTCCATCCATGTGTCATTCCACTCCTCTCCTATTCCTCCTTAACTCACTTTTCAGTCTTTAAGAGAATGTTGCTGGTGTCCCAGCAACAGGTGATTGATTACTCATTAGTAACATTTTACCATTAAAATCTAAATTATAAAAAGTTTCTTGGAACTTCAGTGTGTAAGCTCTTAAAGTCAAGCAGGGAATAAAAAAATATTTTAAGCCATCAAACAAATCTATAACCTGTTTTATTGTAGCTCCCAAACGTCAGCTGACATTGCTATTTTTATTACTTTTGAATTAGGTGTGCAGCCTGTTCCTCTACAAACAATTACTAATGAGAATCCAGCAGGACCAAGTCTTGGGACTATTCCACAAGCGCGTTTTCTGTTGGTCATGCTCAACATGCTGACGCTGCAACACGGTGCTAATACCTTGAGCCTCCTCCTTAATTCTGGTATGCTGGCATTGACGCAAACAACGCTGCGGCTGATAGGTACGAGATCTTCTGGTTTCTTGTTTGGAAGAAAGCACGTTTCATAAATCTCCTGTATGTTTTACCTGTTGGTGTCCCCAAACTACAGAATGACTTTACTGCTTAAAGGTAGTACTTAATGCTATTCACCTTTACCACCCATACAAAACCCACATACGAAAGCACAATTGAGATAGAAGGTAGTTTGACTATAGCCTTTATTCATTCAGGATTTTTCTCCTAAGCCTTTGCTTTGGCCATCCTTGCTGGAATTTAGGAGTGCTAATGTAGTTTTGGTGGAAACATTACAAATAAAATTAAAATGGAAACACTAAAAAGTGTCTGCTCCCCTTCATTTGTTGTGGCGATTAAAACCGTTCTCAGTGTGCTCAAAGCTTCCTTTGTTTGTGGTGTTTTTTTCCATGATTCAAGTTGGCCTGCTTTTTCTTTCCTGTTTTTTTAAATATTAGCAAATATTTGTTCTCGTAACTGGTACTCAACTGGAGTGCTCATAAGAAGTTTTTCCAAAAACATTCTGTTGTTAGAACCATCTAGCCACTGGACTTGTCATTGTGATATCTCTATTATTTGTCACTTACTTTGGATCAAACAAGTATTAAAAGCCATGTGCATTCAAAACCATTATATTCTAGGTACCTGCAAGCTCATCTGTCACCTGTTAAGTCAGCTTTCCTATTTGTTATTGCTCTTATATTGCAAATCTTATGTACCTGAAAGTTTAAGTATGACAAATGTACGTATAAAAACTTGTAGCTGGTTTTTAAATTTTTTGTCGTGTTTTTTCTCTTAGGACCTAGTTCTGACAACATTGAGGAAGACATGATTACCTCTTCTCGTGGAGCTTCTGCCACAGTCCTAGAAGAGTCAAGAAAGGAAACTACACCTGTTCAACTCCCTGTTTCTGGACCAGAGCTGGCAGCCATGATGAAAATTGGTACCAGAGTGGTGAGAGGGGTAGACTGGAAATGGGGTGATCAGGTACAATTTCTTTCATACAGGTTTGGGTGTGTTAAAATCTAAAGTCTTTATTCAGTGGACTGTCTGGGAATTTTATGTTCAAACTGTAGAGGTAATTTTAAATTTCAAAGACTTGGAGAACTAACATAAAATATATTAATTATTTGTTAAACTTCGTTTTTGGAGATGAAAATTCTTTTTTAGTGAGGCTGTTCTAATTCATGATTTAACAGGAAATTAATGTCTGCTACAATTTTTTACATTTCCAACTAGGTGTGTATGGCACTTACGTAGGACATAGTAAAATAAATGTAAACATGAGTGTTGCTGCAGTTTACTGGGGTGATTTTTTTTGAAGATTGTGAAATGCTTTCCAACTTTATGCTGGATTTTGAAACATTATTGAATGTTTATTGCCTAACCATTAAGTTAGCAGCAAAAAAGAGCAATTGCATTATTATTTTATGAACTTTGGATACGAGTTAGTGTTGTTTATTGTGTAACTTGAGCCTCTTTTTTCTGTCAGGATGGACCCCCTCCAGGTTTGGGTCGTGTGATTGGAGAATTGGGAGAAGATGGCTGGATCAGAGTGCAGTGGGACACCGGAAGTACAAATTCTTACAGAATGGGGAAGGAAGGAAAATATGATCTCAAACTAGCTGAGCCACCGCCAGCAACACAGCCCACAACAGAGGATTCAGACACTGAGGATGATTCTGGTAAAAAAGCAAATTTTTTTTAATAGAAGTGGAGGCCAGGTTGTAGTTGAATCAAAAATTGATAGTTCATAGTATGAAAAAGGTTCTTTCACAGGAGAAAATGCTCCATCAAAGATTAGTTTAATAGGTGTACGTTCCTGACCAGAATCTTTCTGAAGATAGCTTTACCTTGAGAAAGGAGGATACAAAGGATAGTATCACATTTTTTGCATATTCATGGGCCAAAGAAAACAGTATTATCCAACTGAAATAGTTTCAGTTACAGATACCAGGAATTATACATTTTAACATATGTTAATGCCATTCTAAAGTGTGTTGTTTATATGGCCTAATTATACATCCAGTCATAATGCTTCCCTGTTCTTGGCATTGCATTTGGTATTTCTCTTGAGTTGCATACTGCTAGAGAATAACCTGAAAAATGTCTTCACAAAATACCTGGTTTGTATTTTGCTCTTCCAGTTGGAAATAAGGAATCTTCTTCATGTCAAACAATCTTAGAGAAAATATTTACAACAAACACCTTACATCGTGTTTGTTTGAGAACTCTTTGTGAAATAGATTAACTTAGTATTAATGTATTCCTTTGCCTTTTGTGTCTCCCTTCAGAAGGAGAACAAGTTGAAAGGAATCTTCACCCCACTTCCATGATGCTTACGAGTACGGTGAACCTGTTGCAGACACTGTGTCTCTCTGCTGGTGTCCATGCTGAAGTCATGCAAAGTGACGCTACGAGGACTTTGTGTGGTCTACTTCGTATGCTTGTGGAGAGTGGAACAATAGATAAATCAGGTATATTATTTAGAAACAGTCTGACTCAGCTGTGTGCTTCTGTTTTGTGCTTCGTTGTCTTGTAGCTTTGTAAATCTTTTGTTGCTGGTATAGTCTTTAAGGCCAAGGGCTAGAAAATGCATTTTCAGAGCTTTTAAAAATCTTAATTGTTAGCAAAAGCAACGTTAGTGATCTTGAGCATTCTTAGAACATTTAGCAGTAAAAGCAGGAGAAATGCATGGGATGTGTATGTTTATAGTTGGCTTAGACAATAAATTTTCTTAACAGTCTTTTTGAGGAGAACAGTATGACTGGATGTCATATTGATTTCTATAGCTGCTTTGCAATTTCAGAAATAATGCTAACTACTTTTAAAATGAGGAAACAGTGTAAGTTTAAGAATTCTTTTAAAGGCATATTTAATAAAATTAATTACAGACTCTAAATTGAAGTTAATAGTTCATGTAAAGACAGTATGATTTGTCAAAAAAAGCCCCATGTGGTATATAGAGAAATATGTAGCTGTCAACTGTTATATGTATATATCTTTTTGTTTTTAGCTTCCTTGCCAAATAAATTAGTTTATAAAGAACAGCATAGGAGTTGGTGCACGTTGGGATTCATTCGAAGTATAGCACTCATGCCTCAGATGTGCAGCACTCTTAGTACATCTCAGTGGATAACTTTGCTAATGAAAATTGTTGAGGGGCATGAATCTTTCACTGCTGCTTCACTACAGAGACAGGTAATGTGTATATTTCCAAATTATTTTGATAGGCAATTAATTTAGTAGACTTTAGTTGTCTTTAAAAAAAAAAGCCTATTTTAAAAAAACAGATGGGAAATGTCCTTAAGTCAATTTTTAATTAATTGGAAAAAAGATAACATGTCTTCTTATATTTAGGATTCATTGTTTTATATATACATCTGTAAGTTTTTTTCAGCCTTCAGGGCACTACAGACTCCCTTGTTCTATTGAAAGCCTGAAAGTTTTGCATAGGTGAGAGAACAAAACAGTGTTTCAAAAATGTATTCAGGAAACTCCCATATAACATTTCCTAGAAGTTGAATAAAGAAAAGAATACCAAAAAGATGGTTAGGAAAAATGTGCAATTTCATGTTAAAGTTATCAAATTGTGTATTATCTGCTTTCCCTCCTTTTGTAGTAGACTGTTACTATTGTTTTAATTACAGTCTTTCTTAAGAAGCTACATCTTTGCATCTTATTTTGGTATTGTGTGTCCCCTGTGCCCTTCTGCCTTTTCTTTTTCCTTCTTTTCTTCTTTTTTTTTTCTTTTTTTTTTCTTTTGTGCGGTTGGTTTGTTTTTTGGGATTTTTTTATGTTTCCTTAGCATCTTATAGTGCCTTTTTCATGAGATTGAAAGGCAGCCTTATTATGCAATAACTCTTCTAAGAAAACTTAAGCTTGGCGATCAAAAGATCTTCTTAATCTTTTCCTCGATAAGACATCAGCATTTTTTAATAAAGACTTGTATCATAAAGGCCTTTGTATTTTTGTGTGATCTTCCAGCAAATTCTTGCCATTTTTTTTTAATATGGTGAGACTTCTGTTGTCATCCAGGATTTAGTGCATTAGTCATCTGTGCTGTTCAGGGAATACTCGAGAGAAATGAGCATTTCTCATCTACCAGCATCTAACTTAATAAGGAAAAGACAAGACCTTGAAGTTTTAGAAATACATGTTATTGAAAGAGGGCTACAAGAGGGGTTATCTTCACTGTGCTCGGTCATTTGTATTGTACTGGTCTTCTGGGTAGAGGATGAGGAAGCTCAAAACCTGGAATACTCCTGTTCAGAGTGTGCAGCCCCATCTGCTCTTTGATACTGCAGCTCGGCGCCTTCCCCCTGTTCCTCGTCAGTCCTGCACTGGGTGTCTGGTTTTAGAGATGGCAGCCTGTTCCTTCTGTGTCGGAGGCCCTAGTTTTGCAGTAACTACTTTTGGGTGTCAGTGCAGTTGCTTTTTGCCTTCTTTTATCATTCAGCTTTATATCTCATGATTTTTAATTATCATACCTTCATTGCAGAACGCTTGGAAACTTCCATTCTGAAATACATCGTAGTACTGAGTATGGAATCTGAACAAACCTTCCCATTCTGTATTCCTATTTTTCCTATGTGTTTTAGTCATTTATATTGTTTCCCAGTATGTGTCTGTCTCATGTCCTGAATATCGAACAGGTTGTATTCACTAATATAGCGTGCCAATAAAATTGTTACTGACTTTGAACTGGCACAACTTCTTTGAAAATACTCCTTAGCAAACTGAACAGAAGATTGGTAGCTCTGTCATTTCTACATCCAGAAAGAAATCAGTATTATGGAAATAACTACAAAGGAAGGCTAACTTTTAAAATGTCTTTCTTCTATACTTAATATGTTTGAGAATTTCTTTAATATTTGGTGACTTAGAATGAGATAACACTAATTTTCTTATCTTTTTAGATCCTTGCTGTACATTTGTTGAAAGCAGTACTTCCGTCCTGGGATAAAAATGAAAGGTCAAGAGACATGAAATTCCTTGTGGAAAAACTGTTTGGATTTTTAGGCAGCCTGCTTAGTACTTGTTCTTCAGATATCCCACTACTCAGAGGTAGAGGAGTTTTCCCTCAGTGGCTTATTTTTATGCATAGAAAATGTGTGCCTTAAATTGATAACTGTCGTGCAATTCCTTTGTCTTTCCAGAATCTACTCTGAGAAGGAGAAAGGCCAGGCCCCAAGCATCTCTAACTGCCACTCACAGTAGTACTTTAGCGGAAGAGATAGTGGCACTGCTGAGGACGCTCCACTCGCTCAGCCAGTGGAATGGACTCATAAACAAGTACATCAACTCTCAGCTAACCTCCATCACCCACATCTTTGCAGGAAAACAGTCAGAAGGGGTAGTTTCCACGTTTTAAAATAAGCTCATTTTTATAGCAATATTTATTTTGAAATTATAAATATTAAATGTTTTTAAACAATATTAAGCTTAATTTTGAAACCATTTTTCTATTTTTATATATGTAATTGTTTTTTAATTTTTAAATTGAAGTATGTGTGATTAACTTTGTATTTTAAAGTAGAGAGAAGTTCATGTTTTCTCCCTACAGTTAATTTTACTGTTCTTTGTTAGGCTGTGTTGGATGACTACTTCCCTGACACCGAGAATCCGGAGGTGGGAGGCCTAATGGCAGTGTTAGCAGTGATTGGTGGCATAGACAGTCGCTTGAGACTGGGTGGACAAGTAGTTCATGATGAATTTGGAGAAGGCACAGTCACACGTATCACTCCAAAAGGGAAAATTACTGTACAGTTCTATGACATGCGAACGTGTAGAGTGTGCCCTCTGAATCAACTAAAACCAGTAAGTTTGTTTTAATGAAACTTTAATACAGGGAAGGGTATGATTAAAGACTGATGTGGTGCAAAGAAAATACTTGTTCTTCATTGGGTAAATATATTGACATTCATCACATACAATGCTCTGAATGCAAATGTAAGATGATACTCATACGAACATCTCTAGGGCCTTTAATGCCTGTCCTCATTTGTTGAGGAAGTGAAAGGAGAAGGGATTTGAGCTGAAGTCCATTAACTTGAGGTAAAATCCCGAGTCATGACAATGTGGTTTACAGCTCTTACACGAGAGGAGCTTATTTATTTGTCTTAACTTGATTTGCTGACTAATGCACAAAGTGGTGAGTGTTTTCATTTGAGTCTTCATCTCAAGTTGGTTAATGCGGCTTTAGTGAAAGCACAAAGTGGCTGGTCTGCTTCAGGGACTGCAGTTCTTCCTTGCTCTTGACTGTCTTGTCTTTTCACCAAGCAGACTTGCAATTGCATGGTACAAATACAAGTTTAGGAGCTATGTAGGGAATAGAAACACTCTTCAGTTGTTTCTGGTCAAGAGCAGTAAGACAAATACTACTTTTTCTCTTCTTCAGTTAATAACTATTGAAACTTTTGAATGATTTTGTAAAATTTTGGAAAATGCTTATCTGTATTTTTTTTTTTTTGTTTTGTCTGGTTCTTCTGCCACTGTCTAGCTTCCAGTTGTAGCTTTTAATGTGAACAATTTGCCTTTCACTGAACCTATGCTATCCATTTGGGCTCAACTAGTAAATCTGGCTGGAAGTAAAATAGAAAAACAAAGAATGAAGTCTCCCAATCAGGGCCTTTCAGGTACAACTGGGCTTTTTTTTTTTGGTTGGTTTTTTTTTTTGTTTTCAAATAGAAGGGTGTACTTTGGAAACAATACTGGTAACAGCAAATGTACATAAGAGAAAGATGTTTATGGAACCCTACCTTTTTTCTTGGTTAACATTGAATAGTATGTACTTAGAAGACAAGTTCAGCTAGGAGATGAGTTGCTCTGCACTGTAAGTGGAATACTGTTTGTACTTTGGAGAGAAAATGTAAATAAGATTTGGGTTTCAACTTCTTGTATTGAATTGTTTAAAATACTGGATACATACAACAACTGCACTTACTGTGCTATATATCAGCTGTATGATGTCCAGGGTGTGGAAAGTAGGAAGGCAGTGTTTTTAATATCATGGGTCACAGAATGTGTGCAGACTTCTTTTCCAGGTGCTATTCAAACTGCCTCATATAATCAGTATTTCACAAGCTTTCACACAGTGAGTTAAGATGTAAACTGATTTTTGGACTGAGGTTGTAAGACTGATAGCCTGCCTTTATTACAAGAGATTACTAGGGCTCATGCTGCTTAATGTTTCTGATAGGTCAAGTGGATTTGGATCTACTGCGATGCCAGCAATTAAAGCTGTACATACTGAAAGCAGGCCGAGCTCTTCTTTCTCACCAGGACACACTAAGGCAGATCTTATCTCAGCCAGCTGTTCAGGACTGTGCACTAAATCCTGCAGGTATTCTGAAATGCAACTTGAGTATTCTGCTGTTTATTTAGATGGTAGATAGAGTATGTGACTGTAACCTTCACTAGTGGCAGTTGAAGGGTAGAATTAGGTTTACCCTCTAAAGACAAAAAATTTAAAAATTAAAATTCAGGAATGCTTTAACCTTATATATAAAAAACATTTTGACTTTGTAACTTACGTTTTGAAGACTAAGTGGATCAAGTGTTTGAAGCTTGAAATATTGGAGTTAACTAAATTTATAAGTCTTCTGTAGTTAGTTAATGTTGTAAGTAATTCTAAAGTAATTTCTGCGGGTTTTTTGCACTGGTTTATCTTTCTGCTTCAAAGCTTGAAGTATATATTCTCAATTGCCTTTCCTTTTACTTCAAATGCTTATTTTTGTTGGAGTGAGAACACTCATAAACATGGATGTTTATGCCAACAAGAATACAAAATCAAATACAAAAATTGCAGAATCGTGAGCTGGCTGATTGAAAAACGGTGTACTCTTTTGAAGGGGCAGTGAATACCTATAGGGACCTCTTTCCAAGAGGTGTATTAGAGGGAGAAATTACTCAATCCAGAAAGTATGCACAATGATTTTGGGGATCAATGAGACTGTTGGTTGTCTATGTAAAGTGGTTTGTCCTGGAAGGACTCTATAATATTATTTTAACAAGGTGAACTCAGAAGATACTTATGCAAATTCACTGTCCACTGAGCAGTTTCTGCTGCACATGTTCTAGGTATATTTTAGTAAAAACTATTGTTTATCTACAAATTTCTCAGTTGCACATGATTTAATCTTAAACACGTGATTCCTGTGGAGAAGAAATATGGCAGAAATAACAATATGTTTGATCAACCAGTAGGCCCCAGAATAAGTCTCCCGATTGACTTGTATTACATGGTTTTGGTTAAAATAATGTTTTTGTTTCAAGAGGATGGAGCAGTTGCCTCTCCCGACATAGGAGATATGTCTCCTGAAGGACCTCAGCCTCCCATGATTCTTTTACAGCAACTTTTGACAGCTGCTACGCAACCATCACCTGTGAAAGCAATATTTGACAAACAAGAGCTTGAGGTAGAGTCTGTGTTTCCTGCTAATAAGTAATCAAATAAGTTTTTCTAATTTGCATCCCAATTAGAATGGATTAGACTGTTTCAGTTAGAAGAGATGTGCAAAGATCGTCTAATCCAACTGCCTGACCAATTCAGGGCTGACCAAGTGAAAGCATGTTGTGAAGGGCGTTGTCCAACTGCCTCTTAAACACTGACAGGCTTGGGGCATCAACCAGCTCTCTAGGAAGCCTATTCCATTGTTTGACCACCCTTTTGGTAAAGAAATGCTTCCTGATGTCCAGTCTAAACCTCCCTTAGCACAGCTTTGAACTGTTTTCAAGAGTCCTATCACTGAATCCCAGGGAGAAGAGATCAGCACCTCCTTCTCCACTTTCCCTCCACAGGAAGCTGTAGAAAGCAATGAGGTTGTCCCTCAGACTCCTTCTCTCCAAACAAGGCAAATCTTGAGTCCTTAGCTGCTCCACGTAGGACATTCCTTTCAGCCCTTTCACCAGCTTTGTTGCCCTCCTCTGGACACATTCAAATACCTTCACATCCTTCTTAAATTGCGGGGCCCAGAACAGCACACAGCACTCAAGGTGAGGCCGCACCAACACTGAATGCAGTGGGATAATCACCTCTTCTGAGCGGCTGTTTATGCTGGGTTTGATGCACCCCAGGATGCGGTTTGCACTCGACTGCCAGGGCACACCGCTGACTCCTGTTGAGCCTGCTGTCGACCATCACCACTAGATCCCTTCCTGCGGGGCTGCTCTCCAGCCAATCCTCTCCCAGTTTATACTTGTGCCCTGCATTACTCCAGCATTTCAACTTGTTAAATTTCATCCCATTAATTATAGCCCAGTGCTCCAATCTATCTAGATCCCTCTGTGAGGCCTCCTGTCCCTGAACAGAGTCAACAGCACCTTCAACAGTATTGTCAACAAGAGTATTGTCAGCAGACTTGCTAACTCCTGCATCCAGACTGTTGTAAATGTGTTGAACAGGACTGGCCCTAAAACTGAACCCTGAGGAACACTGCTGGTAACTGGTCGCCAGCCAGATATAGCCCCGTTTGCTACATACATATTTGCTACCCTTTGGGCTCTGCTCTTCAGCCAGTTCTTCACTCAGTGTACTGTGAACCCACTCATCCAACAGTTGGACAACTTGGCCAGAAGGATGCTGTGAGGGACAGTATCCAAAACCTTACTAAAATCCAGAAAATTGCCTCCACTGCCTTGCCTTAATCCACTAGGTCGATGACCCGATCATAGAAGGATGTCAGATTAGTTAAATAGGACCTTACCTTTGTGAACCCCTGTTGAGCATGCCTGATGATGGCATTATTCTTTAAATGTCTTCCAGTAGTACCCACTGTAATATTCTCCGTAATTTTTCCAGGAACTGAGGTTAGACCAACAGGTGTGTAGTTTCTTGGGTCTTTCCTCATGGCCTTTTTGTAGATTGGAGTAACATTGGCTGGCTTCCAGCCAGCAGGGACCTCTCCTCAGACTCCCATTGAAGTTGAAATTTGTTAAGCTATAGGTTTAAAAAAAAAAAGTGACACTGAACCCCTTTTGGCAAATAACCTTTAGTTTCAGGCACACACACAAAAAACATACTAAATGCACTTTGTTTACATGGACTGATTGATTTGTTCTCATTTAGGCTGCTGCTTTGGCAGTATGCCAGTATCTGGCTGTAGAGTCTACGCATCCTTCAACTCCAGTGTTTGAAGACTGCAGCTCTAGTGAAGCTACAACACCAGTCACAGTGCAACATATCCGACCCACAAAAGTGAAGAAACGCAAGCAGTCTCCAATTCCACCCCTCCCCATTGTAGTTCAACTTATGGAAATGGGATTTCTTAGGAAAAACATAGAATTCGCGCTAAAATCTCTGTCTGGAACTTCTGGAAGTGCTTCTGGATTACCAGGTATTTCATTTAGTTAATTATGTTAGAAAGAGAAGGAAAGTTGCAAGCAGATTAAAATACTACGTACAAGGGAACAGTAGTTACTTCTCTTTTTGGATGCTGTCTTAAGAATGTCAGAGAATCCCTTAGAGACAAATTGAGTTTGTTTTCTGTATTAGGAGTGGAAGCCTTGGTTGGATGGTTGTTGGATCACCCTGATGTTCAAATTACGGATCTCTCTGATGCTGATACTCTGTCTGATGAATATTCAGATGAGGAAATAACAGAAGAGGTGGAAGAAGCTGAAGCTGCTTGCCCTGTGGTAAGTATCAACTTACTAAAACCTAAGTCATGCTAGCTGGCTGCAAATTTTATAATTATTTCCTTTTGTAAACTTGGTTAGAATACAAGGACATTCTGCTGTCCCAAGCTTTCAAGACAGTAACAAGGACCACGTTTCTAAGGCATGTCATGAAAGAACTCAGGAAAGATCTATAAATAGATTACAGAGTGCTGGGTCCTGCACTTGGGTCACAACAACTCCATGCAGCACTACAGGCTTGGGGAAGAGTGGCTGGAGAGCATTCCTGACAGTTGGTCTCAGTTTCGTCTGAAATAGTCAGTGCTATAGTGTAATATTTGTAAAAGACACTTTTTTTTTTCATTATTATTTTAGTTTTTTTAGTTTTACTTTTTTTCCCCACCTCCCTTCCTTTGGTCTGAAAAATGAATGTATGTTAGGAACAAGAAATGTCTGAGGAATTAATGAATAAATGGCAAAAAGATGTCAGTGAAATGAATTAGCTTTTTCCTTATAAAAACTATTTTTCACTTACTGGTGATAAAATGTCCTTTACAATGCTTACTGATTGTGATGGCTTTAATGTGAATTTATATTAGGCTTCTGTTGACTTACAGAAACAGTTTCAGTAAGAATTTGCCAATGAAATGAAATGAGTCCTGTATTTTTATTTATTTTTTAAGGAGTTATGTTGAGTTTTCTGGCATGTGGGATCTTGTAATTGAAAGAAATGCATTATATTTTGAAGGAAATTAACTTGACATTGAGTTCTGATATCTTCATCAGTATTGCAGTGAGAAACTGCTCTATATTGCCTTAAATAAAAAAACATTAATTGCTCAAAACAGAACAAAATTATCTGAAAATTCTCTTTACAGATGGATTGCAATATTTCTCTTAAAATTTTTAATCAAATCTTGAAAGGAATAATTCCTGATAACTACAATCTTACCTTTTTCATCAGCTTGTTTTTCTAAGGGAATACTTTAAATCCCATTGTATTATATAACAAAAAAATTAGTACTGTACTTTAGGTAGGAGATTACCATTCACCACTGTTTGTTTTTTTGTTTTTTTTTTCCTCTTCAAACAAGTACCCTAAGAAGTGGAATGTGAATGTGTATCTGCAAGGCAAAGCAGATTAATCACAAATCATTTTCTAATTTTATTTGGCAAGCAGATTTCATAAAAGCAAATTGCAGCTTGTTTCACACATGTTGAAAATTTGCAGCTATATTCCTTGGCAAGACATTTTGGAAACTAAACTTTAGTTTAAAGTAGATCTAAAATTTTAGCCTGGTAGTGAGTTGACCTGTTGAAGATTTTGCCCATTTTGGCATGCAGCTTGGATATTATATGTGTTTGGTTTTGTTGTGTTATCTTCAGTCCCTGCTAACAATTTTATTTATCCAAATTGAGAACAAAATTTTTAACTGTTATATGTTTATTTTGTTTTGTTTTGTTTTTTTTTTCCAGTCAAGTGGTGCTGTTGTAACAGAGAGCCAGACCTATAAGAAACGAGCTGATTTCTTAAGTAATGATGACTATGCTGTGTATGTGAGGGAGAATATTCAGGTAAGCATGATAATGAAAAGATATATATATATATTGAAACTACTTTCCTTGTGGTGCGAAAGTCCTTACACATCTCTGGCATTCTGTTGTCCTTTTTTTCCCTAGGTGGGAATGATGGTTAGGTGCTGCAGAACCTATGAGGAGGTCTGTGAAGGAGATGTAGGCAAAGTTATTAAATTGGATCGAGATGGATTGCATGACCTGAACGTACAGTGTGATTGGCAACAAAAGGGTGGTACATACTGGGTCAGATATATCCATGTTGAGCTTTTAGGTAAGTTTGCTGCTGACTGCTTTTTAATAAAAACCCAAATTATACAATAAGGTAGTTGTGTTTTGGGGGAAGCAAAACCCACTCACTATGCATTTATTCTTGCAACTGCTAGGATTTCCACCGCAGAGTTCTGCCTCTCATATCAAGATAGGTGACAAAGTGCGTGTGAAAAGCTCTGTTACCACACCCAAATACAAATGGGGATCAGTTACTCATCGAAGTGTGGGAGTTGTCAAAGGTAATGTATATTCAAAATGGGGCATGAGGAGGTAGTAGAACTGGAAACCATACAGACTTTCTGCAATGTTTAAGGAGAGAATCTTCTAGACACTTCAAAAATCACACTGTTTTGTAGAATATTGCATGATGATAAAGAGTATAGGATGCATTTGATGTCTGTGACGAATTTTTAGACACATACTCTGTGGCACCCTATTTTGCTATTTGAGCCACTCCATTCACATACAGTGAAGGTCTTCTCTGCAACTTCCCGTTGTAGTTCTCTTATAATTTGGATGAACCACAAATGGTTTTCTGTTAAGAAGTAAATCTAGCTTGAAGACTTCATATGAAAGTGAGAAGGTGGGATGAGCTAGTGTCAAGCTGTAAGGGATTTTATAGAAGTAATCTGTAGGACATAGATTCTTAGAAGATGTACAGATTTTGATCTTACAATGTTTATGCTTAGAAGTACTCTCTCCCTTTGGGAACTGTTTTAAAAAAAGTATGAAAAATTCAGAGTCAATTTAAATAGAATAATATGTATCTTTAAAAAATCTTGAGAATTCCTTTTCCCTCTACTGCTTTCCAGGCTGATTAGGTTAAATATGTAGTTCCATTAAAATAAAAGATTACTTTTGAATGCTACTTTTATTATGTGTTTCTGCTCTGATGTTGCACTGTACACTTTTCTGCTTCTTTTTATAAAGATTTGTAACACATTGTATTTTCTGCATGTTTTTGTCATAGCTTTTAGTGCCAATGGAAAAGATGTCATTGTAGACTTTCCTCAGCAGTCTCATTGGACTGGCTTATTGTCAGAAATGGAACTGGTCCCCAGCATTCATCCTGGAGTCACGTAAGTGATTATTTACATTTTTCTTAATGTGTGTGGGCTATCCTTTAGCTTTACTGTCTTGATTCCGTTATCTTGACTGGTGTTACAATTAACTTATACCATGAAAACTTCTAGAAATATATTTACTCTTTGTTCTTTTGTGAAATCAGGTGTGATGGCTGTCAGATGTTTCCTATCAATGGGCCTAGGTTCAAATGCAGAAATTGTGATGATTTTGACTTTTGTGAAACCTGTTTTAAAACCAGGAAGCACAACACCCGACATACTTTTGGCAGAATAAATGAACCAGGTAAGTTTCAGAATCTAAGTGTTTATTAGATTAATTTGATATGCATTGAATTTGTTTTTAAAAAAAGCAG
>KZ505724.1:160323-174357 GCA_002844005.1 Limosa lapponica baueri
TGTTTGTGGGTGGTTTCTTTGTGGTTTGTGTTTTTTTAACCTCGAGAGTCAGAATTTTTTTTTAAACTGCTCTTTAAAAATGAGTACTATCAGAATTTTCTCTCTAAACAGTGTTTTGCAATATTAGATACTGGTTAAGTATTTACACCTTTCATTAATCTCTTGGCCTATGCTTTACAGTTTAGATTTTACATTTTGTTTTTTCTGTAAAGGAAAACAATTTTTTATGTTGTCATTTACTTACTGGAAACTTACTTTGGCTTTTAGTTTTAGGAGTTTTTCTAGCTTTAACAGCACCAAAAAGAGTTTTTTGAATTAGTATGATGGTTGATGGATCAGAATTTGGAAAACAAGTGATTTATTTATTTGTTTATTTATCTATTTTAAATTTGGAAAGAATGGTTGTTGGCATAGATTTCTTGGACTAATCTTGGACTAAAACTTGCTTTTTATAAAGTGTATATTTTTCTTTTTTTAGGTTGCTGATATGTTGTTAGAGCTGTGTGTTACTGAACTAGAAGACGTGGCAACTGATTCACAAAGTGGTCGCCTCTCTTCACAACCAGTTGTGGTAGAAAGCAGCCATCCATACACTGATGATACATCTTCTAGTGGCACAGTTAAAATACCAGGTATAGAGTTCTTAGAGTTAAATTTAGCTAATTTCAAGACTGCTTGCATAATTTCTTTCTTAGCTTGCAAAAATGTGTGTTGAACTTCCAAGCCATGTTATGCATCCCATTACTATAATAAAGTATTTCTTAGAACGCATACTGCATGAACATCTCAGTCCTGTGAAATACACATTTTTGGGTTCACTGGCTGTGATTGTGGCTCTATCACTGCTGTTTTCTGTTCAGTTCTGAAGTTGAGAAGGACTGAGTCTTTTTCAGGGTCAGTAACTGAACACCTGTCTTCTAGTCTTGAGCGTTAGGGAAATACTTTTTTTGTTTTATCACTGTCTTTTCATTTAGTGCTTCCTTCAGTATGTTATCTAGTACTTAACAAAAGGTACAGGCAACAAAGAGCTATTTGCCTTAACTGTAAATAGACATTTTTTGTCTGGTGTGACTTCAGTTTGGAATGTTCTGTCTGCTAGCCCCTACTCACATGGTCTTGCTACGTTGCAAGCCTTTCAAAGACAAGAAATTACAGACAAATAATGTCATTAAACCAAAGGAAGTCTTTTTTATTAATGAGTGCTATGGCTTCCAAACAACAGTGTTTGATTTCATGTGGATTTCTAAAATACTGCATTTGTTCGTGGTATTGATTGCTCTGTAGAAATGTGTAAACTCTGTGTTACTGTTTAGGTGCTGAGGGACTGAGGGTAGAATTTGATCGCCAGTGTTCTACAGAGCGGCGTCATGATCCACTCACCATAATGGATGGTGTCAACAGAATTGTTTCCGTCCGATCAGGTTATGAGAACTAGTGTTGTTCAAAAAAGTCTTGTGTGATTTGCTGTTAAATGCTGAATAAATGTACCACTGCCTGTGACTGACCTATCCGGAGGGATATGCCAATAAAAAAAGAGGAAAAACTCTGTAAATTGATTCTCTGTTTTAAATCAAAAAAAATGTAGGATCTAGACACAGACATGTGAGAGTGATCTTGCATCTTTAAATATAGAGGATCTCTCAGAAGAGCATGTTGTTACGTTCTTCCTAAGAGCAGTTAGAGTGTAAAAAAAGCAGTGTTTAGCACGCCTGCCAACATGTGTGAGTTTCTGTATAATAAAAGTATATTTTAACAAATCGGAACATAATTGGAAAAGGATACTTCTTTTTTTTTTAAGCTTTTTTCTTTTTCAAGTAATATTTACAGAAATTTGAGATTTCAAACAGTCAAGACAAATGCTCTTCTGCTGTCGAACGCCCAAAATAATATCTAGACTCTCTCTTTCTATTTTCTACTCTGGCCTATGTATGTGATACTACATGAAACCTTCACATCTTTTATTCTATTACCTCTGATTTCATTTTTAAGCACTATTAAAAATACTCCTCTAAAATCTACTGCAAATTAATCTAACCAAATTTTACATTGAACTTACCCATAGATTACATCACGTGTCTTTGTAGTTACTGCCTGTGCTTAACGTTTCTGGGCATTCGGCTTTTACTATTGACGCATTTTTCCCCAAACTGTTTCAGATGCACATGTGTTTCATTATTGAGATATTTCTGATTGCATTCCTGGTTGGAAAAAGCTGTAAAGTTTAATTTAATGTATGTGTTGCTATATATTTTTGTAATATGAAAAGGATAATTTGAAAATAGGACAATAGATTTTAGTAAGATCTCATAATTGTCTTTTGAATGTGGTATTAGAAGTACCAAGGATAACTGTTACCAGTGCTAACTGAACTGTTTAAGACTTAGGTTTTGTTGATGTAATATCTTTATAGTTATATTCACATGCTCCACGTAGCTATTTCTCTTTTTCTTGAATGCCTTTATGTGGTGTTTATAATAGATAACCATGGAGGGAAGTTGCTATTGATGAGTGGCTTGTATATTGGCTCAAGACATTATAGATGAATATGTTTGTATTACCTACTGTAACAGGTCGTGAGTGGTCAGATTGGTCTAGTGAATTGCGAATTCCAGGGGATGAACTAAAGTGGAAGTTCATCAGTGATGGCTCTGTGAATGGATGGGGATGGCGATTCACTGTTTACCCCATCATGCCAGCTGCAGGTAAGGTACCATGTATGATGTTTACAGAAGGGTGAGAGAGTACATTTACTTGTCTGTTTTCTCCAGTTGCATTTATTGCATGATATTTACATGCCAAAGTTCAAGAGTTCATTTACATGCATACTAAGAAAACATTTTCATTCATACTTAGGAAAAAATTTCAAGAAAGTCCTGAGAGGTACATTTATACATAGGGAAGAGATAGAAATATTTTGTAAACGCTCTAGTTTGCCTCTTCATCAGTGAAAAGAGGATAAGAAAGGATGGTTTTGAGGCACAGTTCATCTGAAATTCTTTTTTTTTTTTTTTTTTTTTTTATAACTTATGTTTTGGAATGAGTTGATCATGTCATGAAAGAGCCTCTTTCTTCCAATCCCTTCAAAGGGAGTTGGAATGTACCAACTCAGATGCAGACTGGCACTCTAGACCACTGTGTTTAGTCAGCTAAATCCTGCCTATGTCTATTCTTATTTCAGTCTGAGCACAGATCTTCCCCATCTTTTTGGTTTTGCTTTTTCTTTCTTGCAGGCCCTAAAGACCTTCTCTCAGATCGTTGCATTCTTTCATGTCCCTCAATGGATTTGGTCACATGTTTGTTGGATTTTCGCCTAAATTTTGCTTCCAATAGGAGTATAGTTCCTCGCTTGGCAGCTTCTCTTGCAGCTTGTGCTCAACTGAGTGCCTTAGGTGGGTGTAGTCTTAAAATTACTCCTATTTGTTTAAAGTTAAAATGATTGATATAAGTAACTACATTTTTTGTGTGCTAATCTTTCCTCAGCTGCTGGGCACAGAATGTGGGCCTTGCAGAGACTACGGAAACTGCTCACAACAGAGTTTGGCCAGTCTATTAACATTAACCGGATTCTAGGGGACAATGATGGAGAAACAAGAGCTTTGGTAAGAAGGCAGTGATGCTCTCCTCTTCACATCTTTCACATTAAGATGTATGTGAAGCATTAAAGTGATAACCCTGATGTGCATTTTTTTTGTTAATGGCAAAATAGGAAATGTAGAAATTCTTGCACAGGTTTGCAAATTTGTAAAGGTACTCCATTTTAGAAAAAAAATGGCTAATCCAATACTGTATAGACATGGTACTGGAATTGCCAGAAAAGTGATAGGAATACTTTTGTATTAGAAAATGGATGGAAGTTATATTTCACATAGCTAACTGTAGTTTGGGAAGTTATTAATATTTTGTCATAGTTATCTAAATAATATTTTTGTAATACATGCAGTAAGACTAACTTTCTAGTTCTGTGGTTTCTCTAGAGTTTCACAGGGAGTGCTTTAGCTGCCTTGGTTAAAGGTCTTCCAGAAGCTTTGCAGCGACAGTTTGACTATGAAGACCCCATTGTGAGAGGTGGCAAACAGTTGCTTCACAGCCCTTTCTTTAAGGTAATGTGTTACGATCAGTAAAGAATTCATTAGTATTTTTCTGGACTTTTTTGTGAGACTTGGTAAGCTCACCTAGTCCTATATCAGAAACACTTTCTGCCAAAAATCAGAATACTGCTTTGAAAAAGAATCAACTATACAAATACAGAATAAGGATTACCTAGATAGGCAGAGGTGAGTAGATAAGACAAATATCTTGAAAGTACAGTAGAATACACTTTTTGATAGGTAATTTCGGAATTCTCCTAATGGGAGTGTTGTATATGTTTGTTTATTTATTTAAATACTCTAAAGGTTTTATTTACATCTAGTTGGAAAAGTAAGAATGCCTTAAAAGGAAGGCTATTCAGTTTTGAACCCTGTACTTCAAAGTAAAAACAAACAAGCTGAGGAAGTCTAGAGAAGAGGAACAAGAATAAAAGGCTGAAAAATTGTCCCATGTAGTAAAAGTTAAACTAAGAGGACTTATCTATCCTAAGGAAAGAAATTCTTAAAATACGTAAAAGTTTATACAGAGAAGAACTAAACGATTGTTCTCAATCTTCATCAGTAAAATTGATTTGAAATTCAGTTAAATTGAAAATCAATTGAAAATTGATTCAATTGCAAGAAGACAACTTAGTTTAGAAACAGAAGATAAAAAACTCAGCACATGATATTTTGATATAGAAAAGTTAATTCATCTGGTGTGTTTTTCATAGGGGGTTTGTGAAAATTTCTGTATTGGAAGAGGAAATTAGATACATAACCATGTGAGATAGTGTGGGTACACTTGATGCTACCCCATCAATGAGGATAATGAAGATGGCTCTTAATTTCCTTTGCACTTTACATGTCTTTGAGGCTGTGTTCAGGCCCTACTGGTCTATGAGCTGTTCAACTGCATCAAATGCATATTATTTTTTATTACACATTTTTGTTACATCTCTAAAATGTTTTTTGGTGGTCTGCAGGTGCTGGTGGCTCTTGCTTGTGATCTAGAGTTGGACGCTCTCCCTTGCTGTGCAGAGACGCACAAGTGGGCCTGGTTCAGGAGATACTGTATGGCATCCAGGGTTGCAGTGGCTCTTGATAAAAGGACACCATTACCTCGTCTTTTCCTTGATGAGGTACTGCAGGAATATTTTAAATGGTTCATGGAACACATGAAAGTGTTTAATTTAAAAAGATATACTGAGTTTGAAGTATTTTATGCCAACTGCTGTGAGTAACTGATAGTTTGAATAACGTTGTTTAATCCAAAATATTTTTCAGGTGGCAAAGAAAATCCGAGAATTAATGGCAGATAATGAAAATATGGATGTTCTTCATGAGTGCCATGATGTCTTTAAGAGAGAACAGGATGAACAGCTTGTCCAGTGGATGAATAGGTTCGTTCTTTCAGCTGTTATTGGTTTAGTCTTGTGATGCTTCATTGTTGTACAATGATAAACTGCACTTTTTTGTGACATTTTTTAAAATATCATTTAAAATTTTGTTTGTTTTGAATTTTCTGCAGACGACCTGATGATTGGACACTTTCAGCTGGAGGCAGTGGAACTATTTATGGTTGGGGTCATAATCACAGAGGACAACTTGGTGGGATCGAAGGGGCAAAAGTCAAAGTCCCGACTCCATGTGAAGCTCTTGCTACCCTTAGACCGGTGCAGTTAATTGGTGGTGAACAGACTCTGTTTGCAGTGACTGCTGATGGGAAAGTAAGGATGCAACAAATGATTGTTTGTCAGAGTGCCTTGAAAAATTTCATCCTCAGTCAGAATCGGTTTGCCTAAGTAAAAAATAATGTGCCTAGCACAGATCTTTTTTTTAAATTAATTATTTTTTTTTAAAGAAACTGAGCTGTACCATTTCCACCAGTGCAATCTTAGGAATTCAGTGTATTATAGCATTAAATGCATGAAAAAAGATACGTATCTTAGTTCTCGATTCAAAACTGTGATCAGATTTTGGAAGACAAAGCTGAATAGAAGTAATGTGCTCACAGTGTCCCATAAAACAGGTCAGATAGTAAAATGTGTTGGTGATTATGCCTCTCTGACAGGGGGAGAGGTGTAGTTGAAATCTGAGATTGTTCACAATTGGCTAAATGCCTGTAAGTTAGATATAGCGGGATCTAATGAGCTGATGCTTACATCCTGAGTGAAAAGGAGCACCATACAGAGATTTAGTGTTAAGGTGTAGGAGAAAAAAATAAGTTCATGAATTTGAAGTCTTCATTTTGGTACAGATGGCAGCTTTTTGTTAAGGATGTGATCGAGAATTTTATGTTATGTATAATGTTGTATAACAGTTACATTACAGCATCTCACTAGATTAATGATTCTGTCATCAGTAGTCAGTGTCATCCTTGTTAATGATTCACGGACGGATAAGGGACAGATTAATGGCGTTGCTTGACATCATTCTGTTGAGAGAAATTACTTTCAGATAGAGAAAAAGAGAGTGCAAAGCAGTGCTAAAAACTGTATTTATGGGGTGGGAGGGGAAAAAGCAACTGTGTTTAGATATGTACATTCCACAGAAGAAAGAAAACTAAAACTGCTGCTTGAAAGAGACTTACAGGTGATAGATGATTTTGTGATGTTATCACGCAAAGCTATGGTTTCTTTATACTTTTACAAAATCAGCCTTAGGATTTAAAATGAAATCCGTTAAGGCAGTGACAGTTCATATTGACTTAAATATAGCCATATTTTCACAATTTTTTGTGAAATATCTCAAAATATTTCTTGTTTTCCAGAAAAGGGTATAAAGGCATGTAAGAAACTGTTCTTTCGGGCTTTCCTTTAACTGTATTCTCGTTCACATTCATTAAGAATTCTTCTCTACAACTCTAGTGGATGCTCTTCAAAGGGAAAACAAAATTAAATTTTGTTCTTAATTTTAAAGCTGTATGCCACTGGATATGGAGCAGGTGGTAGGCTTGGAATTGGAGGAACAGAGTCAGTTTCTACTCCAACTTTACTGGAATCCATTCAACATGTGTTTATAAAGAAAGTTGCAGTGAACTCGGGAGGAAAGCACTGTTTGGCGTTGTCTTCTGAGGGAGAAGTTTATTCTTGGGGTGAAGCAGAAGATGGTAAACTTGGTCATGGAAACCGAAGGTAAGTAATGCTTTGAAATGTTATTTTTAAAAACTATTAATGGATACTTGTTATAGTTGCTATGTATTTGAAGTGTCGTATGAGTACTGCCTATATGTAGAAGTCAGTTTTAAGTAGTGATGTGGAAATGTATGTTTTTAAATTGGAGAACCACAAAATAGTTTTCAGATAAAGTTACTCTGATTTCTGTGGTTTGATACTGAGTTCTAACACATCTGTGGTTGCTAAAGTCCAGTGGCTTTCCTTTGGGATCTATCTTGTAGGTATATGGAACTTCAAGGCACTTTGGAGAGCAAAATTCCGATTCTGCTTCTGATCTCCAGATGTATTGTTGCCTACATTAAAGGAGAAATTCTGTTGTTTTAGAGATAACAATGTTCTGATCCAAAAAGAAAAAGGAATGCTGAAGTCCATGGGGGGCAACAGTACATTTTATGCTAGAAATTTTTGATAATGTATCTTAAATTGGATTGATTTTCCGGGGTAGGTGCTTAGCTTTGACTAGATTTTAGCAAAAGTGATTATGTAGTTTCAGCTTACCTGTAATGCTGTAGTATAATATATGGTAAAATACTTCTAGCTTTTCTAGGCCTCTAAAAATATTTCTGAATGACTAATTAAACATAAATCTTTAGGACATTAAACTGGAGCAAAAGCAAGTAGTTCTTTTAGGTGTCCTCATACTCATTTTAAAAACCTCTTCTGCATACATTGGTAAACATGAATGGTCTATTCTGAAAGTTTTGTCAAGACAGATGTTTTTCTTTCAGCCCTTGTGATCGTCCTCGTGTAATTGAATCTCTGAGAGGTATTGAAGTGGTTGACATCGCTGCTGGGGGAGCGCACAGCGCATGTATTACAGCCGCAGGAGACCTTTTTACGTGGGGAAAAGGAAGATATGGACGCCTTGGGCATGGAGATAGCGAGGACCAGCTAAAACCTAAATTGGTAAGAAAACTTCGGAGTTCTCTGCAGCCTTAGTCACGTTCTTACCTTCTCATTTCTAACTTTTTGCATTTCTGCATGTAAAGAATGAAAGGGCCAAATGGTGGCATGTACTTGTAAGAAATGAACAGTTGCTTTAGAAAACTGGAATGGATTGGAAGAATAAAGTGAAATTGAAGCTGCAAAACTTTTCTAGAGGCCACTAAACCACTTTATAAGGAATTTTTTTTAGAGAAGACTTAAAGAAAACCCCAAATCAAACACTCCACCCCCTAGTAAGTAAATTCCACCCCTTCACAGGAGTAGTTTGTACTGAAAGTAACAAGTGAGCTCTCCTTGTCTACTGGGTCCCCTCATTGTTTACTTCCTGGAAAATATACCAGTGATTACAGCGATAGCCACTTAGTCACTTGCAGACTGCTTTTTTCCTGACATAATGGTTATACTCTTAATTCTCATGATAGAGTACTGAGATGTTACTGAAGTATATACTAACATAATGAGAATTTAACCTAAGTAATTATGAAGTATTTAATTGCTATTTGCTAAAGAAATGTGAGTTAAGCAATTATTGATGAAGATGATACCTGTTTCCATTAGATTCTTAAGTCGTAAATCTGAACTTAAACAGTATTGGATATAGGAAGAATGAGTGTGCTAATTAGCTGACGAGTTGTAATTCAGACCACTGTACTCTGTGAACTAGGTTTAAGTCAGAATAGTGGTATTAAGAAAACTGCCCTGCCTTTGAAATGAGAATTCATTTTTCTACCCTAGTAGAAAAATCTACTGCCTAGTGCCTATCACTAGATGGCAGCATTTCAAAAGATGTTGATTAGGCATATGATCCAAGTGCTAGAAAACTGTAAACTAGTAAAAGAGTAATTGAAAATAAAGACTTTTTTTCTTACTGTATGCAGTAGTCACCTAGAGAGCCTGAAATTATTTAAACAGAATATAGTTTTTGATACCTTACATGTTTTGTATGAATTATTTTCCTGTTTAAAAAAATTTAACTAGTTCACCAATTAAAAAGAATAAGTCAGTATTTAAAATACGTAGTTAGTTTTCATTTTGCCGGTTTGAAAAGAGAACAGCCCTTTGAATTGCCTTTATTTGCTTGTTCCTGTGGTGTTTCAGACTTGTAGTTCCAGTGAAGTGCCGCTACAAGTTTGGTTTGTCATCTTCCTGAAACTAAATGACAAAAATGGGTGATTTCTTTACAGGTGGAAGCTCTCCAGGGCTACCGTGTGATTGACATAGCCTGTGGCAGCGGAGATGCACAGACATTGTGCCTGACTGATGATGATACAGTCTGGTCCTGGGGTGATGGAGATTATGGAAAACTTGGCAGAGGAGGCAGTGATGGCTGTAAAGTACCAATGAAGGTATTTGAGTGTAACTTTTTAATTGTCTTAGAAACCATGAGGTTGATGGAGAACACTGAAGACAGATTGGTCAAGATGTGCAAACTTCCACGCATCTTGGATCAGGATTCTTCTGATTGTTGTTAACAATGAGCTCTGTAGGCTACAATGACAAGTCTTTAAATTTTGTGCTGGCTGTTAGATTGCACTTGAAGGTTTTTTCGTTGGAGAACATTGCTGGTTCCAGCAATATTTCTCATTTTAATTCTGGTTCCTGTCAAAGTGTTCGATATTTCGAGTGTTAATAAATGTCCATAATACTGCCTGAAGTCATATCTTCATTCCAGAAAGGGGCATCAATTGATTAAAAAGTAACGTTACGTTAAATTAAACCTTTCATGTGAATTCATGGTTGACTTGGAATTTCTTCATATTTTACAAATGAAATCCATGTAGCCATGTAATTTGAATTAAAGCAATTGTTATGAACATGAATGGTGTTTGTGTTTGAGAAATGTATGCAAGTGTCACTGTGTGTTCCTATGCACAGTGCATTTTAGATTCTTAGTCCAGAATCACACCTTATTACCTGGATACGGGTGTCCCTGTTTTGTTTCCAAGTGGGCAAAGTCTACCAGCCTGTCCCAAATAACAGGGGTTTTTTATTGGCTGATGTTACATAATATGAAAATAGCTTGTTTATGTTTCATCAATTATTAGTCCCATAGGATTGATGGTGAAGTGGCATAAGGAACTATGCTGAATAAATAGAGCGTACTGGAGGTTTGAATATTTTTACTATGTCGAGAAGATCACATCCGTGTCATACGAGCTAGGGATGATTAATGTTGAGTATGTGGAGACAGAGCCTTACCGTTTCTACTAAGGAGCAGTTGCTGAGTAACTATTGGCAAAACATGCTAGAGATGATTGTCAACAGTTTGCCAAATGTGAGCTGCTTTTTAATGTTTAATTTGTAAATGGTAGAAAGTTGAAAAGAGTAGAATTCTGCTAAATGATCTACATACCTATTTTAATTTATAAATATGCATGTATACACTTATACACTAGCACATTGTATTTTACTTAAGGCAGCACGGTCTATGAAACTGTAGTCTCCTTAATTAACTTCAGTTTCATTTGATACCACTTTCCTAGATTGATTCCCTCACAGGCCTTGGAGTGGTTAAAGTAGAATGTGGATCACAATTTTCTGTGGCTCTTACCAAATCTGGAGCAGTATATACGTGGTAAGTATTTTGTATTAGTTATTTTGAAAGTGTTAGATGTAACCTTGTCTGCAACAGGTGTTAGTGTTGCACTGCCTTCACTGTTACGATTCCTCCCCCACCCCCCCATATCAAAATCTTTTTTGAGTTCCTCTGTCTTGATTAGTAATAAAATCTACCACTTTGGGGAACATTTTATGCTGCTGTTGGAATGAAAAATCAAAGTATTTTGTCTTGGAGACCTAAGCACAGAGTTGTCATTCCAGGCATTGACCACTGGAATTCTAGGAAGATCAGTAGACATATAAGCCTGAAGTGTCATGCAGGCTGGAAGATGATAGCAGAAATAAAGTTCTCAAATTTTACCAAAATTGTGTCTAGCTTGTGGTGGTTGTAGTCTGATAATTTGATTTTAGTTCATTGTTTTAACCTTCTTCTGCCATTCCAAATTTTGTAGTTTAAACTACTAGACTTAAGTGTTTAAAAGACTAAACAAAATACCTTCCCACCATCCTTCTGCCGCCTTGTTTGCATGGCGTTAGAGGTATCCTGAAACCGTACAAAGTTCCATTCTCTGAGATCAGTAAACGTACTGTTTTTGCAGATGAGTACTTCTAATACTTGACCCTTTTAAGAGGAAAAAAAACAAACAATCCCCAGTGAAAGTGGTAAAAGGACCAACACCGAATAAGTAGAAACAGCACATTGGAGGTTTAAGAATTTTTTACTGTATCAGCAGGATCACATCCATGTCATGTGAGCTAGGGGTGATTAATGTCTAATGTTTGGAGAATATTTTGGAATTGAACTGTTTATAAATGCATCTGCAGGCCAGATATCAGGCACAGTCTATCATTCTGGTTTTACCACAGTTAAAACACAGTTTTGAAATGTTTTACTTTCTCTGTGCAGGGGCAAAGGAGATTATCATCGGTTAGGTCATGGATCTGATGACCATGTTAGAAGACCACGACAAGTGCAGGGACTGCAAGGAAAGAAAGTCATTGCAATTGCTACTGGCTCTTTGCACTGTGTTTGCTGCACTGAAGACGGTATAAAAAATCAAATAATTTGCTTAGTTCTCAATACTGAATTTGAAAAAAATGAAACTTTATTTTTCAGTCAGCTGTTGGTAGGTTGTCCTTGCTAAAAATGGTGGTTCTCTATGTGCATGGACGTATTTTGTGTTTGCAGATGTGTATTTCTTGAGCAACGAACATGTCATTGATTTAAAATGATCACATAAAACCAACTGAAGGTTTTTAATTAATAAAAAAATAAAGAGTTTAAGTTTCATACATGCTGATGGTCAAAGATGAATATAGAGCTCTAAAAGTAATTACAGTTTGTTCAAGCAGTAGAATGAATGGATTTTGTTTTTTTTAAATAGTGTCTTCTGAGCCTGCTAAGGTGTTTAACTTGCTAAATGAAGCACTGCACAAACAATATTGCTTCTCACAGAGCAGCCTGAGATACTGAATATTCTTTGTAGCAGACTCACACTCTCATTTAATTAACAAGTCTGCACAATAACTGAGTGTTTTATAGGTGTTAGTGAAATAGGATATAGCTGCAGAAAAGGAATGCTCAGAAATAAGGTTGCTATTTTAATAGTATTTTCCAAGTATTTTTGCAACAGTAAGCACCCATTTTAATGTCCTCTTTAGTAATACAATGTATTGTAGGATCTTTTCCTTCGTCTCATACAAAATGTTAAGCCTTTTCTAATCCTCTTTTTTTTTAATATCAGTTTTCTTTGGCTGTGAAACTATCAAATACTGCCTGTTTCTGGTGTATCTTTTGTTATTCCTCTACTTCACCATTTACTCCTGTTATGGAACAGAACTTTTAAGTAAGTTATACAAACTATGAGGAAATGCATTTTATACCAGCTGCTCTACATAGACCATGGGCCTAATCATGTCACTCAAGACTTACCCACACTAGATAGCGGATTTCAGGGTGGCCATCAGTCCTAGAAATCAGTCCAAGGCGTAATTCGGTTAAATGATTTATAAATGCTAATTGAAAAAAAAAAAGAAAGAAAAAAGGCAAAAAGCTTCTATTTTAGCTTCAGAACAATTAATTCTTTTTATTGGTTTAGGGGAAGTGTATACATGGGGAGATAATGATGAAGGGCAGCTTGGAGATGGAACAACTAACGCCATCCAAAGACCACGCTTGGTTGCAGCACTTCAGGGTAAAAAGATCAACAGAGTAGCCTGTGGCTCAGCACATACTTTAGCATGGTCAACCAGTAAACCTGCTAATGCTGGCAAGCTCCCTACACAGGTAAGATTTTTAGCTTATTGCATTCAGATTTTAAACGTACTTGGTATGGTTATTGCTGATCTTTCAGCAGATGTATTTCCTTTCTAAATCCCTGCATAAGCACAGTGTGCTTTGATTTGGCTTCGAGTTTGAGCCAGTTACATGTTTTACTTCCATATTTCCAAAGAAGGATTTGAATTTTCTGAGGCAAGAAAGACCCTTCATTCAGCTGTTAATCCAATGCAGAATAGTAACTGAGTTTGCAAACTGGCAGCAATTTTAATTCTGTATTCCAGCCATGAAAATGCTATGCCTTCCAAAGGAGTTCTTCATTGTTTGCTTTATGTTGAGAAGATTGTTTTTTTTAATTTTCCATGTTTCAGCTATAATGCCTGGGTGTAGTGACAACAGGATGTAAAATGTGTCTGTTTATGGATAAAGAGAATTGTAAAATATGGAATAGGACGAATAGTCTAACTGTCATGTTTCTAATACTTGTTTCAGTTTAGAGCAATACTGTTTGTATCTTTTATAAACAACTGAACTCTGTGTATTAAGTTCTGAGTGTGAATAAGCAAATACCTGAATTTCTAGTACAAACTTACCTACAAATCTTATAAATTGTTGTTCTTTTTAATAAGACAAAGTGTGTAATAATTCTAAATAACATTCAGATATCATTGCCTTATTGTAGGTTCCTATGGAGTATAATCATCTGCAGGAAATTCCCATCATTTCATTGAGAAACAGACTTCTGCTGTTGCATCACATTTCTGAACTCTTCTGTCCTTGCATTCCAATGTTTGATCTTGAAGGAAGACTTGATGAAACTGGCCAAGGACCCTCAGTTGGGTTTGACACATTACGGGGAATACTGATATCACAGGGAAAGGTATTTGTCAGAATGTTTTGAAGGGAATGATTTGTAACTGTAAAGGAAATTTCCTCAGTTCTTTATCATAGACCTGTTGTTTGTTGATCTTAAAAATAACTTTACACTGTAAATCTTCAGTTTGTA
>KZ505724.1:174482-248212 GCA_002844005.1 Limosa lapponica baueri
AGTCATTTTTATAGTTGTAAGTAAAGTCAATCATGAGAAAATCTGGATAATTATAATGGTTGAAGGCTACAATAGTTATTCGAAACTTCAGATATGGAAAACCTTAAAAACATAACATGTCTTCAGTACAATCATCAGTTTTGTGTCATAATTTTATGTCAGAGTAACTTGTCTAATAAAAAATGATAACCTTATATAAAGAGACAAAATCTGCTGGGAGGTATGTTTGAAAAGTGAAGCGGTTAAATTTCCCCCTGTGGTGCTGTTCTGTGCCCTTAAATAAGATACACGGCCTGTAACTGGACTCCTTAGCATGTGTTGTCTCAAGGTCTCTTTCTCTAGACTCTAATAAAATTGTGTAGTAGAGCAATCCAGCTTTGCAGACCACGAGAAGACCACACATTTTTCATCAAAACCTAAATTGGAAAAAAGGAAAGGGAAATTCTAGCTGTTCATGACACTTTTATATGTTAGTGCTTTTAATAGGGAGTCTTAAGGTATATGATGTTAAGTATAGGAATGGGTGTGCAGGAGGCACATTCAAATAATTTAGTTTAAGAGTCTGCAGAACAGTTACAGAAAGGCTATGGGTATAAGATAAAATGTGATATCAGGTATATTTTATGTCAAAAGCATTCATAAGAGACACCAGAAGTTGCGATGCCATATTCATATCTAGGCATTTGTCAAGCATGCCTTCAGACATTCTAAAGACTTAAAAATCCTTTTAAAGCTTGCTTGAAACTGACGGTGTAAGATTTGATCCAAATATTTAGTGAGAGAACCTCAGATAATTCAATTTGTGTGAAAAGTTTACTTTTTGTTCTTATTTGTTGTCTTCCATAGCAAGATCATTCCACCTTTGGCTTTTTTGATTTGTTTTTCTCTGACATTAATTATTCTTCATATACATGTATTATTCTGGTATAAACTAATTTATAACTGCACTCAGAGACATGCTGGTTGCTTAGTAATAACTGAGTGTGGGTGGAGTACAACCTTTCGAGCCATGGTTTTGAGTGATACAGGAGAGACTTTCTTCTTCACTTAGTATCCTGACTGTTTCAGACTTGAATTGTATTAGCAGAAATAACATGATCCTTAACTAACATCTCACAGCTGTATGTTCAGTTGCTTTTGTTTATTTTTAGTATTTCAAAAGTATTTGATGCTTGTTTCCATTTGTTCTGAAGAAAGACTCATAGGTGTTACGCCTTTTGTAGTGTTTTGTGCTGTACTCAGAAGAAGTAAGGAACTTCAGAAGGAAATTGCTGACAGATAGTATTGCAGGATCAGTTTCTCTGTTTCACTGCAGTCTTTTTTTTTTTTTTTCCCTGAGTTGATTCGAGTATGTGTTTATCTGTGAAATATGTGCAGCTTTCTTATTTGATTGCAGTTTTCCCACTATTTTAATTTTTTTGTATTTTCCTTTTTTAGGAGGCAGCTTTCAGAAAAGTTGTGCAAGCAACGATGGTGAGAGATCGTCAGCATGGGCCAGTTGTAGAGCTCAACAGAATACAGGTATCTTAATCTGAAGTTTTAATTTTAGTATCTGTATGTTTAGCCCGCAGTGCTATACGTTTGTCAAAGTCCCCTTATCTTTCAGCTGTTTGGTATCTGAGTACTGAAAAGTTGAATTTTTATCAGAGAATCAAACAGTGAAGAAATGAATGCAGCAAGGGCTGCTCATTTTCTTTTCAGTATGTTTTCATCCACACTGTAGTTGTTTGGGGGAGGACACACACACACACTTGTTGACATGTTAAGTGAATGATTTAGACTCTAATGAGCAAAGTATTTCCTGCTTGACAAAGGACAGCTTTTTCAAAACTACATTTGTAGTTTTGAAAACTACTCACTACGTTAGATAATTTGAGAGTAGCGATTCTTACTTACCTTTCCAAATGGTCACATGAATTATTCAGCTGTTGCTTTCGTAACCGAGAACATGAAGGAAAAAAAAAAAGGCAATAAAAAAAAAATGCCCTTGAATATAATGAAAAATCAGGCTGATAAACTCTTGTCCTTTGCTGGCCATCACATGTGGTCATATTGATTGCAGTACTGTTTGATACAAAAGGGCTTTTTTCCTTATCATTGACGTTAGAAAATGTAATGTTGTGCCTTAGGCCAGATAAGTCTTTTTTTTCCATAGATATTTCTGTAACATAAAATAGTGAAACATTGTTTTCATTTAAATGGACTGAAGCCTGGTCTTACAAAGTCCTCACGCATTTCTTTCCTCTAGGGGTGGTTTTCTTTTTTTTTATATATTATAAAAAGTAAGAAAACCTACTCTTTGTAAGGTTAGAATGGAGAAATTGTGCCTAATTAGTTTTCTTTTAATGAACAGAAGTACATCCTCTTGTTGCTGGACCCTGTTTATGCTTCTTTGCCATTTTCTATGCGTGCTGAATTTCTTGTGGTAATGTTATGTGATTAAAATATGTTGGCTTAGTTTATTATTTGGGAAGTTGGAGCTGAAGACAGATTTTCTTGTTACTTTGTATGCATGTGAACTCAGAAAGTCCAATAAAGCACTGCAAGTATTTAACTTTAGTCAGGAAACTAGTGAGTGGGTTTGGCTGATTTCCACTTGTCACCCTTCTACTGTTAATTAATTAAGTTAGGCTTTCTTTTATATTCCAGCTCATTACTTAAATCTGTCTTGAAATCTAGAAAAGAGCTGGTAGCTGCAGGACTTCCCTTATTCATAGCTTCTGGGGGAAATGAAATATTGCTGTAACACAAGTCTGTCCTAGATTTAGCCAAGCAAAGGCTAAAAAAGACCACGTTCATAATCTTGGCCTGATTACACAGTACCAAGTACGGGTCATGATTTCTTGAATTAGCTTTTGCAGAGAATGAAAATGTGGATTCTTAAACTGTTTGATCCTTTTTGATATTTAACTGAAGATTCAAAGCCGCTTTCCATAGTCTCAAACAACTAATTGTCAATGTTAAGAATTTTCATCTTATTTGCAGTTGTGAGTTTAACTGCAGCTAGGCTTTAAGATCCCTTTACTTTCAGAAGGCTCTTCTTACAGTTTGTATGTTATATGGTACAGTCAATTCACTTCATCATCTTCCTTCATATAAAATAAGCAGATAAGTTTTTAATTTAAAGTTGTGTTCCCGATACTGAGTTGTTTTATAAAGTTATTTCCTCATCTACCTTGTTGCTCAGTGGTTTCTTTGAATGTTCCAGAACTGGACATAACAGCTGTCTAACTTGCCATGTAAAGGCAAACCAAACACCACTCCCTTGTCCTGGGATCAAGTTTTACATGGGCCAGATTCCTTTAGAGTAGATCACATTCGCCTTACATACTACTTGGCCCTGGATCTTTTCTGTTGGGAGCCTTGTGATAGTAGGACACCATAGTTTTATGTTGTTTTCTTGCTCAAGTTATGTGAAATACAGTGTGATGGGTGTACTGCAGCTCACCCATGTGCCAGCCTGGTATTGCTGTAGCATAAAACTGAGGGTGGATGTTTCGTGGTTTGAAGTGTAGCATGAGGGCAAGCTTGAATGCACAGAGACAGTTTGGGACACTGTTGGAGGACTGTGTAGGGCAGAAGAAACCAACCTTGGTGCAGTTCTATCCATATTACTTTTTGGGAATGGTTGTTAAGTGAAATGTTCCAAAACAGCATGTGGGCCTTGTTCTGGAAAGGTGTAATAGAAGACTGAGCCAGAAAGTGAACTAGCAATTACATGTCTAGACAGGGCTCCAGTGCTCAAGTTTACTTACTAGTAACCTAGTAAATCTTACTAGCAGATCAGATTTATGTGGTATTTAAGTACCGTTGTAGCTCGTGTGGTGTCGAATGGACAGTGTATTATGACCTATAAGCAGACACCTTCATAATATTGTTAAATCATATGTTGCCTTTGGATGAAAGAGATTATCACAGTGTTTGAAAGGAACTTCCTCCTTTTAAAAGAGAAACAAATTTCATTTATTAAGGAGAATGTCTACTTTCAGTAATGTAATATTGCAAAGGATCTCCTGGTTCAATGTTCTCTGCTGTCACGGGAGGAACGTCCACTTATGGATATATGAAATACCACTTCAAGAATAGTTTCTTCCTTCTCACTAGGCCTCCTTATCAAATGGGGATTACAGAAATCTCACTAGCATGATGATTAAAAATTATCTGATCTTAAAGTAGGCACAGCATATCAATGAATAAATTATTTGTTCTTTTGTGAGTGTTATACTTTATACAGTTTATACCATTCCTCCTTCCTCGTTATTGTCTTCTCCCTTATCGAATGTGCTTTTAAAGAACACTCATTTCGTGACAGTCTTCATTTTCTTACACTGATCAGGCAAAGCTTTTCTTGTCTGCTTGTGTAGAATAGTTTTTCTCTACTCATCATCTTTTTATACTGTATTTTTTCTGTAGTATTTCAGTTTGAGTGTAGGTAATTGAAACCCTAAGGTACAGGTGAGGGGCTGTGTCTGGGCTGTTGTACTTATCACACTGGTACTTCTCTACCTCTTCTGGAGGTTGATTTCCTGATGTATCCTTGAATTGTGTGTGTTTTCTTCGTAGATAGATCTGTGTCCTATGTAAATAGTATGTATTTCTCTTTTTTAGCTGATTCCAGCTAATGAGCTGTCATCTTTTTGTAAACTTATTTATTAGTCTCTGAGTGCATGGCTTTATGTACTACGTTTTCGCCAAGTTCTGGTGGGTTGGAGAGAGTCCCACAGGATGCCCAGTATTTCAGTGGGTACTCTTACAGGCTGCTTGAGACAAATAGGAAGTTTGGTTTTTCAGATTCAGAGAAAGAACTGATATTTTGGTCTTTATCACTTCAGAATTCTTTAACCAGATTACAAATTGACTTGAGTGCCTCTCCCCCTTTGTTGCAGTGGTTCTGCTCACAGTAAGTGATTTTCACTTAGGCAAGTTCTTGAACTTGATTCTTCCACACTTCACTGTATGCTGCTTTTGAACTGCTGCATTTCTCTCTGGTCCAAGGAAAGTTGGTTTTCCACTGATAGCTGATATCTTCTGATGGCAGATTGTTTTATGAAAATCCTTCTTGGGCTCTAGTCGACATATTAACTTGTTTTATGCGAAAAAATTATCAGCAAGAAGGGTGGAACTGTGTTTTAAAAACTTGAGATGCTGCATAATCTGTGTTTAATAAGGCATATATTCAGTGAGGGTTATGTCTAAGCCTATTCAGTAAAATATGTTTCACAGAATACTTATTACGTCTCTAAAGAGGATGATTTGGAAACATGAGCAAGATGATGTGCTCTAGACCTCTACAATAAAAATCTAAAACACCTATGGTGGATTGTGGCCTAAACATATTTGTATGAATTTTTGCCATTTTTCAGTGAAGTGTTTTACTCTTTGCTAATAACCTAGCATTTGTCTTTGTCAGCAAGCAGTATATTAACGTACTGGCACAAATGCCAATAATTTTTCATGGCATTCTTACATTGCTTTGTTAAAAGTCAAGTTGTAACGGTTTCTGCATCTAAATGATCAGATTAAATTAAAATTCTGTATTGCTAGTAAATAAATGCTAATTTAAATGTATAATAGCAAATGTGCATACCATCCTATTCAGTTTAGGCAGGTTTACTTGCCTTTTTATTGTTGCTTGATTAATTTGTGTTTTAGGTCTGAGGTTTGCAAAAGCAGTGAATTAACTAATGCTTTCACAGACCTACTTATGCTTTCTTCTTTTTAAGAGAAGACTCGATGATTTCTCAACTTAAAACCTCTTGTGCATCCAAATTGCTTAGAAATCTGTCGAATTAAGACCAGCTTGTGTTGATACAGCACGTCTTGTACATGAGGGCTTGAGTATGTCAGCCTTTCAATAAAACCTGAAAGAAATCTGGTAGATGTTTTATTCAAAGCATCAGAACAATTGGATTTTGAGAGGCACTGTGCCTTGGAGTGGGACCAAGTGAGATGAGTCTGGGTTATTTCTGAATGAACAGTCTCAAGGATATGGGTGAGCTATGTGGACATTCGGACATGGTCCTGAGCAGCTGGCTGGCTTTAGGTGGCCCTGCTTGAGCAAGGATGTTGGGCCAGATGACCCCTAGAGATCCTTTCTGATCTCAACAATGAGATTTTTAAATAGTTCAGGGGTCCTAATAGCCTGAGATTTTAGGTGCTTTCATCTTCCTGGAGAGGATTGGGATATATAATAGGAGTCTGTGATATCTAGGGGTGGATATTAGATGGTACTTAAAAAATAATGTAGTGCTGTAGTTTGAAATTTTGCTGCTCTTCTCTATACGTCACATATATACAACATACACTGTGGACCTCTGCAAATGTTGCACTGAACACATTAGTGTTTTATAAATGGTAATCTTATGGTCTGATCTGCACAGTGATGCCAGCTGAAATATGTTCTTACATTGACTTTTATAATGTGCTTACTCAATAGGTAAAACGTTCTAGGAGTAAAGGAGGACTGGCTGGGCCTGATGGTACAAAGTCAGTGTTTGGACAGATGTGTGCTAAAATGAGTTCCTTTAGCCCTGATAGCCTTCTCCTTCCTCATCGTGTTTGGAAAGTCAAGTTTGTTGGTAAGAGGATTCTCCACCCACCCCACCCCCAATTTTGCACTTAATGCTACAGTTTTCTTCAGATTTACTTTTTTGGAGGACGGGAAGGAAGGAGGAGATATAGGAAAACAATGTATGTGTGTAGGCAGAGAAAGGTGCTTAAAATGTTAGGAGGTAAAAAAGCCTTTTAAAATTATTTTATTAAACCCCCCTCAAGATTAGTGGAAATGTGTCTGTAATTGTCCTCAAATTCTGGGGGCAACTCTTTTGCTTACAACAAACATCCTTTAATACCTGAACATGTTTTCGAGCTGCCTGAATTGGTAAAATAATCCTGGCTGGCTGGTTTTACTGGTAGGGTTGTTCTTACAATTCACATGTCACTTTAAGCTTTTTGATGAAATATATTTTACATTGAAGAGCCTGTATGTAAGATATATAAAATACCTGCTGTAAGATATATAAAATATATCTACTTTAAAATGTCACTTAGGAATTGCATTGCTTTGATTTTCTTTTTCTGCCTCTCTTCTATTTTATTTTGATTAGTGTATAATGCAAAACTGTTAATTATACTCTGGTGAAATAGTATTTTTGACACTGTGATATATTGTATAATCTTCTAAATAATACAATTTACAGTGAACTGGAAACTTCCAAATCTAGAGCAAAGCATGAAACATTTTCATATGAATAGATACAACAGTGTAGCTTTTAGTAAGCTTTTGTTTACTCAGGCATCCCTGTAGAAGGAAATACAGTTTATTTCAATGCTTGATTTATTTTGAAAGAACATTTAATTTTGAGCCTTTTTTTTCTTCTTCCAGGTGAATCTGTGGATGATTGCGGTGGAGGTTATAGTGAATCCATAGCAGAAATGTGCGAGGAGCTTCAGAATGGGCTGACCCCCCTGTTAATTGTGACACCGAATGGAAGAGATGAATCTGGAGCGAACAGAGATTGTTTCCTATTAAATCCTGCTGCCAAGTCACTCTTGCATATGAACATGTTTCGTTTTCTTGGTAATTTCTTAGCACCATTATGACATGCTGCTTGCATTACATGATCAGAATATTTGGAATCTAACAACAACAACAAAAAATCTTTTTAAACTTCCAGGTGTACTTTTGGGCATTGCTATCCGGACTGGCAGCCCTCTGAGCCTCAACCTGGCTGAGCCAGTGTGGAAGCAGCTTGCAGGAATGAACCTAACAATTGCTGATCTCAGTGAGGTAAGTATGAAGTTTCTGAGTAGGATATAACTTACAGAAGACAAGCAGACTCTAGTATAAATCTTTCTCCAGTCACTGGCTCCTCTGGTATGTTTGTGTTTGGACTGTCCTTTTCTGTTTTGAGCCAGTATGTCAGGATAACTCGTACTCACTGTTAAAACCATAAATTTAAGTTATTCAAAAGTAGTTAAGCTATTTGATTTCTAGAGCATTCTCAAATCTTCTCATGTGTTTGACTAGAAAAACGTTTGTGGTTGAACTCCTACTTTCGAGTAGACCTTTCTGTAGCTGTTACTGTCTGTTGTGCCAAGATGCAGTAACTGATTGGGTAAACACACACCTACACTGTTTTTGAAGTAAAATAAAATTAGTTCAAGCTACTACTGAAAATAGTTTGTACCCACATACTGAACATCACAAACTTGCCATTTCTGTTTACTGAGCTCAGTAAATGTGGAGTAAGAGCTGGGCCTTCCTTACAAAGAAGGGTTCCTTCTCAAATACTGTCATATAGAAATGTACTTACTGTAAAAGCATTGAGTCATTTACTTGTCAGTAAGGGGATTCCTTTTGTAGCAAAACCAGGCACTGGACTTTGTAGATGTGATTATGTGTTTAAGCTTTAAATCCATTTTCTTATATAATACAGTTTCTTGGTAAATGCTCCACAAAAGAATTGAAATCTAGAACACATTCACCCTTCCACATCCCAGCATAATGAAATTTTATGTAAAATACTAACGTATTTTAGGGCTTTGAAATTCAGATAGATGGGTCGTGGTCAGACATTTGACAATGCTTTTGGTAGATGACACATGATGCATTGCTTTTGCTATGCAAGAGACACTGTTATATAGTTCTAGTAAACTGATTTCAACCTGGGCTTGTTATTTTCAAAAGGTTGATAAAGATTTTATTCCTGGGCTTATGTACATTCGAGACAACGAAGCTACTTCAGAAGAGTTTGAAGCTATGAGTCTCCCATTCACTGTGCCTAATGCAAGTGGTCAAGATATTCAATTGAGTTCCAAGTACACCCATATTACACTGGATAATAGAGCTGAATATGTGAGGCTGGCAATAAACTACAGGTTTGTTGAATAAATCTATCAAATTACTGAGCTGAATAAGATTTTTCTTTTAAAAATACATAAAAGCTTTTGAACAATGTACTACTTTAACCTCTTATGTGCAATTATTTTAATATTTTCGTGTGATTACAGTGTTGATTTTCTGATTTCTTTTAATCTCTCCAGGGAGAAAAGATTAAACTTAATTTTTAGGAAACAAAATAAAGTAGCAGATGCAGCTCTAGATTTTAATAGCTGTCCTGACAGAGCAGTTTTGGAAGCCAGGCTTATAGGTGGAGAAATGCCCCATACCTCTAGTTCTTCCTATGCGATAAAGTAGTAGGCTTGATCATTAAGTTCTTTGTGAAGAGAGTTCAGACTTAGTACTACTGCTCCCACAGTTTCTCATATCATCAGTTGCAGTCAAGAGCAGTCCTAGGTGAGTTCTTACTTATAGTCTTATCTAAGCTGGAATGCACAAACCAAAATGTTCATTTCCTGGACACCATAAAATAAGTCTGTCACCTATGTGCAGACAAGTGAATTGTCACCCCACAGGTGCCAACAGCTGAACATTGCACTGGCAAATAATTTTTCAGTATTTGAGAAGACAGACCTTTGGTTACTAAAATGCCTAGATATCTAATATAGACAAGTACATCTTAAGAAGCAACCGTAGACATCTTGCTATGTGAAGTGGTGGGTCTAGTGCCTATTTAATTATGGAAATTTAGAGAATTTGGATGAGATACTGATTTATAGTTGTCTTACTCCCTCTGCCGTAGTTAACCGTTTCAGAGAGCGCTTGAGCAAGACTATATCATCACTATATATTTGCTTATTTGTTTGTAGTTATAGTGTCTGCAACAACTATTTGAATTACAGTCTTTGTTGTTTTTTTTTTTTCCTCTATTAATGGCTGTGAACTAATACTTAAATCTATTTTTAACCGTAGAGAGAGGAATTTCATTAGGAATGGATAAATGATATGCCTATATAAAATGTTACATTCCTTTGAAGAAGTGATTTTGTTCTCTTGCCAGTTCTGGCTATCCTCAAAGGACATGAGCAATTCTAAAGCATTTTACAGTTAAAAGTCCTTTGGGAGAAACATTGAAATGTTTAGATTAAGTATCAGGTTTTTTAATCATGTTAAGCCCTTGAGAGAAAAACTAGCACCTGAGCAGAAGCCATGTGAAAAAGTGGATGCGTAAGAACAAGTTCGTCCTGACATCTTTGTTCGTTTTGGTGATGGTAAGCCTGGGGACAGGACTTGTCAATGATGCAAATCTCTGCTCTGGAGAGCTCTGTAAAACATCTCAGAAACTATTTGACAAGAAAAAAAAAAAAAGCAAAACACAAATCATGGGTGGCAGCAGACGCATTAAAGTGTTAGACTTCTCTATGTCTGTCTTGAAATATAGTAACTCCTGTCCTCAAACATCATGTTCTAGTTCAGACCCGTTTTTCTTGTACCATGATGTCTGTCTAGTGTTGGGAATGTTTGAGGGCAGAGTTTCAAAGCACAGCCATTCTTTTCCCAATAATTTGATTGTTTCCAAATGGCGTATTGGTTTGTTCTTGCCAGACACATCACATGAATAATACTGGAAATAAAATATCCCAAACATTGTGATGTACCTGTCCATACTGAGCTTGCTGTGCAATATGAATTGGTGTAGAAACTGGTATAAGTCAAGTATTTTGTGTGATAAATGTTTATTAATGTTCCTTGGCACATAGCTGGAGACTTGAGGAGGATGCTTCAAGTTCCATTGATGTTACAGCAATTGCTAGAACTAATTGCTAGAAATGGCATTAACAGAAACTCTGAAAATGTCTCTGCAGACTTCATGAATTTGACGAACAAGTTGCAGCAGTTCGTGAGGGGATGGCCCGTGTTGTTCCAGTTCCTCTACTTTCGCTCTTTACAGGATACGAACTGGAAACTATGGTATAAATTTCTGCTTTGCTATCTCTGTGAGACTAACTTGGAGTCTGGTTTTTCACTTACATCTTACTAATCCAAAGCCCACGTTAAATAATATCTACAATGATCACTCTGTGATTGCAAACATTTTGTTCAAGGAAAGACTAGAAAATGTTTTATTGCCCTCTTGGTGCTAATAAGATTATTTTGCTATAGCTGAGCAGTGATGTAATTAATTATTTCTGGAAGAATAAAACAAACAAAACTGAAAAAACACCACAAAACAGGGATTTAGGAGGTGAATTGGAGATACTGGTCCCAAGTAAAATGTTTGATTCTTTATGTGATTCAGGAATATGGAAGAAGGTTCATTATTGTCCCCTGATGGGTAGGTGTATACTTAGTATTATTGTAATAGGAGATTATGCACAGCACTTCAAATATTCGAATGCTCATTTTGTCAGTGTAAAAGCTGATTAAGTATTTTAAAGGAATGGAGGGAACAAATCACCTGTAATTGATTTGATCAGATTTTTTGTAACCTATCACTATATTTTAATTTTCAGGTATGTGGAAGCCCGGATATTCCACTTCACCTTCTGAAATCTGTAGCAACTTACAAAGGCATTGAACCAACGGCTTCCTTGATACAGTGGTTCTGGGAAGTGATGGAGTCCTTCTCCAATACAGAGCGATCTCTCTTCCTGCGTTTTGTGTGGGGCAGAACCAGGCTGCCCAGGACTATTGCAGACTTTAGAGGGAGGGACTTTGTTATTCAGGTAAGGGGTGGGGGGTGGGGTTTTTATTCTGAAAAGCTGGTAGTGGACAAGTAATAGCATGACAACAAGAGAACAGGCTGATTTCATTAAACTGTTTATGCAACATTACACTGTAGATTCGACGGTGTAACAGAGACCTATAATGTGTATAAATGGTTTTCTCTCTTGACTTGGGCAAGTGAATATTTGTGTCGTTTCCCAACCATTTGCTTCTCTGGATTTTGATAGTTTTGCACTGACAGTCATCAGCTGTTTTTGCTGGCATTTATTTAGCATTTCATTCAGCTCAGTAATCATTTCAGCTAAATTAAAAACCCCACAATCTTCAAGTCATGCTTTCGTATTTGCTGAAGTAATATAATCTCTTTTAAGATTGTTTCCAATCCATATTCATAATCAAAGGAGCTCACATGTGTCTGGTTTTATTTACTTACTTAGTGTAGCGAAATTTGGTTCTGGTCTTTTCATTGTTCTTTTAAGAAGCTTCAGAATCTCATATCTAACATGCTATTAAAAAAATTCTCAGGTATTATTTTGATGGTTTGGACAGTGAATCAAAAATACTATGCTTTTTGTTTTCAACAGGTATTGGACAAATACAATCCTCCAGACCACTTCCTTCCTGAGTCGTACACTTGCTTCTTTCTCCTGAAGCTGCCCAGGTATTCCTGTAAGCAAGTACTAGAGGAAAAATTGAAGTATGCCATTCACTTCTGCAAGTCTATAGACACTGATGATTATGCCCGGATAGCGCTGACAGGAGAGCCAGCAGCTGATGACAGTAGTGATGATTCTGATAATGAAGATGCAGATTCTTTTGCTTCAGATTCTACACAGGACTACTTAACAGGACATTAAAAAAATATAATATAAGGGATAGTTGTCACGAGCACTGAGGCAAAACGCCAAAATGACAATGAAGCCAAGGACAGCTTAGGTCTCAGAATATAGGGTATGTAGTCAGAGGGATGGTAATCTCCTGAACATGGGGAAAGTGTGTTTGCTACTCAAAGTAGGAGTTAAGGGTTACAGCTTAAACCATCAGCTTAGAATAAATGGCACAGTATATGGGCATTTAACATTTATTTTAAGAGCTGAAAGTGGCCCCCCATAATGCTGCACTACATTTAGAACCTTTGTGTTTACTGAAGTGTTGTAAATGTTTATATAAATATGGTAGTGCAGCATCCAAAAGGCAGTGAAACCTTTAAATTGTGGGTGCAATAGGTTTTTTTTCATATTAAGTGTTGTGTTCTGTGCATCTTCTTGATTGTATATTGGAAATACTGTGCAACAACTGAATAGTATTATAAATATTTCAATTAACTTTACTAGAAGTTTGTTAAAAATTTTTGAACATTGAATTAACATTATTCCTTGAGATTCTTCTATAGATAATAAAAATGGCCAATAGTTTCACCTCCACCCCCGGTTTGTATATTTTAGCTTATGCATTATTTATCTCAAATTTGATACCTTTCTGTGAACAGCATCATAATTCTTATCATGGAAAGTGTACTGTATATACTTTGTGCCATGTAAATGCAAAAGTTGTAATTTCCCTCCAAATAAAAGTTCTGCCACAGAAAAAAAGTAGCGTGTGGGTTTTTTTGATGGTAACGCAGGTATTGTATGAGATGAACGTTGCAACAGCTGCACCAAGAAATGTTTCTGCAGCTTACAGCTGGTGACCAAACGTTGCTGGTGCTGCTCCACCAATGTAGAAGGTGCATCTTCATAGACAGAGCATGAGCTGTAATAAACTCGGATCAAGTCTGTGCAACATGTTAATGGTAGCAATTAGGTACAATTTGTTTATGCAGTTGCTCCTAATGCTGCTAATGTCAGTAATGGTAAATTTGATCTTGGACACTTAGGAAAAAATTGGCTTTTGAGCAAGTGTAAGGGACAGATGTCTTCCAAGTACCTGAACGTGAGTAGAAGAGTACGACGACACTTGTGTAACATATTGTCGCTGAGAAAATTAGATCATTTTACAAGGCTTGATCATGAAATGTTCTTCGTCCAGAGTAGCCTGTTTGAATAACTCATCCAAGTCAAGTGGCGTTCAGGCAGGTATTACGTGTTTACTACATGGTGTATCCACTGGTTTTTAAAGTGGGAAATTAAGTTTTAGTTGTGCCAAAGCACTAATAATTCACTTTAAAATCCAGCAGAAGGTGATGTCAAACCATTTCTTCACTAACTGTTAGGATAGGTATATGTGAATATTTAACATTTTACAATTCAGAGTGACTTTTTTTAACTAGTGTGTGCATTTGACTTCTATTCCAACTTTTGTAAATTTAAATATTAACTGCGGTCATGAAACAAGTTTCCCTGGGACCTACTTGGTATTTCAAAATAGTGGTGAAACAACCTATTTGTTGTTAGGACACCAGAGTTTTGAAATTTGTTAGCTTTAGAGGCATCTATTTAGTGCTGAAGATCTCTTGCAGCAAATGCTCCTGTCCCGATCCTGTGTCTTGCTGGAGATTCCAGAAGTCAGGACTGTGCTGTCCTCCCAGTTTTCTCTTGTCTGATGATGAAAAACACTGAGCCCTTTCTGAGTCTTAAAAAAGATGCAAAACCCAAAAACCTTAAGCAACCTCTTTTATCTTTGCTGCTGAATTGAATTTCTCCTGAGGTGAAGAGGGGAGAATCTGGTACAGAAGTGCTCATGTGGTCGTCTGCTGTCCCTTGCTATGGTAACACCGGAGCCCTGTAGGCATCCAACTGGATCAAAGAGATCCTGTAGTCAGCTCTCCAGGAGACGTGATGGGTGAGTCATACCCAAATGCCACAAGCCCAAGGACTGAGACCATTTCAAAACCCGTTTCAGGAGCAGATGAGTTACTGTAACACGGAGAGGTTTTGTAACTTGCTTAGGAAAGAGAAAGAATGTCAGAGCTTTTCTTCCAAGAAAAGCAAAAAGGAAGTATCCTTTGTGTAAGGAAGCAGTTTAGGTTGTTAATTAGTGAACTGTGTAAAAGAAGCTTTTTAAGCCTCCTTTGCTTTCCCATCCTAACAGAAGAGTCTCAGACACCCTTTTACTGTGTGAACTGCTTGTTGCCTATGGTGTGATTTACGGCATTTCTCAGTAACCAGTTCTTGGAAAACTGTTGTTTCAAGTGGTCAAAAAACGGGATTTGCTCTTAATTGGCTTTTAGGTACAAATTTCTAGTCTGAGAAGGAAAAGGACTCAATCTTGCAAATGAGGACTGGATTGCTGGTGCTCCTTTCCCTTCTTTGTATGTTACTTCCCTGTAAAACCAATGATGGCAGTTTGATTTATTGTAAAGGTTTACCATTATGAAATTGCAGAAGAGTGAGAGAAAAATCCCTTCCCATGTTCAAAATCACTCTTTGTTGCCAGGGTACATTCCTGATACCTCTAAAACCACCTAAAGGGCTGCTAAACAACCTGTGAGTAAGGAGAAGAGGTCATTGAGTCCCATCAGGGAGTTAGGGGATGTGTACCATTTATAATCACGGTATTTGTTCCTTAACACTGTGCTAGTCAAAGAAGTCTTCAGGCCAGCATATGTAGGTACTTGCCTCCTCTGCCAGTGTCTTTATCAGCAGACTATATGCAAAACTAAACCATGCAGCGCCCTTTTATAAAAAAGGGGAAGCAGTGGCTTCCAAAGATCTCATTGTTAAAATATTTTCACTTTTTTAGTTTAAAGAAAATGTATAGATGTGTAGTTTCCTGTAGATGTTGCCTTTTAAGGTTAATCTCCTGATGAATCTTATAGTTAAAAATTATGGTGTTAACTAAAACACGGCAACATGGTTCTTTTGATCAACTGGGGTTCAAGGGTGTGAAATTGGTGGGAAAGTTATTCTATCGTGGAGTTATCTCCTCAGTGAAAACAGCAGCAGAGCAACACAACTGTGAATGTGACACACAAACTTGTGTGAATTGATGCTCCAAATTCTTGGAAAAGATTCTGCTGATTCGCGTGTTTGTCTCAGATGTGAATGTTGATGACGTATCTGCCAGGCACCGCTCTTCAGCTTTGCGTTTAGTCATCTGATGGCCAGTGAGTAACATCGTGCGAAGATCTCCCAGAAACAGAGAGTAGAGTTGTCTCGGTTGTTTCCTGACTGTGGTCATCTTTGATCAGATCTCACCAACGAGTTTGGGTGTGGTTCGCTGGCATCATGACCTGAATAAGGTTTCCACAGAAGCATGTTGAGAAGCATTTTGTTTGGAGGATCTGGAGTCACGCACATGATACGACACAAAATCCTCTAGTGTGGTCTAAAGATCTCTTTTGAAATTAAATTCTTATTGGGCAATTGCATATACTCATTCCTGATGACGAGTCTCAATAGGGATGGGGTTACAGCACTTCTAGAAAATAAAAGCCCAAGGACTACACTTTCTTATTTTATTTCGCTGTGACAACCTCATCAGCATGTGTGGGCAGAAAGTGCCAGTATGGTTCCATCTTGGTGGTCGGCTGAGCCTTCTTACCCTGTTTAGCGGCAACTCATAGGAAAAGCAAATGCAAGACAGTGTAAAATCAAAATGCATGAAATTAGGATGATTGCAGCCATAGGTGGCAGCTCTCCCTTCTCGCTCTTTACAGAAAGTTTGACCTGGACATGACAGTTAATGCTTCTTCCCAAACCAGTGGTGCCATTTCAAAGGTCCAAAAGGGGAGAACAAGTAGATGAAGCTGTGATTTGTTCTCCTAGAAGACAGACTTTTGAATTAATTCTTCTGTGTAAAGTATTTCACCACTATTTTGAAGAAAAGATGCTCTTTAGCTTCAGAAACTAATCTGTTCTGAGCAAGTTCTTTCCATAATTTCCAACTGATAATTTTCCTAACGTTTGTTCTGATGTGCTTGACATTTGTGGCATGAACATGTGATTTGTCAACCACAGATTATGAAACCATTCTAATGCTTTGACCTAGTAGTTAACAAATGGGGCAGGTTTGCTTTATTATGGCTTTTGATACTCTACCTTCCTTTGTGACCTTCTTTTATAAATAAACTAAGATGACCTCTTAAAAGAGGTGGCATTAAAGCTGCAGGCAAAGTGTGAAGATCCTTTCTAAACTGGAAAACCTTTTTGAGTGAGGCTCTTGCACGCGTCCTTCCTGCTTCTGCTGCTTCTCAAGTTTTTCATCAGCTTCATCACATCGGCTTGGAAGCACCACTAAAAATAAACTAGAGAACAGGGTCCACGTCCAAAATGAAGCTGACAGGAGACAGGTTGCCTGACCTGAGTAATGCGAAAGTCAGTGGATTATGAAGTGCTGTGCATAGAAAGAGGAAGAAATCAAACGTGTGAAATACCTGTGTGGGGAGGCCAGGTGGCATTTGGGCTGGCCCAAGTGAGTTGCTCTTCCTCCGTGCTCCTGCAGAGGATGAGGGATTCCTGGGGGAGAACTGGCTGGGCAAAAGCAGCAAGGAAATGGACTATTTGTAGTATGAATCAGGTGCCTGCCTTCCTGTGATCCAGGGGACTGCTGCTTCCTGGCAGTCACTGACCTGTGACACTGATGTGACTGGAGTTACCCATCAGGCAGAGCCCAGCTGCCTTTGGAGTTTTTCCTTTTGGAACAAAGGAAGCCATTTTAGTTGCAGATGTGGATCTACTGTACAATGAGACACTAACATCAGTAGGAGAGATTAGAGATTTAGGCTGATGGTACTCAAGGGAACAATCATGTTGCCTCTGTCACTGCAGTAAAGTGACTTAATCTAATAGCATAGACCTCTCATACGATGGATCGTACTTAAAGCCCCCAACCATAGCTGAGGTTAGGCCCACACTGAAAGAATTTCTGTGAGGACTTGACAGCCTTTGAGATTTCTCCAAATGTCTACACCTGCAGGTGTAGTGGACAAAATTGTCTGTATTGGGAGTGGACTATACTGGCAATCACACATGGATGTTGTATACTGCCTTTTCTTGATATCGTGATGTATTTAAATAAATCTGTGGCCTGCAGCTTCACGAAGAAGTCAAGAGTGCAAGTAATCCTTTACCTGGGGTCAGGGCCAAACAACATTGTAAGAATTTCTAGATTAGGCAATGCTGGCAGAGGAAAGGATGTGAGGACAACAGACCAAACAATTCAGCAATGACGAGCAGTTAAAAAAGGAGCAAGTATCCTTCCAGGGGAGTTTCATTGGCATTCAGAGGCAGAAAGTCCATTTTAACCTGATAATGAATGAAGCCCTAGCTGGAGTACTCCTGGGTATTCCCGAAGACACAAGCATCCTCCCTGGAGAAAGTACAAAGGGAAGCACATCTCTGGCAGTGTTAGAAAGCAGAGATGAAGGAGAGGTCGAAAAGAGCGGGAATGTCTGACGCAGAAAATCTGGATAAAAGTACCATGGTAAATCTTTCAGTATGTAAAACACTGGGATAAAAAAGGAAATGACGTCCATGGTTATCCAAAGTTGGTTGAGAAGAAATAGTATCCTTACAGCAGAGAGACACCTTATGCCCTACACCACCTCCCCCCCACACCCCCAACTTTCTCCCTTCAGGCAGAGTTAAGCACCAGAATGCCCAGTCCAGTCAGACCATGGATTTGGGTCAGTATGAGTTTTTAAAACCTTGTTAGACATCTCTTGGTGATGATCTGATAATACTTGATCTACTTGCAGTCAGGCATCTGCCCAAACTGATTTCTTGAGTTCTCTCAGCTTATTTGTTATTCCTGCAATGCTCGATTCATTATTAGCTTCTCTAAAAATGAATTTCTAGTAAGTAGAACTGGCTTCTCAATGGTGCCTTCTCCATCATGTTCTAACCAAGGTTCCTTGAGACATCCAACCTTCTTGTAGACAAGACCCTTGAAATTTTTATCAGTTGCTCCAAGCAAAGACACTGAAGCTTTTCAGCTGCCTGCTTTTCCAGTGTGGACCTGCACTGGCTCAATGGGATCTTTTCTTTTTCAGTAACAGCTTCCTTAACCAGATGCCAACTCCTCTGCTTGTACAGCTCTCCCTGACCCCATCAGGGCTTGCTGATCATTTAGGATAGAGACAGGCAGCCTTTCTGAGCTGCAAGACTTCTCTCACACCTTCCTGCAGCTCCAGTCAGAGACGTGTGTTTGCTGGGGCAATGCCACAGCTCTGGCTGAGCCTGGTGTGGTGGGATGAGCCTAGCTCGGATAGCATCCCAGTGCAGCAGCAGTGCCTCTGGTTGATGGCCTCACAGCGTGACTGCTCACAGCGACATCATCCTCACTCCCTGCCTGAAAGCTGTCGGTGGTGGTTTTTCAATGGGATCATTTCCTTTCTCTGGTCTATCAGGTGTCTCCACAACCACTTGCACTGGCCCATTAAGATGGGAACAGGAAAAAAAGCACCCCTAAGCCAGCCCTGCCCCTGAGTCCTTCTTATCATTCCCCTTTACCAGACCCAAGACAGCAAATAACAGCCAAAATGTCTGCTTCCCTCCCAGAGGCAGGGGCAAAGCACAACCTCAGGGAGAGCCGCCTCTTCGGCTGCTGGAGAACAGGATGTGTCGAGGTAGGATGCTGGCTGGCCGGGGGGAAGCGATGGGAGCACGTGGCCAGGTGAGAAGGCAAGACTGCCTCCATCATCCCCAGAAGACAGATCCTCCTGGTACTCTCCCGAAAGGCACAGAAGCCATGGACATGAGATGCCCCTTGTCCATCAGGTGAAGCAGGTGATGTTGGGGAAGCCCCTGCAACACCGGGGTTCCCAGGCGCCTCCAGCATTTTGGAACTGCCTCATTTTGGTTTTTTCCAATTCATTTTTTTCCTTCTTAGTATTTCTGGCTTATGGAAGCCTTTCATCTCAATCCTCTTTGCAGACGCAATGTTGGCATCCTAGCCGGCTCCTTTGCTGGGACAACCTGGCATTGTTGGGTGAAAGTCTAGCTTCAAGGCTTTTACTGTTGGATCAAAAATGCCATGGCCCCATGGCATGGGTAACTAAATGTTATGTAGACTCATTTTAACAATTCAAATTTGCTCAGCTGATTACTGGTAAATTAGATGTTATCAAGCTCAGTATAAGGTTAGTTATCATCTGTCCTGAAGAGCCAGGATGAAGGTGACTCAAGTTCTGTATTGTGGGTGTTGACATGCTGTGAGAATGACATCCTGTGGTCAGGTAATTTGTCTTTCTAGTTTGTTATGCACAAATCCAAATTGTTTGTTATGAAAATGGCAACTATTTTGAATGGCAGTAGTCTGTTTAACCATTTTTGTGCACTGTCAGAAGACAAATATTGGGCATTATATGTGTAAGTGGAGGAAAGCCACTGGGAATAAGAAGCGTGTTTGCTATAAAATTCTTCATAAAAATAGGCAAGTACGACTCCAGGTGACAGTCTTGGCTCCAGGTGAAATTGCTTTTGGCTTCAGCCACTGGGTTTACCCCTCGGTCTTGGTTCAACAAATAAGACTGCCTTCATGCTGCAGGAAGTCAATACCATTTTGATGTTTGCTTCCAAGATGGTCTTGCTTGGTCCCAGGCAGTTTGCAGTAGTGTTAAGATACCCGTGTAGAGGCATGACCACGGGAGGAGAAGCCTGTGGGAGATTTTCAAGTTTCCTCTGTGGTTAAAGCACAGGACCGGGAGTCAGGAGATCAAAGTTCCTATGTTGTACAGAAAAGCTATTTCAATACATAGACAGCATTGATAAAAGGGGTCTCATAAGAGTGCTGCACACATTTCTTTGATGAGGCCAAAGCTTCCTTCTTGCCAGGCGGTGCACTGCAGAGAATTGGCTCATCCCACCTAGAAAAGGCTACCATCCTGAAAAGGGAGCAAGGACTAACAGCACCAGTCTAGCAGAAAGTACATCGCTATGCCCATGAAAGTACCCTTGAAGTGGTGAGCCCTAAGTGGGAAGAAGAAAGAGTAGACAAAAGGTGACTGTGCTTACTTGTGCCACACCATGTCACAACAGTCGGGAAGGTTGTGGTCAGCATAACCACAGCCAAGAAATGCAAGTACGATTGCCCTTATATGTTTATAAACAAGTTAATGTTGATCTGGCAATTGTTTTCCAGAGATGCAAGAGTTAGAGGATGTATAGACAAATAATGGAAAACAGTTTGAGCAAATATATCTTTACAGTAAATAGCTCACATGGGATATTCATTTATGCAAGGCTTTGAAGGCAGAAGTTGGGAGGACAAAATCCCTAGCTAGAACTTGCTTACAGGCTGTTTAATTTGAAAGATAGCTCTACAAGCTGTTTGTCTCCATCTGGGAATGGTGCAAACTGTCTGATCACCTTCTCATCTCTTACAGAGTGGTGACAATTGCTGCTAGGGCCTTATGGGAGATGGTAAAACAACTGCTCTGTGGCATCTCTGGGAGATTCAGGTTACTTTATGGTCTCAAAACTACTCTGAGACAGTAGTGTTTGCAGGAGGAGTTAGTGCCCCCTCTACCCATCAGAACCTAGATCCAGCTTTCCTGCTGCTTTTAGGAAAGAGGTGAATTGCAACTACTGAGCACTCATCTACCAATGTAGCTGGTCTTAAGGTGATTTAATGAGTTTTCAGTAACTTGTCTGTGCCTGAAGACAGCAGCTCCTAATAATATCATAACCATGCTACTGCTGTGTTGGGGGGGGTTGAAAGGTATCTGCTCTGGGTTAAACATCAACTAGACTGAAAAGCCACCTTGGGGATAACAGAATGCTCTGAGAAGAAGATATACTATGCGAGAGTATAGGCATGACAGAGGTCTTTCATCCCATGTGTTATGAACTGTCATGAAGTGAAATGATGCTTTCCTAACATGGAGATGGACTTCAGGTTGCCAACACTGAGCAGTCCTCAGCACCCTGTGTGATGAGATCCACCCTTCAGACATTAGCATTTGCATGTAGCTCAGAAATGTGAGGTTGGCCATGGTCCCTGGAGGATGCCCATGGTGATGGTGTAGAGCTGGTTTCATTTTGCAATGGCTTTTGTTCTGATGGAGTTACACCGGTGAATAGAGTTTTTAATAAATTGTTAACCAGTCATTATAATCCTGCAGTTTTCTGTTACAGGATACTGGACCCTTAACGAGGTGAAAAGTCCAGGTCACCCATGATGAGTTGCCTCTTGAAGAGACCTGATGAAGTCTGTGGCCAGCTCAAAAACCCAATATAACAGATAGAAAAGGAGAAGCTGAAAAAAGCCAGTGGGTATTACCGGGCCTGGACCTTTTAACAGCCCTGGTGATGTTACTGTGAGACATCTCTGCCATTCCCAAAGACATGAATGCTCCTTTCCCATGGAAAGTAAAAGGTCAGAAACAAAAACTTGGAAGTGAGATGAAACAGTGTCTTGTGAAATACACCTCTCCACCATTCAAGTCTGATGTGGAGACAAGGATTTATGGTGAGATGTTCTTGTAGGTGAGTTTATGGGAGCCAGCTATGCTTTAAAAAACCTGGAAAGAAAATCCTTTTCACCAGTTTGGCAAATGTTCAGTTAAGCCCTGCAGAGGTGGAAATGTTTCTGCTCAGCCGGACTAACAGGACAGATTCTGTGGAGTGGGACTGGGACATATTAGGTAGCATGTAATTGTGTTATAACTTTCCACATGAAGTATGTGTGTATCATTAATTATTATTAGGTACTATTATTAACTGTACACATAAATGGCAATTGGGAGAGGAATATGTAACTTTGATAGGAAGAAAAAACTTTGTGAACCACTATTAAACTTTACTGAAAAATCCTAGCAGTCAACTACCTTCTTTTATGAAAAATTCAGAAAACTTCCCAGTTAAGGAAATTAGATTTATGTCTGCTAGAGGCATATTCTCTGCCCTGCCTCACACATAGAAATAATGGCTCCACAACCCTATTTAAGACTGCAGTTTGCATCTGCATGGACATCAGCATAACTATCCTGGAGTAACTATTTTTCTCACTCCCCTCCAGACTAGTGCAGGGTGGAGAAGTGGAAAGGGACCATACACAGTTTCTCTGGAGCAGAAGTGGAGGATGGCATAGATGCAGAGAGATACAGAATTTGGAGCCACTCAGTATTTGTTTCTCTATGTAGATGAGAGACCCGCACAGATAAAGATTTATCTTTGTAATTGCCTCAGCTGAGTTATGATTAACCCTAAGGATATGGGATGACTTTTGAACATGAAGCTCCTCTTGTGCAATGAGTACTGTCTCATGCTAGTTTTGACGCATGTGCTCATGCATAAAAAGGGTGTTTCCTCTTGTAATTACATCTTCTTATACAGAGAGTCATGTAACAGTCTTAGCCCTCTGTGTATCACCTGGATGCTGCTCTCCTGTCCTTGGGCCCCTGAAGCAAGGTATAGATGTCCAGGTCTCCCTGGCCTGCAAAGATGGGCAGCGTTTGGTGTGCAGGGTGGCTGTGCTGGCCGGGGGATATTGCCGGGAGCGGGAGCAGGGTTGGGCAGGCAGTGAATGTCACCTTTCAGGGCTCTGAGCTGAATGGGTACCATTGTTATCTGCATCCCTTCCTGACTGCATCCCATGACCTGGTGCGTGGATGCAGGCACAGACAACAGGGCTGGGATGCACACCCATCTCTTTGCCAGCAGTGTGCTGCAAGCGAGGATCAAAAGTTCATGGGTGCTCTGCTCTTCCTTGCAGGCCCCTCCACTGCTGGCGAGGCATGCTCAGTTCGACTGACCAGTGTGACAAAACCTGTAGCTTGATGTGAAACACTCAGAGAACTCCAATAGTAGAGTACATCTAAAACATGGGGTAGGTTTGTTTAATATCACCGGGGACTGAATGACAGGATCACCAGCACTGTCTTAGCCTCACCCTGAAAGAAAAAGATCATGGGCCTGGCTGCCAGAGGTGAATTTCCTCTGGTTTTCCTTGCTACAGTCCTGCCTGGAGAAACTGCTTGTTCCTGTGTGCTCCAGAAGATGAATCTTTCATTTAAGTTTTTGAGTTTGTTTTCTTCAGCTCTGCCATATATCAGCATAGGCTTCTTGGATGGTCAATTCAAGATGGCAAATCAACATCCAACTATTAACTTTCCACTGAGCATGCAGTGTTGCTGGAAAACCGTACTGTTCCTGAAGATGAAACCAGCCCATTGTCACATTCATTACAGCTGGATGGTTTGCAGGTATAAACTATAGACTAGGTTTCTCCCCATCCCTCATATCTTTTACCTTTCAACTTTCCCTTCTGAAGAAAGTTACGCTGTTTCAGGTGTTGAGCAAATGGACTTTTCTGCCCCGTGTTTTCCTCAGTTCTGCTCGCTTCTACTCCTCTCACCATCCATATCTCCTCTCTGTTACAGACAGGCCCTCACAGGGGTAGGGAAGAAGGGGAAGAGCCAGGAGCATACAAATAGAAAAATGATAACTAGAGGAGAAAGGATCAGATGAGGTGGATGAGGGAAGAGCCCAGGCACAGTTGAACTCAGGCTTCCCTGAGCCTGGAGTGCATTTGCTCAGTGCAGCTCCAGGAAACATGGAGAAATGGCAGTGCAGCTACAGAGCGCAGTTTAGGGACATCAAATCATTCCTGGCTAAAGACCCCTTGCAAAGGCATCTCCATCTTCGCCTTCATTGTGCAGGAGATGTAGGCATCTCTCTGCAGGGAAGTGCTAAATTGTGTCACCTAAGGCTTCATCCCTCCTAAACCTAAGGCGAAAGTTGAAGGCAAAAGTGTCCACATGTGAACTCAGTGTCTGTTCTTCCCATTTTGGGATGAGGAGGCTTAATCAATACAATCAATACAGTCTGAAGAGTTTTTAATCTCGTCCTTCAGTGGACGCCTGGCTGTGGCTGGGGTGTCCCTTTTCTAGAATCTGCTGTCTGCGTTGACTCTTCATCTCCAGGAAATACAAGTGCGAGTTTAGACCTGTGGCTTTCCTGTAGACACCTAAAATTTGCCATCATGAATTCCTCCCTGCTTTAGGATGATTTGTCCATTAGAGGTGTCTATATCTTTATTTAAAAGTGCAGGAGAGCTTTTAGGCTAGAGACCCAGCTTTCACATAGTGATGACAGTGCGGGAGGGGATGAGATGGTGGGTGGAGGGGTTGCCCCTTCCAAGGGTGGAGGGCACCACCAGCAGGTTGCCCTGCCACCCCTCTCTGTCCCCAACCCCGAGATTGAGCAGGCAGCACTCTCCCGCCTGGAAAGCCCATCAGGAATGTGAAAGCCCCTCACTGTTGGTCTGAGCTACACAAGTTTCACACAACAGCCAACCTGTTTGCAGGCATGTTATTCCATACTGAGAAACAAATCTTTCCTCCACCTCCACAGCGGAGACTTGTTCAGAATACACAGGCTATGATCTTATTTATTTATGTATTTATTTCTTTATCTTAACTTAAAAAACAGAAATGGTAACTTTCTCCATAAAAACCTTTATAGGGGGTGTTGGAAACCCTGCTTTTGCTCTGGAAAAAGACAGATAATGAAACCAGAACAAAGCCTGGCTTGCTGCCCAGCTATGGTCAGTTTTAACCCATGGAAACTGAAGAGTTTAAAAACTCAGTATTGTAAAAATGATTGGTTTGAATACAGACCTCAGTTAGCTCCTGTTTCACTAAACAGGCTTATGGGTGCAAAATCCTAAATCAAAACGAGGAACATCACAACTTTCTCTCTGCAGTAATGTGCAAGTTTTATAGCTGTGCTTTAATAATTTACTAGTATTTTTTGCATATATTTTTGTTCCCATTACAGATTCTGCTGTGAGCACAAGGTATGATGTTCCACGTAGTACACCAGCGGCATGCTGAATGCATTGTTTTCAGAGACTTGAGGCATGTGCTAAGCAGCACTTTCTCTAGTGCAATTATATGATGTTACTTTACTATTTTTTCTTAAATCTACCAATAGAATTAGGGAAGAACAATGATTTTTACTAGCAATATAAGCAAATCCAACAGCATTGCATCCCCGTCTTTCACGCTTCCTACACCCAGAGCAGTCCTGGAATGAGAACATCACAGACCCAGATATGAGCATAACAAAGGCCAAGGTGTTTCGAGCACTAATAATCTGCCATTAATTTGGGATGTTTCTGCCAACTCCGTCATCCATGTGTGTGCTGGAGTGTGGTCTTCAGTGTCCTGTTCACTCCTGACAGCCTGAGCCTTCTCCATCCTTTCAGCGCTCATCTGGATCTTTTTCTCTGGCACCTTATTTTCCAATATTAATTTGTAAGCCTGTCTGCCCTAGCTGTCCACTGGCTATATTCTCCCCTCTGCCCCTTCCCTTTGGCCATCCTTCGATTGCCTTGCCTAGGAACAGACTTTTTAACAACTGACTGGACTTATACATTGGTTGAGCCTTTATACTCAAGCCTCTGCATTGATAACTGCATCTCTATACCCCATAAAGGCATTCCCACGCTTTGTGTTTCTGTTATGCCACAGCTTTGCTCAAGACCTGGTGGCTGGCCCTACAGCTCTGGGAGGTGAGCCCCACCTGCTTTTGAACACTTTTGCTGAAGTTCCTGTTGCCCTTGCTTCATGGATCTAGGAATAGAATAATAAAACCTAGATGCGTTTTCCTGCAATTACTCATCTCACTCAGACATGTGCTCCAGTTTCTCAGGACATAATTCAGCGTAGTGAAGTGCATCTGGTGTCTTTACCTTCTGAACCATGGAGTCTTTCAGGTCTGCTCAGCTGCTGTTTGCACAGAATCTTCAGATAACCTACTTCTGAAATCCTTTTCTACCATTAAGTGTTCATCTGCTTCCCATTTTTGGTTTGTCCCATGCATCCTGAGTGTCTTGAGTTCAACTTTATGTTTTCCCTAAAGATACCTTAGCTCCGATTTCTGATGCTGGGCAACTTTCTTCTGCTGCTGCAGACTGGTGAGAATCACTTCAGTTAGTCTCTTCAGTACACTGGGTAGACTTGACTCATCCAAGCTTTTTATAACCTGGGAAGGAAATGCTGCAGCTCTTTCCAACCCAGTAGCGTACAAAGCTGCTAAAAAGCCTGGAACAGCACAGCGAGTGGCATTCCATGGCATCAGTGGGAATTTGTAGTTTCTGTGTGCACAGCGGCCTCCAAATTATCACACATTTATATGTAGATTTTAGATTATTTCTACATTTATGAGGAAATGTCCTCATTTCTATGGCTTGGTTTCCAGCTAAAGGTTTTTAGGAAACAGATGCAAAAGCATGAATTTAATTTCCCATTTCACTAGAGCGCATGAAGTCACTAATTTAACACATAATCTTCACAGGAAACATTTCTTTTGACTTCTCAGGATTTCTGCCTGACCTTCCAGTGTTAATATGGCCATCCCAGTGACGTAGCACAAATCTTAATGGCAATGTAGGTTAAATGAGGTGATGGGTATTTGATGAACTCTTATGGCAAATAGCACAGCCTGCATCCCTTTGATGTGTGCCCTCTTGAAATATTACAATTACTGTGCAGATCAGCAATGTCTTACTCGCTCCTTATCCTGTTTGCTGTCTTCTATGTTGTTCATCATCTGTGTAGAGGGAAACCTCATTTTTTTCTGTGTTTTTGCAGCCTCTCCTGCTTTGGGGTCCTCAGCCATGGCTGAAACATCTAAGCAATAGAAACACAATAAAGGATTATAAAGTTGGAGATGAATAATTTATCTTTATAAAGGGATTTTTCTATCTTTGAAAGGAGAATTGGATTCACTTGTCTCCATAAAATTGGATGTGAGGGCACCTGTATGTTTATAATCTATCTGTAAATGAACAATTTCATGGAAATTATGTTTTCTGTGACTAAAAAGGCCTGTTTCATGCTGGGAGGTCTATTGCCACACTAGAGCACTCAGGGAGTAGCTGTCCTGTGATACTGGGGTTAGGTATAAATAGATTTGCATTCACAAAACGTGACCAGGCACTTCTTGAGTTACAGGGGTGTAAATAACTTCCTAGAGCCTAGGCTATTGTCACCTTCATCTTTGTAGACAATCAGATTAAACGGGAACCTATTTTACAATAAAAAAGCATCCATTACATGTGTTTTATGACCTTAAAAACACTCAAAACCCAACATTGAAAAACACACTTTTGGACAATTAAATACCTCCAGCAACAGCACAAATGGAACATTTTAATAGAAACCACACGATGGTCCATTTTATTGCATTTCCTCACCAGACTCGTACAGTAAGTGCCTCTCCCCAGCAGCAAGAGAGAAGAGACTGCCCATGGATGTACATCCATGATATACATCAAATGAGAACAATGGAGATAACTATTGGTGACCTTATGAATCATCCTGAGGGAGCTGGAAGTGTTCAGCTCTGCCTTGAGTCTTAGAAGGTCAAAAAAGGTTACTCATCTTTCAAGAACAATCATTTCTTTAGGAAGGCTCAGCTAGCAGAAACCATCATTACTACTTAAAAACATGCAGTTCTTCTAGGCAAAATGTCAATAGCATCATTCTCTTTGCGAAGAATGAATTTTTTATTATTTTCCCTTGCGTTATTCTGCTTGTAACTATCTTTTTAATGTAGCATCTGTTTCTCCAGTTAATATAATCTACACTCCCTACATAGTATATAGAATCTTTTATCAGTTTTTGTCTGATACAGGCAAAAAGAGCTTGGCTGGTGTGGTGCTTAAATAACGTTGCATTGAGTACTGCAGTGTAATTAGTAAATCTTTGAAATTCCAGTGTAAAGAATGAGAATGAGTGTTTTTCAGGATAATCTCTTTAGTAGTTTCTGATGGCAGAAAAAGTGATTTCCCCCCGCCCCCCTTTCAAACACGACCAGTTTTTCATAGAGAGAACTGTTAAACCTGCTCTTTTATAACTTCTGTGGCGGTTTAGCAATGGTACTTTTGCTCTGTTCTCCTCCTGCTTCCTGCCCAAACTCAGGGCAGCATGTGAAGTGTCTGCTCAGTGTAGCTAGCCAGGTTCTGCGTACTCTTTCTCAATTTGCCACTTGTTACAGCCATCTCAGGCTTCGGAAGAGCTGTGTTTGGGCAGGGAGTAATGGGTGCTGGAGTAAGTCGAGTGCTAGTTCCTCACTGAAATCACATGATGGTAAATCTGGGAATTCCTGCTTCATTTATGAGTGTGCACAGGATGCAATGTCACTCTCTCCTCATCCAGAGATGCTTACTACAAAGAACTGAGCTGAATTCCACAGCGAAAAAGTAATTTACCTAAATAAATTCCCTATTCAGAAAACACCAGGCATCTTGCAGCTCCCTCAGCTGAACCAAGTCTGTTATTTTTAACATCTGTGCACCTTTTTTTTTTTTTCATTTTGGAGGCTTTTATTTTCAAACAAAACAACAGCTTCAAGAATTCTTCAAAAAAGCAGGTAAATTGCAACTTTTCTACAAGAAATATTTTCTAGAATAGTTTAATGCAGTTCTGTTATATTGAGAGGAGGAGTTTTAGTATATTTTATAAAATAATATGTATTAAAAGTTAGTCAAACTTTGCAAATAGTGCAGCGTCTCTGGACAGCATATATATGTACCTGAGCATTCAGCATTTTATAACATTAGTGAGGCATATAGAGTATATGTTATAAAATTCAGTGGTTTAGTGGTTCTTATTGTTACATTTCCTTTTACATTTACATTGTCTCAAACATTAAACTTTCCCAGAATATTAAATATTTAAAGGATTGTTTTAACTTGCTTTAGATTGTAGATTTTTTAGGGACTCAAACTTACTGTGACTTCTAATGTGTTTGGTTTCTTGTTTCTGTTTTTTGCCCCCCCCCCTTCTATTTATGTGTAAGGGAAGTATTTCAGGCTTACTTTTTGGACTAGATAGTCTGCAAAAAGTGAACCGTTAGGTTTAAAAAGTACATTTAGGTCTGCATGTTGAGATAACACATTGATGTTGCAGAGTGAATACATCTTCAAAGTAAAATGATTTAACAAAAAATGAATGAAGCAGCTATATACTCCCATTGCTTTTCTGAAGCATTTCTTTTCGTGGATTTTACTCACGTTGGCTGTATTTGTAACAAGCTGTTGTGATTTTTCCAATCATCTTGCTGGAGTAGTCTGCCAGCAAGAGAGCGGTCTGCAGGCCAACAATGGGCTGGTCTGTTCTGCTCAGCCCTGCTTTTGCTGCAGGAGGAAGAGGGTGAAATTGTACCACATCCAAAGACCTCGAGATTTTACAAATTAGCTGTGAACGTTTGGTTTTCAATGAAACTTAAGGCAAGAGGTCAGGGGATTAATCACTTAAATGTAGCTACATAATTTTTACGGGGAATATTCATATATATATGTATAAAATAAAATCTATTACTTATGTAAAACAGATGTTGAAGAGCTGCAAATTTCAAGAGATGTAGTTCTGCTGATGTGTAGGAAGCTCTTTGTATTTCTTAATACAGCCTTAGATGGAAACCAGACACTTATTTGCTACCTGAACTCTCAGAAAAAATGTTGGTCTTCTCACACGCTGCCACCAGAATTCCTGGCAGCTTCAAGAGAGCAGCTCCTGAATTGTTGCCGAAAGCTTAGCTCTCGACGCAGACTTTGATCTATTGGTAGGAGGCTAATTTGGACCTCAGCATTTCTCTGTTGAAGTGTCCATATGCTTCCTTCTGAGTTAAGCAGGTCACCATGAGTTAGTCTTAAACATCATTGGAACAAAGAAGGGAAACTACGGATGACAGAATTGCTGAAATTTAGACCTGAACAGATCCTGGTGAGTTAATGAGAAGATTTGTCTGGGTGATGGGTTTTTCCTACAGCTAAATCTAGGAGGAGAAATGATTCCTCACTGCAAGTCTTTGGGGATGCTGTTTGAGTAGAAACAGAAGAAATATTTAGGCTTGGGGACATGTGAAACTCATGTCGAGGGACAAGGGAAGAGCAGAGGAGTATTAGTCTAAAGGATTTACCTCTGATTTTTCCTTCAGAGGTTGTGTTAAATAAAACTAAAGGCTGCTAGGAGTACTGAGAAATTTAGACTTTTGCCCACTTTTTAATCAGTAGAGAAATACAGTACAAAAGGGATAAAATGTGTCATGTAAGAAGGGCCTTGTTACTTCAAGACAATGCAACAATTATTTCTATAATGTTTTCCAATAACAATAGCTGCAGAAATACTGAGAAAAAACCCCACAGTCTAATGATTTTTTTTTCTTTCTGTGACTGGGTGCTTTTGCCAGATCACATTTTCCCCTGAGGATTAACTTTGAACTGCCAATTAAAAGTTATTGCTAAATCCTGTTACAGCAGAAAGCCTCCAGGTTCTTATTGTTAAGATTCGGCCATTGTCTTTCCCACAGAATAGATTAAACTGCTGGGGTTTTTGTAAATTACTTTTGCAGAATAGCCACATAGCCAATATATTTTTTAGGGGAGGGTTAGCAACTTTATTCAGTTCAGGTTATTTCATTCTATTAAAAACAAAGGAAAAAAAATCTGAAATTGAGACAAGAGCAAATATTACCCCAGTGATGTCTCAGTTTCTTCTTCAAGAGCTTTACATAACTCTGTCAACCTGTCCTTTTTGCAAAAGAAAATTACTGACATCTTTGTACCAAAGGTTGGATGACTTGTCCTACAATTTTTTGGGCAAAGGAGCTAGAATACTGCAATAATTCTACTATTTTCCAACAGGCACACGCTGTGTGTGTCACTGTTCTGAGCGGGGACAAATGGAGCATTATCTCAGAAACTGCCATGTGGTAATGGTTGGCAGATGTTGGCTTTTTTAATGTGGTCACTGTAGGATCATCATCTTCTGTAAAATCTGTGTGTCCAGCTAGGAACAGATCAAACAGGAAAAAGAGGAATGAACTCACTGATATTTTAATTTGCCTGAGAGAATAAAGAAAACATTCTGTGTTCATTAGAAGAGCTGCACAGTGCTGCCAAAACCATCCATTCACACTGAGATGTGTGGAACATAAACACGGTATTCAGCCATAAATCAACATTTGGACTTTCATGTCCCTCACATTGCCACACTTTTGCCCTGATCCTAGACCTGTGATCTCATTGAAAATATTGAAATTCTTGACTTCTGCAGGAATATAACTGTGCCCATCATTTTCCCAAGGGCAGAAAATGGGATCTCTCTCTAGAGGAAAAAATGATAGCCTAGAATGAAAGAAAAGTTGCATTCCTGTTCAGCAAATGAATAAATGAACCTGCTTCTATGCAGGGTACAGCATCTTCTGGTTGATTGACAACCTTTTCTTGCATGCATTACCTTGTTTTGAAGCCATCTTCATGAGACCAATTGAGAGAATATCTAGGCTGACAAAAAACCTTCTGCAGCATTTGATGGGTTTAGATACCAGGTCTGTAGTATTTCAGGAGCCTATAAAAAGAGTAAAAAAGTACTGAAGAGAGGACTTCGCTAATTGGTAACATCAGCCACAGCTGTGACCTTGGACTTGTCTCTCAGAGAAGCTGGCTTTTAAAATGGAGCCTCAGTAAGCACAAAAGGTACCTGATACTGGGGCTGCTGAAGTCTCATAAAAGACCCTCAGTAGCTACATGGCACAGGACAAGGGTATGGAGGAATCTGTCCTCCACAGATTTTTTCAGTCTGCTTGCTGCTGGCCAGCCTCCCTCACCATTGACAGCAGATACCCTGATCTTCTTCCATGGTCATATGTCACTTCAGAGGCTTGACGTGTCTGCTGGCTCAACACTGTAGAGGTCTCACTTGATGCTCATTGCCTTTTACTAGTTTGCATAAACACATGATTTATTTTACTTTCTTGGGAGGGCTAATTATTGTTGCATTTGCTTGATCTATGAAGCTACCAGCACACCCTGTGGGTGCTATGCTTGAGGTCTCCTCTAACAATTTCTCTTCTCTGACACGAACTGCTTATAGCAGAGAACTTCACCTCTTTTACACATATCATTACAATTATTAGTTTAATTTAAGGTAGAAAATCCATCTGCTGCATTTCTGTTTTAATTAAATAAAACATGATGAGCCTTATAACCTTGTAATTTCAAAATTGATAGCAGCATTGGTTATTCTTCTGCAATAGACTGGGCTATGACCTCTCTGGTTGCTTCACACAAAGGGAGAGCAGGGGGTTTTTTTGTTTCACTGGGGGTACTTTTTTGCCCTAATTCCCAGCTATTGAATTCTGCTCAGCCCCAACAAAACCGCTTTCTGCTAGTATTGCTGTGGTGTTGCAGCTTGCAGCTCAGCCACCAGAGGTTTGGATTTGGGGAACGAGGTAGCGCCTCATTTGGCTACTGCCACAGCTGGGCTGCAGGTCTCAGCAGCCTCACAGAGATTGCCTGCACGGTGTGCTTCTCCAGCAGGGTTAGAGGCAGGGTTATCACTCTTCCCTGACTGAAGGAATGACCCCTGAGAAGCGTTTAGCCAAATACAGTGGAGAGATACTTGCTCATGCCGGGGTGCTCTGGGCCTGCCCCAAAGCCAGAGCCTTGCTCTCAGGCCTTGCATTGGACTGTATGGTATTTTCCATTGTTCATGGGATCATCTGTTAAAAATCTCATTTTTTTTAACCTGTCATCAGACCAGGAGGACTTGAAGCATACGTTTTCCTCCCAGTCCAGTGGCAGAAAGCCAATACAGTTACATGACTTCTTTTGGATTTGTGGATTTGTGATTAGCATGGATTTGTTAATTACTGTGCAGGCTGTCCCACGAGGCACAAGGCACAGCTGGGGCGTATGTTGTGCTCTGTGAGGAGCAGCAAGAGTGTGAGTGTGGCAAAGTGCCTCTTCCAGCTACCCGGTGTGGGAGCTGCTTCAGCAAGGATGCCGGGAAGTTTTCTGGAAGGGAGTTTGTTTCAAACTAAATCAAAGCAGTAATGTAAGTGTGACATTTGGTGCCACTCCCTGTTCCTTGAACACACCCAAAGGGTGTTTATGGGTGATTTTCCCTCAGAAAGAGGTTCTCTTTCAGAGAAGTAATGAAATGCAGCATTTTGTAATTGCTTGTGCTAGAAATAATTTTTTTTCTTGTTGTGGATTTGTAGGTTTATAAGTTTGGTTTTTTCTTAGCAGAACAGCTGATTGATTAAAATGCTTTGTGAAAACTATCTTTAAGTCATAACACAAGCAGCACAGATATTTAAGATTTTTTCTGTTTTCTTGGGTGAAAAATGCCAAAAGGTACATAAAGTACAAATTGGAGAGATGTTGCAACTATTCAGGATCTTGCACTACAAGCTACTCTAAAACTACTACTGCTCTTAAACTATAGCCTCTCCTATGTCAGACAGTAATCATAACCTATAGGCATATGCATAGTCAAGGCAATATCTCTTTTTTCTGTAGAGATATCATCCAATAATTGTATGGTTATGAGGGAGTCATTTCAGTGTTTGCACATCTATCCCTAGTGGTTGATCTTTATAAATGGTGTCTGTTAATTTTGGTCATTGTGGGTCTTTGCAAGGGCAGTTAATTTTAGTTACTAGTAGAATTCATGCTATAGAAGCCACTGCAAATTTCACTGTCTCTGTGGAGATCTTATGATAGATGGGTAATTTAGAAATTTGTTTTAATCAAGCTAACCGGAGTTCTGTAGGCAGAAATGTTTGTCAAAACAGTATCATTTATCATCAGTAATGTTCATATCATAAAGCACTTTTGAATATTTGCCATTTGCATTTAGGAATGTATGGAGGAAGATTTCTGGTTAAGGAGGCTGATTAAAGCAAGAACAGTTTCTACCTGTTTGGTAGCTCTGGCAATATGTTTTCTTCTACCTTTTCAAAGACACAACGCACCTTCATAAATCTCTGTTAATTATCTTCTGATTTCCTGATTAGGTAATTAAACTTTCTCGCTCTGTCCCATCAGTAGCAGGGAGAATTTTACCTGGCAGTCGTGAAGGGCAGTGGGCAAATCACAGAGTCTGGAATACAAATATTACTTGAAAAACTGGAAAAAACCCAAAGTAAGCCTTGAGATACACGTGGATGAGACAGCTGTGCACCTCAAAGATAAAGGTCCTGAAAATTGGCAAAGGAGGGAGAGGCAGAGACACTTCAGCAGTACTTCTGTAGAAAATGAGGCAGCTGAACACACTCACTCACTAATAGGCAGAAGAAAACTTATTGGGAGAGCCTTAAATGCCCTCAAACATGGCTCAAGCTTCAGTCAAGGACCTGACTTTTCCAACAATAAACTCTGTTACAATCCATTGAAAGCAAAAGCCCCTTAGTTTTTTGTCCTGGTGTTTTATACTTGCTTTTATATCTCTAAATACATTTTTTTATTTTTTTTTTTTTCAAAATTGGCAGTTTTGTGCTTGTATGCCTTTGCTTGATTTACTTTAAAATTTCATACTGCACCGAATAGGGCTAATTGAATTTATAAACTGATGTTTCACCCTGCGGATACAATTTCCCCTTGTGATTATTTTTCCCGGTGCATTACAGTAAGAAATTCAGAAGTGCAGGAAAGAAAGTGCTTAACTATAGCCAGTAGTGGACAATTATCTTTCATTTGAGCTGGAGCCTGGTGAACTTGGTGCCCATGGATGCCTCTTCCTGCGGCAACTTGTGGGAGGCTCTGGCAGAGCAGGGAATCAGGGCGGGTGGGGAAATGGAAGGGGGTCTATTCATAAATCCCCGCCTCCTCCTTCAGTGGGTTTTGCATCCAGCTGCTCCTCAGACCGTCTGTGTCTAACCGGGAATGCCTCATCGCTGTCTGAGGAATTTTACATAACGGTCGGGCCAGTCAGCTGAGAGGCGAGCGTCAGCCAAACCCTCTCGCTGCTGTCATGTGCGCTGGGGTCTGGCCCTCGCCTGGTACGGTTTGCTGCAGGCATCACCCACTTGTTTTAAGCAAACATCCTTCTGGGCAGGCAGGGGCCCAACCTGTGGTGAAGTTTCAGGTGGTGGCTTGTGGGGATGGGGTGGAGGATAAGCTTTTCAGAAGTGTCTTGGTAAAACAAGGACCTATATTAGCTTTGAAAACGGAACTTATGGATTGATAGGGAGATACCCAGTTCTGCCTAAACCCTTCCAGACAGCTACTTAGTCTTCTGTTCCTCAGAAATGATGACAATTGACCACAGGAGACACAGACTCCATGCCTGTGTCTCCCAGGAACCATAACCTACTGGCTACGGGAGCCCATTCCCTTCTTACGTTGGGTTCACGTACTCAGGGAGTGCCTGGCCTAAGCACTGGGCTGCTTTGGGTACCCCAGCTGATAGTACCTTGGTCTATTTTCTGCCTAATCTAGCTTTGAAGTCAGGCCTGGTTTGCACAGGAGCTGGACTAGGCAATCTCCAGAGGTCCCTCCCAAACCGAACTGTTCTTAATTCTGTGTCCTCCTTTGCTGTGGGTCTTTGGGTGGCTTCAGATCTTACAGGGAAGAAAGATGCTTCAAGCTATGTCTTACCCACAGGAAATGAATGCCCTGACCGCAGGCTGCTAAGTCTCCTTTTTCCCTGACCCGAGATATGCAGAAACTGGTATAGTCGACCAGTTTGAAAAACTGATATAGCTCCAACAGCTTGTATTAGTAGATATCAGCAACGGAATACCCAAACTCAGGTATAATGCTGGCCTTGTCGGACATTCAGATGCAAATCTCATTTTGAACCAGAGATTTTAATCCAGTTCCCCTGTATTCCCAATGACCCCTTGGTCTTTTTCACGCTTTAGGGTCCCCCTTCCAGTCTGGTTTTAACCAGAATGTCTGCAGTTGTCCAGGAAAACCCTTCTAATAATATATCACTTGCAATGATCAGTGTCACGGGCCAGGAGCATTTTGCAACAGGAATTTATGAATACTTGACATTTTCATGGGTTCAGAAGGTGGCTGGACAAGTTCATGCCATGAAGTCCACCAATGGCTGTGGAGAACAAAGATGCCATCACCTGCAAATCCTTGGAGACTGAGGAAGGCAGGACGTGGGACTTGGGGAGAGGGACGGTAGCTCTGAGCTACCCTGGGATGGCTGGCCCGTAAACATGGCCTTGGCTACCTAGGCACAGATTCACTGAGCTGTGCCTTAACCTTAATATTGCTGCATTTCAGCAGCAGTGCTGTGGTTCTTCCTCCACAGACCACATCCTAACATGATCATGTATCCTAATGACAGCCTTACAACCTAATGTTCATGTTTTGCAGAAGAAATATTTTTGCAAACACTTCTATATCCCCGACTTCAACAGAGGATGGGAATGAAAGGAGAGTTTCTTGTATCATTGTATATTTACTGTTTTGTCAGGCTGCAGGCTTTTCGTTGCATACGTAGGTTTGGGCAGCAGCTAGTGCATCGTGCTTGTGCCTGCCTGTGAGCAATTTTCCTAGCTGGGTAAAAATGAAAGACAGGAAATGAAAGGAGTTTAAAGCAAGTAAATGTGAATTTAGACTGAGAGAAACATCTTCTTTGAAAACATAGATATAACGGGCACACACACATAACCATTTACAATTAGAACTCTTATTTGCTTTTAGAATTTAAGGGCTGTTCCTCCATGTCTGTATCCTTGGTGACCCCTGATATGTTAGCATTTCATAGAGAGGGACCGTAAGGCTGTTAGGGAACACTCCTTGCCTCCTGAGCATTTTACAATGATGTAACATTTTTCTCCTGAAGAGGGAAGCTGAGTAATTTCAGTGAACAATATGATCTTTGATATCAATGAATAATCTAAGGCGTTTTTTTTTAGGCACCGTGTGGTAATGAATATTCTTCTTTTCTCCTTGACATTTTCTGTGCATCATCCTTGTTAGCTTCCAAGACCCACTAATCAGCACCCTTTTTCATGCTATCCATGACAGTTTTATCTGGATCTGCTCTGGTGGAGAGGATGCTTTGCCTTGGTCTATCCTTGGAGACAGTCGTTCAGGTGTTCTTAACAAGCGGTGGTTACAGTTGTAAGTTTGTCTTTGTAGTTTTTCTCTTCGGGATGTGGGCATTAATTTTTGCACACATTTTCCTTTCCTCCATTTTATGTGACTACCAGCAAATGCTGATTCCAGTCTTACGATGGATATTTTAATGTGGATCAAAAGCACACATCTGAACTGAATGTCCCCACCACCTCCCTGTGCTGTGATTTGATTCATGTGGTAGAGCAGTCTCAGAGTGAACAGTCTTCACTTTTGGCTGAAATTAAACCAAGGGAGGTGCTCTCACTGCTGTTGGGCATTCAGTCCACAGGACCAGATTAGGGCTCGTTCAAACTAAAACTTTCTGAGATGTCTCTAGTGTGGACTTTAGGTCCTCAGCACCAATCCTTCACCCTACAGATTAATTCCTATTGTGCCATGCTACTTATTGACATGGATATAGTCACAGACAGCTTGGGGACTACTTTTGTCTTCTTTTATTACTATTCGGGGCAACAGAGTCAGTGCAGGTTGATGTATGAGATATCATAATGTGCTTCTGTTCCTGCCTTCTCCTGGCGTTTTTCCAGCCCAGGACAAATGTTGTGCTTCTCTCTCTTTATTAGGTCAGTTCTCTAATATTTCTCTTTGGCCACACTGACAGCTGCTTTTCCTTCCTTTTAGACTTGCTGTGTGTGGTGCACTCAAATGCAGTTGATGTTTCTGCTCCTAAGAGAAAAGCAGTCTCTGAAACCCCCCACCAGGCAAATGATGCTTTGCAGGAGCACTGGATGCTTTAGCTAGAGGCCGGAAAATCTCTTTCTCAATAATCTATATAGTAACTGACTATCAAAAAAGTAGAGTAACTTCACGTACAATCATTTGAAAACTGTCATCACACAGTTCATGTTTTTCCCTTTGCTGGCTTCAGGTGCTACATGGACATACAGTAGCCAATACCCAGTAGTTCTTACGATGGCAGTGATTTTGTGTTTCAATTCTTAAGCAAATATTCCTGGAAATGCTTTGTTTCTCATGGATAACAGCACAGGGAGTCTGATATTGTCCCCAGCACGCCATTTTCCTGTAGCTTCTTTCTCAGATCAGCTGCAAAAAAGGATCTGAGTCTTACAAAACCCTCTGACAGCCCAAAGCCATTTACCATGTACAAAATCCCTTGGGCTTAGAGCAGGCAGGAACAGGGCTGCTACTGGACTGGCAGTCCAGTCTCTCTGCCTTAGGGGCTTGGTGCAAACAGGAGTAAGTGTACTCGGGATGCATTTTCAATTTAAAACAAAATATTTTGTTCTTTGCCTGGCTGACCACAGACAATGTTGCTGCTGGTGGACTTGCAATAGTGTTGCAGCTTAAGATCATTTTAATCTCAAATAACTAGAAATTTCAAATGTCTGATGAGAAAAAGTTTATTGATGCAGTATTTAAACTAGGAGGTCTGAGAAGTTTTAAAAGGTTTTCTTGGGGCTGCCCGAGATGTTAGTGATACCAATCAGAGGTGACATGTTCTGGATGGTAGAGCTCTATTTTAACTCCCTGCCCTCTCTTCCTCAGGCTGCACGTGCCAGTTGACGCTAGCTTCTCACACCAGTATCAGGAATATGGAATGTGTGATGTGCTGGCTTTAGAGTTTATGGCCTGTGTCTCTCTTGAGAGAGCCTGGAAAAGAGAAGGCTTTGAGGGGGTCTTACTGTTGCCTTCAACAATAAAAAGCGGTTATAGAGGAGTCGGAACCAAGCTCCTCTCAGAGGTGCACGGTAAAAGGCAAGAGGCGACAGATACAATCTACAGTAAGAAAAATTCTGCTTGCATGTAAGGAATTTTTTCTCACGCTGAGAGTATGTTAGCAGTACAACAGGTAGAGGGAAGCTGAGGAATCTCCAAATGGGGAAATATTCAAAACCTGGCTGAACAAGGCCCTGAGCAACCTGGATTCAGTTTGACACTAGCCTTGGTTTGGGCAGGGTTGGGACTAGAATACCTCCATAGGTTCCTTACAACATGAATTATGAAAGAAGCCTGCTCTGAGCCTTTTTCCTGTATTCTGAGTATTAAAAAGAAGCAATGGCACTCTACGTTCATTTTCTGGAATCTCTTATTATGCCACGCAGTGAATGAAACAACAGCATGCGTCAGTGACATGCTATGCAAGGCTGTTGGACAGACCCTGCTGGTACTGCAGGAGAACATGTGTGCAGACGGTGGGCACCAAGGGGCAGGAGCCTGCTTGGAGAAGCAAGAGTACCTTCCTAGCACTGCAGCTGCCCATGGCTAGTGGCTGTGGGTCCCACTGACCCCACTGAGCTCTCTTGGGGCACAAGGGTCTGTTTTAGCAGCTTCCTAAGGAGAAGCAGCATTGGCTGAGGTATTTCAGGATTGGAACATGAGCTGGGTTGACGAGAGGAGCACATAACAAAGCGTCTCTCAAGTATGGCCTATAGGAAGGCATTTTGGCAGGTTCGGCAGCTTGGGGCTGGGAAGGGAGGCTGAAGGTATCAGCACTCATTGTCAGCAGCTTCCTCCTGTGTAGGGTGGGTGAGGATTCTGTTCCACTGGGGCTGGAGTCATGAGGAACAAAGATCCCGAGATGTCCCGTTGGCTATAGGGGCTCAAAGAGAAAGAACAGGGTCACTCCTTCTCCTCTCTCGGAGGGCTAGTTTTGAGACTCTTCTGCTCTTACAGCTGGAAAATCCAATTAAAATACAATGTCTGGCTAAACCTGGTATCTTCATTGCAAAAGCATAATGAGCTCTTTGCATTTTGTGTGTCTCTCAGCTAATGAGCTCTCCCCTTTTATATGGAAGCTCTGAAGACAGATTTTTATTATCTTTCTTCTTATTATTAGGAAAGGAAAAAAAGATAGTCTGAATACAGTACCTCTCAGACATCCTGCCCATGTCAAGGGCTGCCAAAGCATGCAGAGTGTGATTACAGCTTCCTATTTCATTGCTGAAGTGGCTCTATAAATAACAGTGTTCAGTGAAAATTGCTGGCAGAAGCATTGCTTTTTAAGCATGAAAATGTACAAAAAAATCTCAAAAACTTGATGTTTTTTTTTCTCCTTAGCCTCCTAAAAGTTTTATAGGTCCAAAAGGAACAGATTACTGTAAGGATTTTTGAAACAACTTTTTCTACTGTGATAACCGTTTCTGTTTTCCCTGCTTGTTATCAAAGATCTGCAAAGTCATGGTCTTAAAATCAAATTCCAGTTGATACTGTCACTGATTTATTTCCTGAGCTGGAAAATTAACCCCAAATGATTTTGAGATCATGGTCTGAAAGAACATTTGTACAGCTGGACTTTCATAGCATTTGGGGCTCGAGGGGACTGTCAACTCCAGCTCTCACATTTTTATCACACATTTGCACATTTCAGCCAGTTTTCCAAACATTAAACTGAGTGGTGTGCCTTGTCTAAGCAGATATCCCAGTGATAACTCTAGTCAAGAAGACATTGCCAGGCTGCTGTCCTCAGTAGTTTGTTTCAGTAGTTAATCAATGTGAAGACTTAGAAAAAAAAAAAAGGTCATAAAAATTGTGCTGTATTTCCTGTTTGAATTTATCTGGTTTCAGTTTCCAGCCATCAGTTTGTATCATGCCTTGTCCACTAAGTTCAAGAACTTTTTAGTACTAGATATTTTCCCTCTGTGAAGGTGGCCTAGTAACTGAGTCATTGCTCCATCTTATTTGAAAAATGGGACAGATAGAATACCTTTGGTCTCTCTTGCAGTAGGGTATTTCTCCAGCCCTTGAATTATTTTCATTGCATTTTCTTCTGCACTGCCTCCCTTTTTCCAAATTCCTTTCCAAAAGAGCAGACCCAGCACTTGGTAGATAACAAATTCTTACACGGAGGGAAAAGAACAATCTCAATTCCTACCCACTATTTGGACTTACACCTTCGAGAATTGCAGTTGTCCTTTTTTGCTACATGGTGCAGGAGGTTGTAAGCTTTCTTTGTCTGTTAAATGCTGGATAATTTTGCAGGGCCACAGCTCCCTGCTATATAGCTTCATTTTCTGTAAATAGGCTGCATTCCTTCTTCCTAGACCTATTATTTGCATAGCAGCGATGCTGCTCTGAATGGGCCCAGATGACTGCCTTAAAATCAGTTTATAATCACAAAAAATTCAAATGGCAATGCTGTCCATTAAGAAAAAGCAATCTCAATAATTTGGGGGCACATAACTCCAAGCTAAAGGTGTCTGTATTTTCAAAGGGAAACTTCTCACATCAGTTCCAGACAATGCAATACTTGGACCAAGCAGCTGTTACTGGTTTTCCTTACATTTTGAAAGGATCAAAGTTATGCATTCTTTTACAAATGCTTTACATATGTTTATCAGTCATTCACAGATTATAGACACCTTTTTGCCTCTACATGTGAATTGGTTTTGTTTAGCCACTTATTCTCTGCTCTAGAAATCAACTCAGAGGTCCAACTTTTTGGCTTTAATGAAACAGAAGAGAAACTAATTATTTTTTTTTTGTAAATAGTTTATTCTGCCTCTACCCACAGATTGCTTTAAAGTCCCATGAATCAGGAAAAATGTTTAATATATTCAATGCAACGCATTTAATGAACACTTCCAAAAAAGTTGAATGGAATAAACATAACTCTTTTGGGACCTACTAAGCAATAAATTAGTTGTGCTACTGTGAGCATCAGAGAGACTTGATTTACTTCAAATAACAGATATTAAGCTTTAGAATACAGGCTATTTGGATGTCAGAGAAAGCTAACAATTTAGAATTTGTTACTCAGTTAACTCAGAACTATTTCTGCTGTGAGGTAACTTCTGTGAACTTTGATAAATGAAAAGAAGACTACTTTATCTAACAATTATCCATAATCTAACAATTATCTTGTATGAAGAAAAAGAAACAAATGTCTGCAGTTTGATGTGCAATTCATATGTATCTTTGAATAATATGTCTCCTGAAGTATGATCCATGATTAAATTAAAGACTTTGGGATGCACAAAATTATCTAGTCATTGTCTTCCACTTTCTTATGACTTCTAGGGTGAGATTTTCAAATTGTATCGTGGTAAAGAAAATTCTGTATTGCAGCGAAATTGCTGTGAAGTTTAGATTGGTCAAATTATCTCTTTGAAGATAATAGTCCTTATTCCCACCAATCCTAGCATTCATTTACACTGCTTTGACTGTGAAAAGAGGATTTAGTGTAAGTGCAAATATATCTTGGTCTAGTTTTATGGTAGGGAGAAGAGTCATTAGTGTGAGTGTCAGGCCAAACATTTTCATCTCCTTTCCCTTTCTTATTTGTACCTGTGTCCACAGTGGGAATCGGGTGTCATCTCCAGAATATAAGGATAGGGACCAAGAGCAGAGTGGAGCCAATTGTCACATAACAAGGTGATAGTTTCTTACAGCCCTCTGTTGAGCTCTGTGGCCTGCAAATTATATTTTTCAGGGGCTATTTTGCAATAGAGATTTCTAAAGGGGTAGTATGACGATGGAGAGCTAGAGCTAGAGGTGAAATAAACTCATCCAAACTTTTCAAAAGCTCAGAGCTGGCTGTGTCCAGGGTCCTTCCTTGACAAAAGGTGTGCACAATGCTCACACATGCTCAGGCCAACTTGGTCGCAGCCAGCGTGCTGCCCGGCATGACAGCCAGAGTCACTGTGCGAAGTTTTCACTTCCATCTCAGCTGATAGAGGCTAAAAAACATTGAATAAGAATAAAGACAGAAAGGGAAAGGTAGGTGCATGTCTCCCTCCCCTCCTCTGTTTAACCGTCATGGTGTCACATCGCTCTGTCGGTCTATGGTGAGTTTTTGATTGTATAAGGCTGTCATGTCACGTTGGACTTAGCGTTTGAAAGCCAAAAATACTCGAGGGACTGGAGGATCATGTGGTTATTCTTCCAGCCAAGTTTTCCTCAGATCTTTAAGCAGCTGCTTCAGAAATACATTCTTGCTGCAGACCTTCTGGAGACTTGTAGGGATTCACAGAAGGGCTCACTAATGACTCTTCTGTGCAGTGAACTTTCTGCCCAGGAACGTACTGTCTTCCACGAGTGCCAATGAACGTAATCACTCATCAGGGCAGTTTCTTTAAGATAATCTGAACAGAGAGGCCACTGTCAGTCCTCCTTTCAGGGAAACATGCTCAGGTGTACTGTCCCGCATAGTCAAAACATTTTGATGATCAAAGGCAGTTACTGTTACTACCGTAATGTGCTTCCTCAAAATCTCAAAATAATTTACAGCTTTGCTAAATGAAACCTACAGACAAATGTTATTTAGGACACAAGGCACACCTTAGCCCTGAGACAAACTTAAACAGATAGTAAATCAGGGAACAGAAATCCTGTCTCTTGTCTTTTTGTGGAAGCTGCTAGGCTGTGGCTTCACCCCCTCCTCTTAAATGCTTAAAGCAATCCCCAGTTGCTGGAATGTTTACAATGCTTAGCCGTTTTGGAGATTTTTCTTGCTCTTCCTTTTTATCGTGGTACAAAAGCTCTGCTTCTGTGCTATACTTGAAATACCTTATTCCCAGGGATACCTAAATAAAATTATTCATAATCGCATTCCCAACAACATGAAGAGTGTCTGCATTGCTATCTACAGACCTCCTCTTCTACTGTGGATTGGGGCTGCTTCCCTTCCCACCTCTCCTCTGCCTGTGCCCACGGGGCCGACATGCCAGCATGATGGTTGCAGTGTCTGTGTGATTTTGACCTTCTGGCCCTGAGGTTGCATAGATCAGCCTTCTCCTAGGAGTCACAGATTTGGGCAACTTCTATTTGTAACCAAATCTCTCTCACAAGCTGAGCATTTCATGCCTGTTTTACATCTTTGAAGGGCTTGGTCCAAAGCTGAGTAAAGTCAGTGGAAAGACTCCCACTAGCCTCAGTGCATTTTGGATAATGCCTAGAGGCGAGGCTCACATTCCATACATTTTAGCTTGGATTTGGATTTTCGTAAGCTTTAACACTGCAGAAAGCTACCAGCTTCACAAATCTACATCCCATAGTGTGTGCTTTCAGGCTCTTGGTTTTGTAAGAATGCTTTAAAGCTGAGAGAGAAGTTAATGAATTTGTCAGGACTGTAACATGAACCAGAGGCATCAAGAGCACAGGAACAAGTTCTGATTGAAGATGTTGTGTTTCCTGCTAGTGCATGTTTGTTTTTATCTAAGCAGTATGAATGTAAGTAAAAGCAGGCTCTTTTGCAACATGAGGCAGCTAAAAAGCTGTGTACAGCAGTAGGGCGCTAACGGAGTGCCCAAATCCAGAAAAGAAATTTCTAAATACATCTCTTTTCATTTTCACCCTTCCTTGCTCAGTGTATGTTCGGTCACTTTCTAATTCATACCAGAGCAGGTTATTAGAATAGCACTGAAATTTCTAATCCAAACTGAGGCTTATTAGCTCAATCAAGTCTGACCCTTTCCCAGCTAAAATCAAAGCAAAACTTTGATAGGAACAGAATCAAATCCCTTTGGCTGTCTGGAAAGAAGAATAAGTACTAACGATGCCTGAAATCAGTACAGCTACGTCCATTTACAGGACCACTGTCTGGCACCTGGAATGCTTTGCTGTTTGCCATCACTGTCACAGAAGAGTATTATTTTTGCATTGACTGCTTTGTAAAATAGGAAATAATTTTGTTCTGTGGTGATGATTAATTTCTGAATATAGCCAAGAAACCATTTATTACAGGAAGGAAACAATTTTTTAAATAAATAAAAATAATTTTTTAAAAATAAATAAAAACTCCAACTTTTTTGAGCATTGACTATGGAAATGGATCTATATAAAATGCTTAACTAGCTCCCTTATTGTCCCCTCTTTGGTTTAATTTTCTTGGATGTATTATGGCCAGTGTCAACAAATCATGTATCAGCTATTTTTACCTGCAGTGAGGTAAAAACTCCAGCAATATTAGCAGGCTATGAAAAATTTAAATTAATTTTGAAATGTATAATCACATATAGTATGCTGGGTTTTTTGCCAGTTGAAATAATTGCTGCACTGAAGGGCATTTCACAAACCAAACTCCAGTCTGAAATACTAAGGCAAAGAGACCAGCTAAAAACTGTTAAGTCTGTCTCACTGCTACCTCCATTCACACTTGGATTCTGTAGGAAAAAAATATCTATTTTATTCTGCTTTGCTGCTTGTTTGGAATAAAGGAGAAACCAGCAATATCATGAACTCTGCTCTTCTGCACCTGTTGGTATTATCTTTTTCCGTGGTACAGCTGCCAAGGCGTATGGAGGCTCTAATTCCTTTGTGCAAAGAGACTCCTTATCATCATCTTTTCTATGAAGTAAATTTAGGCTAACAGCGGACAGGAGGAATGTGACATGAACGCTTATTGCGTATCAGTATTCTAGCTGCTGCAGCAATTTCAAGCACCTGCAGTTTATCAAGTTCGAGATAAGAACGATTGACACTGTGGGAATAACAATCATCTAGATATGTTATTTGGGGGGCAATAACATTTTTTCTGCACTTTGTTTTAGGGAGCTTGGTGTTCAGATTGAAAGTCTGTCGAATGTTCTGCTAAGAACTTGTAACATTTATTAGTAGACTATTGGCATAAAACTAAGAAGAAAAACAACCTCTGATATCAGTGTTCCTTTTCCACTTGGCAACCTGAATTTTCTTTTTTTCTGAAGCAGAGAAAAAACTAGCCAGGCTTAGTTTAATGATTTAAAAATGTATTGTCAATTAATCAACCCCTCCCTACTGTCTTGCTTGTTACTAAAAAAGGAAGATATCGAGACCTTTATATGCATCGAATAACGGAATAGAGCACTAATTCATCTTAGCCTGACATGTCTGAAGGATAAAGAACCCAAAGTAAAAATAACAACGCCAGCAATCTGTAATAATCAATAAAAACCCACTGGAAGACACTTAAGATTTTGGAATACTCCTTCCTAACAGCCTTTCCTGCCTGGGTTGGCGACATCCTGCGCTGCCTTCACTTGCAGAAGCTGGGGTGACACAGGACCCTTGCAGGGGCTGCAGAGCTGGGTTTTCTTGCCTCTCTCTATTTTGAGACCTCAGCAGTCACCCACAGAAGCTCTTCAGCATGATTTAAGAACATGAAATCTCATTGCTTTCCCATGACCATGTAACAATGGACTTATGAAAGTGCAATAGAGAAGTACCAAGCTCTCAAAAGTCCTCTTGCAAGGCCAGAGTGCTGGAGTTTGACTCATCAGTGTGAATCATTTCACGTTCTTGGACAGAGATGCCATGAAAAGCCTTGGGCATTTCAGCAGGCCATTTAGCTTTCTTGAGACATGGTATTTGCTGTGGATCTAATTTTTAAGAGAATGCAGAAACATTAACTTTATGTCATAAAAAGCAACTGGCATAGCTTAAGGAGAAAAGAAAAACTTCTCTGGGTTTACATGACAGGAAGGTCATGACAGGAAGGAGGTTGCTTTTCCTTTTAAATCTGCCTGGTTTCCCAACATTTCTTAATCTGAGCAAGCTGCGTGTGCTGGATGATCTCTAGCTATGTTTTGCTATTCTCTTTTAGGGTCTCTTTCTTTTTTTCCAAAAGTAGGACCTAAATCAAAAAAAGTATCTTTCAAAGTTGTACCATTTTCTTTCTAATACCACCTACTTCTAACACAGCCCCCTGAATCTCCAGGCTTATAAACTCAGATACTATTTAGCTGCTCAGTACTTAGCTGTTTTTCTCTCCTGTTTGTCTAAGATGTGGGCCCCATTTTGGTTCCAGTGTGGGTCCCTCACTGGCCCTGTGCGGAGGCAACGCAACTATCATGCTTGAGTAGTCTTGGCTGAGTAAGTTGTTCAGTGGCTTGTACTCATATTGACGTTCGCTCTCCCTCCCCCTTTACTTGCTGGCCTTTCCAGAGAGAAATCTACTTCACTGTATGCACCAGTTCAGTGATGTGACAGTATTAAGTAAGTCTTCAAATGGCCAAGCCTCAGAGTTGGTCCAAGTAACTGTACAGCATTACCTGGTGCTACCAGGTTTCATGTTCCCAGTGACTCTGGTCCCTGATGCTAAGCTAGAGACATTTGCTGGAAATTGACTCACCAGAGCTGAGACGTCTTTGCAGTACACACCTCCCTCAGCCCTATGTTTCTTGCTACTCAGAGGGAGGTACAGGCACTTCTGGAGCATGGTGCATTGACCCTGTCTCAGGGGTCCACTGTAGCATGAGTTGGATGTCAGTGGCGGTCAGTGCCTATCTCTCCCATGGGCTCTGTGGGGGCCTAGGATGTAAAGGTGGTGATGGTAGTGGGCACCTTATAATGTATTGCAACTTAGTTATCTATACCTGCTTAGACACTTTAAAAGTCTGTCTATGAATTTTAAGGGACTTTGAATTCAAATCTTTGACAGATGCATTAAGAAAGGAAAAAGGAAATTATTGGTCTATCTGGATGCTTTTTTCTGGTAGCTGGCCTGTTTGATTATCGTTATGCCTGCAGCGCTCCCTGCTCCTAATGACCAAGCTCATAGCTCTTCACTTACATTCTTCCTTCAGCAAAGGGTCCTTCTAAAAGGCCCCCCAAACCAAGTCTTTAGACTAAATGCTGAACAAAGCAGGGCATTGGTACATAGACATTCAGGGACAGTGTTTTCTGTAAAAAAAAAATCCAAATTTATGGGGATCTTTTGCATGGCATACGGTTACAGGGAGAACCAAATCTTTCAAATGGGATGATCAACTGCCTGGTTGATGATGGGAATCTCTGTGCCAATGCCATCTTCAGTTGGGACAAAACTGATGGATTGAGACTGTAAACTATTTTTTTTTTCTGGAAAATTCTTAAAATCCATCTGCCCCAACCACTGTAGCCTGTGCACGACCCACTGCTATTGATTACCTTAAGATACATAGTTAAAACACATACATTTCCTACCTCAGCTGTGTAGGACTACCCTATCAGATCATTCCTGGGCAGGCAGAAAACAGTTTCTGCTGACTGATTACAGGTGTTTTACCCCGTACAATCAGGTGAATGCTGCAGCAGGCACTGCCGGGGGGGTACCCGGCGATGCCCAGAGCATCCTCCCGGCAGCTGCCCAGCGCCGCCGTTCCCGCAGAGGGTACGCGTTTGCTCCGTGGGCTGCTGGGGCAGCCCGGGGCCGCGCACCCGCCCGTGGCACCCGCCTTTAAAACTGAGCTCTCTGTGTGGTTTTTTTTTTCCGGGGAAAACCTATTTCTGGCCGACGGTCAGGCTGCCAGCAGGGGTCAGCCTGTGCCCGCCTATGTGCCGGGCTGCCGCCGCGGCTGCCGGGGCCGGGGCCGGTGAGCACGGGCAGAGGCTGCTTTGAGCGAATACCCGAGGCTATGGGCGGCTCTGAAGCTGTTTTTGCTGATGTTTCAGTGCTGCCCCGCGGAACTCTTCCCAAAGAGTCTCAGGAAAGGCTTCATGCTGCTGGCACAACTCATGCACATCACGCATGAAGCCTCTCCTGCCCGGCACAGGCGCTGAGAGGTGACCTAAGAAAGACACGCTCTTCCTCCCATATTTTGCTGGCAGGATGGTTTTAAAAAGTGTTGCCAAATCGTGGCAACGCTGTTTTCTCTCTCTGTTACACCTGCTCCGGCATGCTTACTTGCCATACCCACTTCTCAACTGCCTTACTTAGTGCAGCCTGATGGTTTTGTGCTTTCTTGGGATGCAGTTAGACTATATTTTTTCTTCTAGCAAGGAGGTCCCACTTGGGCTGCTTGCTTTTGCTCCTGTGCTGTGGTTCTCTGCTCAGAGAGTTGCATTGATACAATCCTCTGTGGGGCTGCACTTTAAAAAGGAAAATAACAAAAAGGTTTATTTCTCTTGCCGGTGGCCTACAGATGGTTTCTCCAGAACATTTCTTTTGTCTCATGGCCTATAAATGGTCTCCCCTACTAAGCTATTTGAATTAGGTGTGAACAATAAGCTTGTCCCCTGACTAGCCCTTCCCACCATGACCATGGTCATCATGACCAGCCCCTGAACTTCCTCCATGCATCCTGTCACCAGCCATGCCAAGTGCAAGGTCCTGCACCTGGGTCAAAGCAATCCCAAACATGGATACAGGCTGGGGGCTGAGTGGACTGAGAGCAGCCCTGCAGAGAAGGACTTACGGCTACTGGTGGGTGAAAAACTGAATATGAGCTGGCAATGTGCACTAGCAGCCCAGAAAGCCAATCAAAAGATACATGGGCTGCATCAAAAGAAGTGTGGCCAGCAGGTTGAGGGAGGTGATCCTGCCCATCTACTCTGCTCTGCTGAGACCTCACCTGGAGTACTGCACCCAGCTCTGCAGCTCAACATTAGAAGGGCATGGACCTGTTGGAGTGGATCCAGAGGAGGGCCACAAAGATGGTCAAGGGGCTGGAGCCCCTCAGCCTACGAGAATAGGCTGAGAGAGTTGGGATTGTTCAGCCGGGAGAAGAGAAAGCTCCGGGGAGACCTTGTAGCAGCCTTCCAGTATTTAAAGGGGGCCTAGAGGAAAGATGGGGAGAAACTCTTTAGCAGAGCCTGTAGCAACAGGACAAGAGGTAATGGTTTTAAACTAAAACAGGGTAGATTTAGACTAGATATGAGGAAGAAATTCTTTCCTGTGAGGGTGGTGAGACACTGGAACAGGTTGCCCAGAGAAGTTGTGGATGCCCCATCCCTGGAAATGTTCAAGGTGAGGTTCGTTTAGATTTTGACAACCTGATGTAGTGGAAGGTGTCCCTGCCCATGCCAGAGGGATTGGAACTAGATGATCTTTAAGGTCTCTTCCAACCCAAACCATTCTATGATTCTGTGATTCTGTGCCCAAAACCCTCAGAGATTCCCTCACCACTCCCCCTGGCACAGACCTCCCACTTACTCTTTCTGACTATCCAGCCAAATTTTCCCCTTCCCTTCCCCACTGAGGATTTTCTAGCCTGGCCACCACCTCACCGCAGTGAGGAACCTCTGTACTGCAAGGCCACCACTTCTGTATCTCCCCTGAGCTCTGCAGGTGTCTACTGAATGCTAGACTCCAGGAGGCAAGGCCATGTCTCCAGGCAAAGCAGCTGCTGGACTGCAGCAGCACCAGCTGAGCGCAGAGGAGAAAGGGGAGTCTACTATTTACAGAGGCCAGGTTTTGACTCAGCACAGCAGGGTTTTTCCTGTGTCCTGTTAAACTTGGAGTCCTCAGGTGAAGCTCTGTTGCTGGATCCCCATCAGCTCTGTTGAGCTCTGTGAGCAGCTGGGGAGACAAGTGGCCCAGGCACTAAAGAAGTCAAGGTCTTGTGTGCACACCAGGGGCTGCTGCCTTAACACAGCTGTAAGGTCTGATCAGCTGGGTCTGATCAGCAGGATCTTGGCAGCAAGGTCCAAGCAGTAGGGTTCAAGTAGCAAGGTGTCGGAGCTCCTGCTGAGCTGCGAAGTCTTGGAGGTATTCCAGGTCAGGTTGGATGGGGCTTTGAGCAACCAGGTCTAGTGGGAGATGTCCCTGTCCATGGCAGAGAATTGGAACTAGGTGATCTTTAAGGTCCGTTCCAACCCAAACCATTCTCTGATTCTACCATTTTAAGTCAGGGATACTGTGGTCCAGCACAGGCTGCCTTCTGGCTGCAAGAAGCCACCAAAGAGGCAGGAGAGACTCTCTTGCACTCAGGTTTAGGGGTTTCTGCTAAATTCCTGCAAGGTGCTGTGGCTCACTTTCCTCACTTTTCCTTCCTCACTTTCCTAGAGACAAGTACCCACCCCAGATTGACAACAGAAAACCCGAGGCTGTGGCAAACAGCTCCATGCTGCTGCACCTCCAGCATATCTGGCCATGTAGTACGTGGATTAGGAAAGCACGTTGATTAGGAAAGCACGTTGCTCTCAGGCAGCATTCTTCCCCCTCTTGACTAAGGAAATGCAGCAACTTGCTGGTAGCTGGGAGGTTCTGCCAGTTAATAATTGCAGTATTTTAAACACTTTACAATCTGATGAGAGAGAATATAAGGTATCTGGACTTTAATGGTTTGTTGTGTCTGGGAGCTACCACCTGGTAATAGCTCCCATGGGAACAATTTGAAGCAATTTTTTCTTGGGCAGGCCAAAGGAGACAAAGGTTCTTATAGCCCATCACCCTGCTTCCACCTGCCAAATTGCCCTCCCTGCAGCCCTGGGCCAAGAATTTTTTTGGGAACATAAGTAAGGAGTCTTACTCATCTTAGACAGGAACCTCAGGCAGTCTTATTTGTATGCTTGGTGCATAATGTCCACTGATGGGCAGCAAGAAAAGACAACCCCAAAACCATGGAAGAGTCAGTAGTGACAATCTACTGTGGCCTGGCTTGTGGCTCCACTTTGCACACCATGCTCTGTTGTCTTCCTACTCAGTCACGCAAGGAAGGGCTGCTCCACACACCATTATTCTGTGCAACCCCTAACACTGCCCTATGGGATAGTGGGAATCCTATAAGTAGGATAGGCAAGGTTTTTGTGGAAAGCAGCTGCACCAAGACATACTGTAAAATCCTGTATGTCAAAGTGATTTGTTACACCCTATATGCCCAATCCAGTCTTACCTCCTTCCTACAGCTAGAAACACTTTCTATTTATAAGAGAAAACACACCAGTTAAGAAATACTGAGAATTCTTGCTTGCACATCACAGCATTAGACACTGCAGTACCCTTCCTTTACTCAAAACAAATAAATATAAATAAGTGTGTTTTGGTAGTGGTAGTGTGAGAGAGAGAGTGTGTGTGTGTGTGTGTGGTGTCTTGTTTTCAGATTGCAGCTCTAAGGATAGGTTTTCAACTGAGTTTTCATCTACCAGTCCTGGGACTGGTTCTTCACTGTCCCCAGGATGGCAGGGTTGGGGATATTTGTGTCAACGGCCATGCAAGGACAAGCCTATGATGGGAGGATTTCTAAGATGTAGTGCTGAAGCCCTGCTCTGTTTCTCTGGGGCCACAGGCTAAGAATAACAACTCTCCTCCCTGCTGCTGAGACCATTTTAAGGTGTCTTTGCCACAGGAGGCCAGTACAACATCACCAGTCTGACTTGTAGGGAAGCTGTCAGGAGATGCATATCTGGCGGGAGATGGGTATATAGAAAGATGCCTGTTTGGCAGGTCTGCTTTGGTGTACGCTGTCAGTGTGAGGCGGCGGGAGGTTTCTCACAGAAGCTCGTACCCATGGCCTCTGTTGTGCTCCTGGCACAAGGGCACACTGAGAGAGGAGTCAGGGAAGGGGACAAGTTTGTTTAGACAAAAGTCTAAACAAGTCTCAGACACCGTAGAGAGCCTTCCCAGGCAGGTGAGATACGGCTTGAAATTTCCTTGGGAGAGAGGCTCTCTGGCAGATGCCAGCATGTCCTCCTTCCCCTGGGTAAGACAGGCACGTGGGCACACTCTGCTCAGCAGCCCCCCACCCTCCCTCCTCAGATAGATAGTTATTTTTTAGCATTTGGGTTTCTGCCTGATAATGGGAGGGTGTCTTACCACAGAGGTATTTTTTTTTTCCCAGTCTTGGTGGGATGGATACATGGCTTTGATGGATACTAACATGTGCAAGACAGGAAACATGCTATTTCTGGGCATTACCTGGAGCAGATGTGGTATTTCGTAGCCTCATCTCCCATAAGATTAAATTCTGCTTCATTTTTGATTGCAAAAATGCTATGTTGTGCTTACCGATAGTCAGGAAAATAATGTTTTAGATGATGATGTATTACCAGCTGCATCACTTGCCACCAGCTTTTTGTTCTACAACCAAAAAGCAGGCTACACAAAGCCTTGTAAATAAAATAATGTACCTTATTAGCACCTGAAAAGTTGAAGAAAAAAAGAATTAGTACTTTAAAAGTGGATGTTCAGCTTCTTGGACTGGGATGAAAGGGATAACAAACATGGCTTAAATCCTATATTAGTCCTTCTATAATCAAACTCCAGAAGGGTGATTGCTGGATCAATTTCTAACTGTGGCTAAAAAAACCCTTGCTGGTGCATGGCTCCAGAGAGATGAACCCAAAATGAACTTTCCTTGGCTAAAATGTCTCCTCACCTTCACATAATAACATCTCTCGTACATCTCATTGATGATGGATGCATTGCAAGATAAGAAAAAGGAAGAAGAAATAAAAGAGAAGAAAAGTTCTGTAACTACAGAGAAATGTGACCATTTGAGAATTTCTTGAATGGTAAATGCACCGATGTCTTAGAAGCTTAGATACCATGGTGACAGTTGCCTTAGCAATGTTTTAGCTACGTAGGTAATCACAATCAGACCTGTCTCTTGTGGCAAAATGATGCTGTATTATTTTATTTTTTTTCCAGAGCTTTTGTGAACGTGCAATAATGTGTTTTATGGTTTTGCACCTAGGCATCAGATTTTTTCTCAAGCTTCTTGTCCTTGGCATTCTTTTATTTCTTCACTGATGTTAATTCTGAAAATATGTGCCGTTCATGCTAAGGCTATGTACATATGAAAGCCTGATTAATTTAGTCCTTATTCACCTCAAGATAAAAAGATCACACTTTTGGGGTGAGACAGGATCAATTATAGAGGGTGTGTTCACGTTTTTCTATCTTAAAAACTAGTACAGCCTGAGTTGCTGTAGGTTTACTGCTCATGTTTCCACAGCCTGACATCATTTGAAAATCTGTGTATTTTCACAGCAGGCACTCAGACAAACCAAATGTTATGAAAAATGGAATAAGTGGGCAGATATCTCAATTATGATTTACAGAGTGTCTTAATAAAACCGGTATGTAAACATATAAAATGAGACTGAAGACAAGAGCAATTATCTTTTCCATTTGGAGTTGAAAGTATTTGCATTTCAAAGTTATTTATTTGGAAGGATGGCAGTTTGGGATCTTAGAACAGGCAAAACTAGCTGCTTGGTAGGGCAGCAGGCTACCAGAGGTGACAAGAAGGTGTTGGGGAACAGTTGTGGTCCCCACGTGGTGTGCGTTTGCCCTCCCAACACCTCCAGCCTCAGATCCCATGGCAAGTGGCAAGCCTGGTTTTCCAGGAATTTCAGCCATAATTTTGTCTTTGATCACCAAAATGCAATGCTTTCCAGGCTATGGAGAAGCCCTGGACCAACTCAGTGACGGTGTGCTTGGTATTACATCAGCCATGTTTGTGCTTCTTACACTGGTTGACAATGGGGCTTGTCCATTTAGGGAAATATCTGGGGGAGAGGTATTATCCACTGAAAATTGAAGTATCTTCAGCATTTCTTGATGTATGCCAGCTGTGTTCAAAAATGGGAGCTCTGTGAAGCCAATAACTGCCACTTTCTTTCTTTCAGTAATGCACTGCACTCTCCCTACCTTCCTTTTTTTTTAATCCCTTTCAAGAAAACCAAGAAAGTACAAACAAACAAAGTTTTATTTATGCTGATGTTTTCCAGGCTGTTAATCGTAGACCCATAAAGCAGCTCAAGTTGGAAGGGACCTTGAAAGACCATCTGGTCCAACCTTTCATGGGAAAGGGAGCCTAGATGAGATTATCTATCACAGTGTTCAGTCACATCTTGAAAATGTCCAGTCACAGGGACTCTTCCACCTTCCTGAGGAGGTTGTTCCAGTGAATGATTGTTCTCATTGTAAAAATTATTACTTATTTCAAGATGAAACCTCTCTTGGTGCAACTTGTACCTGTTGCCCCTTGTCTTCTCCATGTGGAGGCTCCTTGTGAAGAGACAGCCTCCGTCCGCTTTGTAGGCCCCCTTTAAATACTGGGATGCTGGGATGAGGTCATCCTTGAGCCTTCTCTACGGAGGAAAGACCTAACTCCTTCAGTCTTTCCTCACAGGGCAGTTTCTCCAGCCCTTTGATCATCTTCATGGCTCTCCTTTGGACTTGCCTTTGTCTGTTTGAATCTTTTTTGAATTGTGGGGACTGGGACCAGACACAGTACTCTAGCTACTGTGTAATGATGGGAAGAAACAAGTTAGTCCATCTACTTGTAAGGACAGGTGAAGAAGATTAGTGTATGAGAACTAAGGGCATTGGGAATAGAAAGAAAAATGCAGGACTGGAGAAGGAAATGCCACCAGTGGAAATTCTGATTTAGATTGCCTGGAGCCAAGATCTCCACTTGTGGTGACATATATTCAGTCTTTTCTTTCAGGACCCTCCATTCCCTTCTAGTCTGCAAGGTCATGAGAACTCAAAGCTGCACAAAATCATCATTAGCTTTTTTTCTATTTCTGTTTCTGGTGATTTCTCCCGCTGGGACGGAAACAGAGCCTGTTCTCTATTACTGTGCTATTTTTGCCCCACAGTCCTGCAGGTCTACCTGCGTGTCCTGTGCTAAGATCTCCGCAGGGAGGAGGAGGTATGTGCTCCGACAAGGCTGCTCTCCCCCACCACAGGCATGTTGGAGGCTGACAGGCCCGCTTCCTGAGCTCTTGCTGTCCTCTGCGGTGACTTTGGCACTTTACACTGAACTATTCTTGTGATTAGACTCCACAGCATGCGTTTAAGACTGTCTGATCTTTAACTCAGTCTTCGTGTCTGATTTTTTCACTTTGTGGGATTCTGAAGTGTTTTTTATAACTTTTCATGCTGAATTTTAATGATGAGAGCATAAAAGCTTTTTGACTGTTATGCACTAAGTTTTATTATAATCACCATTAATAATCATATAATAGAACCTAATTTTCATCAAGGTTTGATTCGCATTTCATGAATGCTGCTGGCAACTGTCTTCATAGAGCTCAAGTACGTGCTTTGCTTAACCAGGGGCCGTCAGCTGTGGCAGAGCTTCAGGGCAACAGAAACTTTCTGAGGGAGCCCACGGGCTGGGAGGAGAGCGGTGGCTTTGGTGGAGCTGCTGCCACCACAGCTGCTGGAGAAAAGCCATGTCATGGTGGTGAAACAGTGCTGTTATAAGTCATGAAGATGTTCTGCACCAGCGGCTCTTGTGCCTCCGATGCAGAGATGATTTTGGCTTACACTGTGGGATAGGCCAGTGCAAGTTTCCGGGAAATTCATGGGAGAAAACCACGGTAGACTTGGAAAAAGTAGAAAAGCCATCTCTTTATGTATTCCAATGGTTTTTATAATGGCTAATTTTGAAGTTGCAGCGAGGTTTAAAACATTGGAATTATTCCTAGTGGAAATAAACCAACAAGAGAAATATCCGAAGGGGCACAAAAAATCTCCTGCTTGGCATTTTTAACACGCTTGTACTGAAGTAAACATTGAGTCAATTCAATTTAGTCCTAATATATTTGTTTTCACTTTCTTTAGGAGAAGACCCCCCAGGGACAGATGTACTTGGATAACAAAGATGACGGTACAATTTCTAGACAACAAGAGATGGAGCTGGATCAAACATCTTTACATCAAACCAGTTTATCTGCAAAGGTGGCGGCCAAACCAGCGACCAGAAGTTGCAATGAGTTACGGCTATTAAAAGAGTATCATGGCATGGTAGCGAGTCTTGGAGAGCCACAGAGCCCCTGTGAAAAACCGACAATAGGGGAGGATGGCTGCATTGCTCTGGGGAAGGATTTCACTTCTGTCCCCATGCAGGGAAGGTAAAGAATAAGGCAAAAAGATTATTTTTCCTCCTAATCCAAATCCATAGAAGATACATATGTTCATTAAGTGAATGTTGTTTCTCCCACATAGAGAACAGGAAGCTTAATGGGACATCAGAGCAGTCTCAATTGCCATGGGGGATCATGGTGGATCACCAGATTTCTGAACTAATCTCAGCTTTAATAGCAGCCATGGGCCAATTTTGCTGTGTTTTCAAGATCAGACACATGGCTTATCTTCCCTAGTTGGTATCACCAAGTGTCATAAAACACACAGAGATAAAGCAGTTTTCATGTTCCACCCCTTACCTCTTTCAGAAAAATGCATCGTAAGGCCGTAAACTGAATCATTGCAGCTAAGACTGGGAACACTAAAACGACATTAATAACGCAACCGTGACAGCTGACACTTCACATATCAAGTGTATAAGGAGTGTGTGCTCCTTGTGTATTCCCTCCTGTATCAGGAAAGGTGCAGGTTTGGAAGCAGGTGTGCTAGTCTTCCTGTTGCTAGCCTTTCCTTTCCTTACATCAACAATTCTATTTGTAAGTGCTTAGAAAGATTTTATAGACCCCAAAATATTGCAGGTGGCTTTTAAAATCTTTCTTGTTCACACACTCACATTGCTAGACCCCTTTGATAACAAGATGGAGCAGGCTTTGCACCAGTAACAACCACAGCGTGTGGAAGGCAGCCAGGGTGGACTGTCAACCTTTTTTGGGTAGTTTTGAGAATTTGTAGGGGTGACTTGACAGAGCCTAAAGCAAGACCAATGCTGTACCTAATCTGAGCTCCTGCAGAGTACAGGCCTTGAAATGCTGCCTGTGAAAGTCTGTATTGAGCAAGGTGGCTTACACTGCAGTGATGAAGTAGAGCGCCAGCATAATTTCCAGAACCTGATGCTGAAGACTCTTGTTGCACTGCTACAAGTCAGGAAAAACATGGGATATTCCAGAGCAGTTTAATCATAGAATGGCCTAGGTTGGAAGGGACCTTTAAGATCATTGAGTCCAACCATTAAGCTAACACTGCCAAAACCACCACTAAACCATGTCCCCCAGCACCACATCTACGCATCTTTTAAATAGCTCCAGGGATGGTGATTCAGCATTTAAATGATTCAATAGTGATTAAATGTTTAAATCAGATTATATTTTAAAATTAATTAAAATTAAATAAACACAAAAAATATTTAATTGCTTAATTAAAGTGGATCAGAAACGTAATGCAGATCATAATCTTGGATAAGTCTTACCTGTAGTCAGCTAGACTTTTCATCCGAAGAACAGAATTTCTTTTTTATTTGTCTGTCTCCTTCCTCTTCTTGTGGTTCTCCATGCCTGTTTGGGTAGGGCAAGAGGTGCAGTCATGGGGGCTGCCCACAGTTCTGGGCATGCTGGTCACACCCCTGAATTGCTGGGCAGGACTGAGTCTGTCCTGTGCCCCTGCATCTCATTTAGAAGGAAATCTGTTTATACTGGGAGCAAAGGAGGCCTGGGGCATTTTGGTAAGTTCCCTGATCTGGGCAAGAGGGACTCAGTCTAGTTAGATGAGCTTTGCTACAGTGTAAGAGTGTCCTGCAAGTCTACAGCAAACCTAGTCAAGGTTTTATGTGCATCTGAAAGTATTTCCATCAGAGTGAGAACTGGAAATGATTCTAGCTGTGCTTTCCAAATATGAAAAAAATAATGAAATTGACAGCTTGACCACCAAAGTAATATAAATCTTTTAGAAATTATTTTTGGAGTATTTGAGGATTTGTTGTGTTGACTAAGGGTTTAACCGACAGAATCAAATCTTGTAGAAGTTCTTCAGTTCAGCATGTGGTGGAGGTGAGTTAATGTCATCTTGCTTTGAAAGAAGAGGGTAAGTACAATGCATACATGAGGATGAGAGGCAGGCAGGGAAAGGGAAAGTCTGAGTGCATCTGGAGGTAAGGTTTTTCTTTTGTGAATTCACATATACGTTTTGCTACAGGTGTGTTTATCAGTGCTATTTGCTGTGCTGTTAACAAACCTGGTACAGGAACAAAAACCATGATTGTGTTTTTATGGACCAGCTCTCACCTTTCTATCTTCCTGTTGTTTTCCGATGGGTAATAGGGATCTGTGTACCAGTGATACGCAGTTTACTGTGAACCTATGAAACATAGTTTGGAAATTGTGGTCACAGGTGCCAGAGATGAAAAATACTACACCATGGGTGAGTCCACCTTCCTGCAAGTGCAGGCAGTAGTTCTTGATAACTTTTGATAACACCATTTTCCTGTTGAGGAAACTGTAGTCACTGTGTGTGATTTAGGAATAGATGTACAATTAAAGAGCCATACTCATGCTCCCTTACAGACAAATGTATATCTAATCTTCTATAGTAATATATTAGGGCTCAGGAAAGTATCTCTTCAAATTTCTCCTTGTTGATCTTTACCTCTCTTGCTCCTCCAATATTGATTTTTTTCTTGTGGAGATGAATCTTATCTGGCTCTTCTTAGCATGTATTTTAGCCAACGTACATTAGGTGAAGTTAAAATACTGCTGTGATCTGTGTGACCCCTCTAGTATGAGTAATTACCCTTAAATTATTGGGACTACTCAACAGAATACAGATAAAAACATGAATAAACCTTTGCAGACATGAGCTGTTTCATCAGTTTCATTAGAATGAGAATGAACTTTTAATGGAAATTGTTCTTTTCCTTGCAAAGAAAACTACTAATGATTAAAAAAAGAGGAGACCAAATCTCTTTTTTTCTCGTAAAGAGGTTCACTAAATTGGCATGTCTATATGGTTTGTTTTAATGCATCTCCTTAACTTAAATTGCTGAATTATCTTTCAGGGATAGGATTCCCAGCTTCTCTAAATTGTTCAAGTATATGCTGAGACAAGACTTTCCAAAGAATCTATTTAACAGAACAGGGAATTTATCTTGGTCTCTAAAATTACCTTTAAGAAAATGTTCCGGAGTTAACTGGGGCCCTTTCCCCAGGGAGACAGATGTCCACCCTATTCTGGACTGAACATTTCCTTTTGATTGCAGTGCAATCCTGCAGGTGTGATGTGATTGGTGTGCCTGTTGTCTTGGGCTGCCTGCCTGTCAAGATGCCTTTTCATTTACCTCAGGTATTGAAGAACAATACCTTCTGACTCCAGCTTCTACTGCATTGCTTTAGGCTCCTTGGGCTTTGCATGAGAAGGTCTGGACCATCCACAATGGTCACTCTAGTGATTTTGTCTTTCTGGAGCATCCTTCCTCCTGAAATAAGCCTGCCAGCCTTCTCATGAGCAAGATACTTCCTTCAGTCCTGCTCATTGAGGGAAATGCAGGCGTAGGTCTGAAGTGACCTACGAATGAGCTCCAGTGGCATTCAGTGGGAATGCACCCAGCCTCAGTGTCCTTTTACACTGAACTGAATTACGCAGTGTAGTTTGGTCTATGGGAAATACAGGTTTTAAACTAATGCAAGATGACAGTGAAGTCTGAATTTTGATTTTGCATTTGTGTCATTCTCCTCAGCCTTTAAACAATGGATCGACCAGGCTCTTTTTCATTAGTTACATGAAAGTGGTTTTTGCAGTTGACAGACATTGGCCCAAGCCACCTTCCTGAGCCCCTTACCTTGCAGGACGATTTCAGGCTGCTCTGTGGCTGCATGGGCAACGCTCCTCAGATCAACCCTGACATCTCCGAAAGCACAGGCTGCTTCCTTCCATCATGTCTCTGCAAGTACAGGATGTGGCCACAAAAAAAGCCCCTCAGTTGCCTTGGCCTCATCAGCATCAGTGCTACTTCCATTGGAAAAGCCTAACGGCATGGCTTTCTATCAACCAAATCTGAAATCCTCCTTTGTGATCCACAGGAATGGGGTGAAGTCAGCTGTTTTTGGTTAGGAGTTAGTAAACCTCAAAGGCCATCTATAGAAATGAGGTGAATAGTAATGCTTAATCCCATGTAACCAGTTACTTTGTGATACTGTTTAAAACTACGTTACTGAAAAAAGAAGAGCATTCATTGGAATATAAAAGTGGTGGAAGGTTGTGCAAGAGGGAGGTAATAGAGTAACTTCACCCTGCGGCATTCATTTGACATTGCCCTTTTGGTCACTTCCTTTCTTGATGTAACTGCTGGCTGTACCAACTTTAGGTGGTCAGATAATAACATTATCTTAGGGAAAAAAAAAGATTGGCAGGTGTGCACTCATTATGTTGTGAACTTTTCATGCAAAATTAGACTGTGAAAGGAATGTGATGAAACCAAGCCCTGGTGTTACTCCCCTGAAGTTATGTTTGGATGAATTTGGCCCTGGAGTTTGCTGGTCATTTAATATGATAGTCTTTGGAAGTTTTTTTTTCTTTAATCTTTGTGCCTCATTAAGAAGATTATTCTCTTGGATAATCAAAAAATAATCTCTTTTTTTGAATCTGCTTGAATTTGTGTTTCATCAGGCAAAACTATTTCTCCTCTCTCTCAGTTTCACTTATGTAATGCTCACTTATGTAAGAAAAAGTAAAAACAACCAACCAAACGCAACTCTTCCTTTGCCCAGGATCAGTAGGGACTTGCAGTGAGAAGGTTAGTGAGTTAAAAATGTCTATTGAATTCTTGGTTTGCAGCAATACAACAGAAAGATTGCAGTTGTATTTCCTGTTAGTTGGAGAAGCTGGGAGAGGGTAAGCTGTTGTAGAGTGAAAAGTCAATATGAACGTGAAGTTACGTCTTTAGCAGTGAAGGATTATAAATCTCAGTTTTGATCTTTAATTATGTTGATTTATTGCTATTTTTAAAGGACATTTATGAGACTTAGAATTAGATGTCAAGAAGACATGGTTACTGTCTAAATAAGTAAAATTTATGTGACAATTTAAAAGCTTTTTCAGACATGGGAAAATGACTGAGAAAAAAAGAACTTGAAAATTTTCAAAACACATTTTTTGTGTGTCCTAAGATTAATTTTGATCTTTGGCTATTACAATAAAATGGGATCATCTTCTGTTCAACAGTCAAACAGGGAAAGTGGTCATTTTCACATCATAATTGCGTGTTTGTGTAGGAACCATTCTGATTTTTCATGTCAATCACACAGACATTAGAGAGAAGTCCAGGAGAGATAGGTGACTTCACAGAAAACTGCCACATTCATCATTCTTGTGTGGCTTCTGGTGATCTTACTTGCTGCCTGATGGGTGACATTTCTAACTTTCTTTCCATTTCTTATCTGTAGTGAGTGTTTCTGAGTTTCGACTACCCATGAGGATCTTTAAATGCTATGACATTGCAATGAAAAAATAATATTAAAGAAGTTTTAAAATCATGACTTTAGTAATTGGTTTAATTTGGTTCACTTGATTTTGAATATACTTTCTCAAGCATTTGTTGCGAACCTGGAGGCAAGTGGCCACAACACAATTTATCATGAGCAAACTGTGTAGGGTCAAGGGACCGCCGAGACTCTCTTAGCTCAGATTACAGCTCCCTGCTGTTGCCCCTACTACATCACAAAATCCCATTCAAAACCTGAAAAACTCAAAAGAAGCAATAAGCAGCTCTAGGAAACCTTTAACTTGAATAGTAGGAAGCATAACAGAGAGACAACATTATGCACAACAGGCAAATAAATAAGTTATGGGTAAGTTCTGCTTCCCCCTTCTAACTTGCTGTTCCCCATTTCCTGGAAAAAAGCTTCTTGGAGTGGTATTGGAAAGAAGACAGAAATGTGATTGTATGGCATAACTTAAGGAGAGTGTTTGGCTTAATTTGAGAAAAAGATGTGTGTTCAGCAAAAGACTGGTTTTAAGTTATTTTGCTCTTAATGAAACATATAGACACAGACCTCACTCATAATAATTTTCCCTGTGTTCAGAATTATTTATTTTCTCTGTTGCTGTGAGAGATGATTCATCATCCCAGTCCTTATTTCTTATAATTATTCACAATATCTTAGATTGGTCATGTACTACAATTTCTGTTCTGTCATCAGCAGACTAACACCATAGCACTCCCATGTCGCCACTCAAATGCATTTTGATTCTGACAGGACATTTTGGTAAATAAAAACCCCACGCTATTAATTTTTGTTTCTAAGTGCTCTGTTGAAAGGATTAGGGGGTACTAATTAGCTGCTTCACACTTATCTCACTGTCAGGCTGAAAACTGAACTCAGCACTCAGTAAAAATTTGCAGTGTACCAACCTCCAAAGATCAAATGTTTCAATTGAGTCCCTGTGACATCGCACAAAACTGTTGAATTTTGCAAGCAGCTGCTCTCTTCCTAATGGTTAATAATATGGTTATGTGGGGTTCGTCTTCATTAGACCAATTGTGGAAAGATGCCAGTAACATACAAGCTTCAATCCTCTTTGGGGTTGGACAGCTGTTTCCTCATGTAAACCTCTATTTAAATGGAGGAAGGCTTTTAATGTCAGCAATGATTTTTTTTTACATTATAAGGTTGAAGGGTTAATCCACCCAGACATCCAGACTTTGAAAAGAAACGTGTTGTGCAGAGACAGTCACAGTTGAGTAGGAAGGCATGCATGGGGCTTAAATAGCTGATGTGCGTGAGGAGTAGCTATCAATGTAAGATGAAGTAAATAGCTCAGTCGTTCAGCATCCCTCAATGAAGCTTTTTTTTTGAAAAACTGTTCCGTGTTCTTCATTCCTGGCTGATGTGCCTATGTGTGGGTGGCAGCTCTGACATACTAAACAATTTGTGGGAATTGGAACTTTGCACTAGCAGGTGGTCAATGGATACTAGTTAATAAGAATTCAGTTCTGTCCCCAATTTTCTGCCGTGTAGGTGCACAAAATATTTTTGTGGGGAAGAACAGTTGAGTCTTTGCTGACAGTGACTGAGGGGAATTAAAACAGAACATTGGAAATCTTACATGTATCGCAGCATCATCTGGACATGGGAATAGGCAGCCACTGCTGTTGGGCAGCAAATCATCTGCAAAACTTTTCCACAGGACCAGGCCCTGCAATTGACAGACTGAGCAAGACAAAACCTGGAAATGCAGCTGAAAATAGTTGAGAAAGGGCATCATGGAGAGGAAGCTGATGTTTAACAATAAGTTTAATTATTTCGCTTTAAGGCTTGGATTTCCATGAGCCTGAGGTGGGGCAGGAGCCCGTGGATTTAGCAGAGCACAGGAGGAAAAAAAAGGAGAGATTCCAGGACAAGGGCAGTTTGGTTTCACAGTCCAATCAAAAAAGAAGTAATGCTGGTGTGGCTCTTTTACTGTAAATACCCTCTTTAATTACTTTACGTGAGATTTAGGAGGTGGATGTACAACTTCCACCCTGGTCTGAGTGATATTAAACACATACCTCCTAGCTCTTAAGTAAGTGTATGTGCCACGAGGCTCTAAGGCACTCTTATTTTTGTTTTTGCTCTTCAATTTATTCTTTTCTCTCTCTTTAAATAATGAAATGTTCATTGAAAGACAAACTGCATCTCAAGTATTTTATTTTCTAAGTAAATTTTCTGATAATAAGTATTGTTTAGTTTATCTCCTCCTTCTTCTTCCAGTGACTATAATTTTGTTGAAAATATAAGGGCCAGAATGAGGAGGAGAGGAAGGGTTTGCAGGCTACTGTCTTTCCTAGTAGCCAGGGTATTCAGATGAGAGCTTGGGTAGTTTAGTTCATACTGAATATTTGCCCAAAAATATGCCTTAGCCTCTTCCCAGGCTACTGGAAAGCTGCTGCTGAGCATGGAGGGGGTAGAGATGACTCTGAGACACTGGTGGAAGGAGAAGTGTCTGGAAGAAGAGATATCAATAAAAGGTAGAGACAGTAGGAATAGTGAGAAGGATGACTGGAAACCATTCCATTTGGCTAGAGAGGAACACTGGTTGAAGTCAAAATGCAGTGTGAAATACAGAGCAAGACCAGGGTGTAGTGAGCTATGGAGTGAATTAGATAAAAGCAAGTTAATGCCATGGTTGTAAGCTAGACTCTAATGTGGTCAGTCCTCAGTTATGATGAAAAAAATCCTAGTTCCACCCAAAGCTGCTGTTAACATAAGAGTATGGATCTGTCAGTCCCAAACCTTGAAGAGAGCCAGCCAAGTTAATGGCATTCCTCGCTTATGCTGGTGGCCTTGCACTTGTGAATAATTACAGTTCAATCTTCCAAACAAAAATAAGACATGCTAACAAGATAAAAACTTGTAAGGCCATAATCCCTCAAAAAAATCAAACGATCCCACCCTGTAAGGGGTACAGAAAGAAACCTTTCCTCCCCCCCTTTTTTTTTCCCCTGTAGCTTACTGTTAGGAGCAGGTGTTTTAGAACATAGTTCTTCTTGGTGATAGAGATGTGCTTCAGTCTGCCCAACACTTTAAATGTCTCTTCCATTAGAATTAATTAGCATCAGAGTGGTTTGTCCTCTTGTGTTAGAAGCACTGGAAATCATCCTCGGCCACAGCAAAATTTTCCACGATAGCGGTGGTCATACATTCAAGAACTGAAGTTCATGTTAAATTGAATGTAGTTGATCGAAAAATAGATTAATGCAGATGGAAGAAATTAGCCAGTGAATTAAAAAAAAATAGGGTCATGGTCTTCAGTCTGGCAAATCATATGGCTTTTTTAAAAACCTGCTATCCATAAGGAGCTCAAGTGATTTACTCTCTGAAAGACAGCAAAAGCTGATAAATGAGTCACCCAAATGCTTACAGACAGTGACCAAGCAAGCAATTCTCTGCTTGATAGGTACTAATGGGACTGCAGGAGCAACCTGCAATAATTGTGCTAATGGACCAGCAGAAGTCAGAGACCACGCAGAGCTCTGTCCGCAGCAGGTCAGAGTTAAAGACAAGGACAGCACAGTGAGCTGGAGCCAGGTCTGTCAGAACTGAGTAGGCTTGAAATTAATGCACTCGGGCTTGGGTTGTTTTTTTGGTTTTTTTTTTTTTTTTTTTTATTTTTTGCACATTTTTATATGATATCTTTTGGGCAGGGTGAGATAGAAAACAGATTGGTAGTTACAGTAACTCACAGTTTTCAGAAATGCAGCAGGATACCGATTCAGTACAATCCAGCATCATTCACAAGCAGCTGTGAGAGGCTGAAGGTTTTGCTCACACGTTCTGAAGTACTCCCTTTTTTCCATGCTAGTTGGTAAGGACAGTAAACACAGTCCATCTGCCATTCACTCCCTAGTATCATTGAGCAGAGTTTTTGTGAGGACTCCCTTGCCTGAAGTGAAGCTCTGGCAATGATGGAGCATGAAAGCGTACGCTGGCAGTTACACTGAACTGGTGTGTCTGGCAGGGCATTGCACTTGCTGTTTGAGGAGGAAACACTATGCTATTGATGAATTTATTGTAAGAAGTCTAATCCTGGATTAATGCAATACTTCCTCGAACACGGTAGGTAAATATTTCACAGTGACTTCTCTACCCACTCTTGTGAACTTATGTAATTTATTTTCTTTGGTGTTTAGAAAATACAAAAGAAAAAGCAGCTTCAAATATTCCTTTGTCTCTAATTTTCTAGGAGTGATAGGAGCAACTCTACCTCCTCAGCCACGTCAATGACATGTGAGCTGCAATCCTCTTTAGAAGTCTATTGACAGCTGGTTCATCATGTAAACCTCTTAGAGTGAAAAGCATGAACCTGAATTTAGGGAATCTGTCTGATAAAAGCAATAATAAGCCCAGAATGGAGGGTAACAAGCAACACACTTCTGTTTTGTCTGATGTGTCTTTAATTGTGTAAGCTAAACCAGCAGGGCTATGTTGTAATATCGTATAAATACACAGTTTTGTTGCATCCATTGGCAGCATGTGCCTTCTTTGCCAAGACACCCTGTGTACTGTATGTTGTGCATCCCAGTGCATTCCAGTGTGGATTAACAAGAGCAGATTCTCTGCATGGATGTAGCACAATTGAATTTGTGCATTTTAGACAATGTTTTCGGCTCACGTCTAGTTGGCGTATTGTAGTCTGTGCCCAAAAATAAGCTAAGCCAGCACTGCAAGGAGTCTTTCAGAGTAAAAATTTTGAACATCAGCATGTGGAAAACTAATTTTTTTTAGTGACAAATAAAATGGCAACATGCAGCCATGACAAATCTGTTCATAGTTGTATAACAGTATTGAAGAGGATTAGCAGGCCAGAATTATTCCAACTAGCCTATTTTGACAGAAGACAGACTACCCTTGGCAGAAAAGAATGATAGCTTGTCATAAGGATTTGTATGTATGGGTATTGTGCTAATCACAGTTTTGGACCTATGGGTCTGTCAACAAAAGTTGAAAGAGCTCCATTGGTGTCATTAGACCTGTCGTGCTTTCCTTCAGCTGGATGTGAGGCAGAATACACAAGACCTCCACATCAAAAGCAGAAAACAAATGTACCAATTTATTTACAATTTAGAGTAATACTGATCATTTAATTTTCTTGATGTGTCAATCCAACAAATGTTTTAGGCTCACGAAGATATGATGGAGAAAAGAGAATTCCGGCTCTTCATACTTGTTAAAAACTGTATGAATCTGGGGATATTTAGGTCATACATATAATGCTTTGAGATCAGAAAAATTAAGTATTGACACCAGCTTCCTTATATAGAATGGAATTTATTTACTTGTATGCAGAATTCATCATCAGGATCCTACCTGTGTTGCATATGTGTCTCTTCAGGGATGAGGTCTTCATGGTACTGTGGTCTACATTGCATTTAGTCTTCATTAACAAGAAAGTTGCAAGTAGGAGCTTACCTTGTCCTGTTGACGTTACAGTGTTTCATTAGTGATCAAAATAAATTAATATATTAACTGGAATAACACAGCAGAACTGAGACTCTAACCATACCTTTTGCAATGAAGAAAAAATGTTGATCCATCCTTCATTTCTAAATCAACAGCCTTTTTAAAATTCAATATGTCTATATGCTTTTGTCTTAAGATAAAATCTGTTCTTTTAGCTCTGCCATGTGTCATGATATTTTTTCTCCCCAGCCCACGCTTTTTCCTAATGCTTCTGAAGGAGATAATTCCTGTAGCTTTAGTTCTTTCTGATTAACTTTCACATTGCATAACCTGAAACAGGGCAAATTTTTTTTTCCTCTGTGACAATGTGCTATGGACTTCTGCCCATAGACATTTTGCTTGTTTGCTTGTTTGTTTTTTAAAAAAACATTAATTTGCAATTGTAACCTACTTTTAAGTGCCATGACTCAAATGTGATTCCATTTTTTTTGCTTTAAAGATGTTATTTTTGTGTAGAGAAACAACCATTTTTCTGTGTTGATTCTTGAGGTGGAGAAGAGCTACCTATATATTAACTTTTAAAAATGATGTCTGGTTATGGTGATTTTAGTGTGTGTGTCTGTTGTCTTTCTGGAGTTGTTTTATTCAAAAGATACCCGTGAGAAGCTGTGTTTTGTTACCACTATGCTTTAGCCAACATTCTAGGCATCTGATGTGTGTTTCAGGCTTCTCTTATTTGGAGGTGCTGTTGGTTCAAGAGCACTAAACCTTTTTGATCTATTTGGGTTTATAATCAAATAGCTGTGAAACTGACTGCTCAAATGCATAGCAAAGGACAAGCTTTGCTTCTTTTTTGTTGAAAAGCCTTTTTTTTCATGCTTTTTGAAATGCTTAGAACTGTTTCTAATTGAAAATTAATAGACTATTCAGGCATTATATCTACCTGAAGAAACAAAAGGCTTTTAAACTTTCTTTTGTCTTTAATTGTCTAAATTAGCTATGCTCCACAGCATCTCTGCCAAGGTAGGGCCAATAACAAATATCCTTTGTCTCAATTCTTCTGCTTTTGGAGACATTCATATCTGTCTGGCTTCTTTAATGGGGTTCACTTGTAAGGACCTGCTGTATTTTTTCATGTCTCTTTGTATAGCAGCTTGGAGCCTTTTGCCTTAAGGAGGGGAAGGAGACAGAAGGAAGATGATGGCAACAGGCAGCTATGTCAGCATGGGGTTTCCCCTTTTCTGCGGATAATCTTTTGCTGAAGAATTATTTTTTTTTTAAGTCAGCAGCACTGACACTTTTCCTTTTCTCTCTTCTTTTCCTTTGGGAGCACAGAATGAGGTTTCATTTACGTAACCTCATGTCTAGATGACCAGAAATTTTCATAGGTATGTAAAGATTTATTATCATATGGTTACTGAGAAGAATCCCACCTTTTTTTTCAGGTGATCAATGTCCAGAATTTATTTAGCTTTGGGACGGTACTGATTTTTAGAACGTGCATAGCAAATTTTATGGCATTTCTCGTCAAGTATATGTTATGTCAGGAGCAAGATGGAAGGAAATCACCTTTGTGAGACTATGGAGTAGCCAAAGTGTCACTCTATATAGAGCCAAAGAGAATGCAGTGTCTGAGAGAAGAGAGCCTGGCATCTGTGTGACTGGGAGGGAAGATGTGCATCATTGCTATCAAGAAATATGATGCATAGCTAAATTGTGTTGCTGGAACAAAGCCATGTAGGAAAAGGAATTTCCATCTGAATGCTGAGACGCATAATTTTGTTCTGTTGACTTTTCAGTGCACAGGAGTATGTTCTTACCTGGAGAAGAATTAGAGCTTAAATCAGGAGGAAGGGAAGCTGTAAAGGCATCATTATTCTTTGTTTTTGTCACCAGTTTCCCCACTTGGGGGGAGACTTGCCAAATATTATCTGCATGCTACTCTACATGAGACAAGGAAATTCTCAGAGTTTCTTTGGAATGTATTATTTATAATCCTTGGGTTTTTTTTGTTTGTTTGGGGTTTTTTTTGTGGTTTTTTTTCTTCCTTTATTTTTCTTTGAGTATCTCAGTTGAATATGTTTATGGACCCAGATCTCGTGTTTCAAATTCATCTCTCATTGGCACTGTGTCAAAAATATGTGTTTTAAAGCTGCTTGTTAACATAAATTAGATAGCTCCTTCTCTGATGTTGTAGACTTGAGGTACCTATAGATATCTGAGGCCTTTCAAGGCAGAAAAAGATGTCTGGTAGCAAAATGGAATCCAACACTGTGGAATGAGTTTCCTGAGCCTTGTAAACTGCATATGTTAACATGTTACAGTGATCTTAGTGAACAGCTATTGCAGGGAAGAACACCGTCTTTGTGAGACAAAACGACATTTACTCTTGAATGGTTTTACTGAATATTCTCCAAATGTAAGAGTAAATATCATATTATTATCAGCTACCTTTTTATTCTGTTTGGTTTCTTCAATTTGATCCTCTGGGATTTCCAGTGCTTTAAAATTTTTTGTCTCTGATACAACTTGAGGTGAAGTGCAATGACCAGTGATGTGGTTTTACTCTCTGTTGAAAGTTACTTGTTAGGAATTATGAGGAAATCATGTTTGGAAGGACTTGTTCATAGTTCTTTGTATTCCTAATGAACATTGAATAACTTTTTGGGTAAAAAAATCTTCTTTATCAAAAAGACATTTTATATAAGAGCAAACAAAAAGTACATGAAAAAAGTACCTTTTGGTACACTGTAATATAGACTGTAATAGTGTCTATATTGTGTGAGGTTTATACATTATTTAGTGAAGAAGTCTTTCTATTTTCTCAAAGTTAGTTCTCCAGGTTTCTTGTATAGTCAATGTGGGAGATGGGGAGGATGAAAATAATTTGAGGAGGTATCTCCCCTACCAGTGACTGTAACTATCATTTTAGATGGCAGAAGTTATGAAAATAACCTCAGGGTCTTATGCTCAGCCAGAAGCTGAAAAGGAAACATTAGTATCTCCATCATAATTACAATAATGAAAAAATTAAATATAATGGAAGAACTTCCATTATAGTGAAAAAATACCCAGTATTTTATCAACTTAATAGTGTTATTTCAATATATGTTAGCTATATCTCCCCCTGCAAATTAATTTTAATCTTAAAATTTTACTGCTGTTTATTCTCTGGCTACGCTGAGTACTATGTCTCGTGACCTAGCTTTGGAGCAAATTTTAGCATTTTTGATGGGGCCAATCCATGAGACCAGGGTCTACATAAAGGTCATATAACTTGTCCTAGTTATATTGTAATATCTTTTGAGACCCTGATATGAAAGTTCTTGAACTTGCCTTATTTCATTTTATTGTGAACAAAGGACAAAATAGAAGTCCCAGCAAGCTCACAATAGTTGGAATTCATCATGTGCTTTTTTAAAACAAAGCTTAATTTGATGACAACTTGAATATTTTAAGCTGTGTGGTGGCCTGCTGCTTGCCTTCCCCTTCTCTCTCTAACACCTTTCCAGTAACAGAAGTCAGTCACATTTTTTCATGCTGTTAATTAACTTTTTTGTACGTCTGTCTGGATTTTTTTTTTCATTCTAAACAGTGGAGACACTTTGCTTTTAGAGACAAAGTTACTTTTTTTCTCTGAAAAATGTATGAACAATGTTATCTCCAAATTCTTGGAATGAAACATGTGGAACTACAATTTTTAAAGAAATGTTTAAAAAAGAAGAAAAATAGCTTCTTCATAATTTCATCTTTAAGTATAGCTCACTAACTACTCTTTTCAATCTCCAAAACTGGGGTGAGTGGCATAAAAGTATACTATAAGACTATGAAAGACCAGAAGCATAATTACATGGGACAGCTTGTCAGTACATCGCTACTATTAAGGAAAACTGTATCAAAATAATCCCGCCTCATCATTGTGTAGGAAAGCGTTCTCTCATCTGGGAAGGGGTCAATGGTCTTCTTTTAGTTGTGCCTCCTTTTCTTGTATTATCCTTAAATTCAGCTAGTCTGAAAGTGAATCTTTGTACTTCAACACACATTCCCCCAAACCCTTGAGACTACAACAGCATACCACTGCCATGCTTAAAGAATAACCTTCTTTAAAGATGGTCACATCATACAATTGTTTCTCAGACCTATCTTTCTGTTCATGTTCCCATCATCCCAGTGCCCCCTATTGCATCTTTAAGAGATCCTGGACAGGTATAAAGTTAAAACTTAAATTTATCACCACTTCTTTAACTTTTGAGATTGTTGGAATTGCCTCACAGACTACAAAAAAAAGTGTGAAGCCCCCTTTATTTGTCATAAATTCAGTTAACATTGGAATTGGTTAAGCTAAAAGCTCATCGTGAATGCCAAAAAGAAACACTGGCATTTAAAATCCAGGCTTGCAGAATATGCTAAATTATAACAAGTGCAGCCATGCTTAAAATGTTGCTGATAAATTGCCTCCCTATAGCAGGTTCATTTTTCAGTATGCCCTGCAGCATTTGAGAATAATACCTCTTAACAGGTTATCTATGTAATCCATGGAGAAACTGGGGTTTTGGAATTTGGACCACTACCAATACTGGCTACTGCTGCTTATTTCAAATTTGCAGCTTGCTGGCACTTGCCAACAGCTAAGCTGTTTTGGCAGCACCTGCTCCTGAAATGTATTTTCTCCTTGAGACAGTCTGCAGTTTTTGCATGCTCTCTCCTGTAGCTTTCCAATTTTCTTTGCTGAAGCAGAAAATAGAGAGGAGGAATGAGCAGATACGCTTTCTTAGTCCAACTTCTCAGTCCTTCAAAGAGTAGGCTTTTTGGACCTGCCCCATCACTGTGGCCCTGCTGGGTAGTCATGAAGCTTTTGGCTGCCTGGGTCCCCATCCCCATCCCCATTCCATCCCTGCTCCTTTCCTGGGTGTCGTGGGATGGGCCCTGGTTGGGAAGGGCACAGCCCCTGCAGACCCACAGCCACCCACTGCTCCAGGCTCACTCCCACAGGGCAAGTGGTCCTTGAGGTGCCCTGACATGGGAGCAGAAAATGCGTGAACATCTTAGTTCTCCTAGGGAGAGTCAGAGGAGCATCAGGGCAGCTTAAGGATTAAGTATTTTCTTTTAGCTTTACCCACTGCAGTGGGGTCCTGGTGTGTCTAAGCTATTAACCATGTCCCGATGGAGACTTCCCCTGACAGAGGCAGGGGAAAAGGAGCTACTAAGTCCTGGAGGTAGCCGAAAATTTCATTTTTCAGGGAGGTACAATAACCCTACAAGGCCTGATTTGATTTAAAAACAAGGAAATACAGAAAGCATTTTATTTTCCAATCTATTTCTGAACTTAAAATTGCCCTACTTCTTAAAATGGCAGAATATTACACAAATGAAGGAGGAGAGACCACTACCACATGCTCTTGCAGGACATGTTCACTCTCCAAATCCAGCAGAAGTGAATGAAACAAGCATATTGTGTATGTCCTTCTAAAGAACCATTTCCATCTTGGAAAATCTCAGCACATGTTTCACTGCCTCTTTCTTAAGCATGCTCTTTAGTTGCCTGGGGTCTTGGCATAGTAGACATTTCTCAATGAGACCTGCCAGTTGGCTGTGCCTCTTGCAGTGTCTTGCTGTCAGGTATTGCCAGTGTTGCAGTCCTCTGGGGAATCCTGTACAATCCTGTCTAATAGGAAATTAGGAAAGTCAAAAAGAAAATGAGTTTATATTAAGTAATGCTTTCATTGCTAAATTTTTCTGACATCTTAATGGTGCATGCTTTTAAAGGGTCTAGAGGTTATTTGCTGATTTAGTTAAAGCTACATAAAGCAGTCATCAGAAAATGTCTGGAGCCTGTTTAGAGATGTGAGTTCTGGAGTCTTTGATCCTTCCATGACTCTTAGTGTATCAGTTGGCCATACCTCATTTGCGATGGGTAGTCATAACAGTTACCCCATGACGTGCTACCACTGAGGAGAAAACATGACAGCAGGTTGTGTCTCTGTCTGGAGACATATATATTATGATGTTGACAGATGTACGTATACAGCTGCTTAGCACACAGTAAATATTTAAAAGCTGAATACTATGATGTTGGTCAGCACAGCTTGTACCATGCAACCTTGTCCAAAAGTGGACTTTATCAGAAACTGAAAAATACCAAATCTGGTGTAAGAATGTGTTTCAAGTGTGGTCAAAAACTGGTGTGGGTTTCTCTGTTTTGTTTTCTTGTTTTGGG
>KZ505724.1:248278-301384 GCA_002844005.1 Limosa lapponica baueri
TGGTAAAACCCTCTCTGCTTTTAATTTTGTTTCTGTATTGTGCTTGTTTACAGTTATGATAAGAGTAATTAGCTCAGAACATGTGATTTGTATAAATGTTCTCTATTCAGGGAAGATGGTGCTTCTGAAATGAGGATTTAGCCTAAAAGAATATAGAAATGATAAAGTCTTACAGTTGCTATTAGTCTCCTGCATGATTAATTGTCTCTCATATTCTTACTCAAGCTTTCTTCTCCACTAGCAAAATTTGCTTAAATTCTTATTGTATTTGTTATAATGTCTTTGCTCGGTAGTATTCTTGGACTTTTGTTTAAGAGTCAGCCTCACACTTATAATGGTCACTTTTAGCGACTACTAATTCAGGGAAGCATGTTAACTTTTCTTTTTCTTGAAGAGATTCTGCTTTTAATGTTTTATATAGTGAAATTTCCAATAAGTTATGTTCAAAACTGTTGATGTTCTTGCACAATACATATGCTTCCATATTCACCTCTTCTTCATTTCTGACCAAATAATTTTTGTAGAAGTGAGAATTATTGCCTTCTGTTGTCATAGAAATAGCTCTTTTACTGATAGTTGTGTGCACGACTTAGCATATGGCAGATGAAACATTATATTAGCTGATGTTTAAAATGTACCCGTTTTATTATAGGGAGTGAAAACTTAATGCATTGTGTGGCATGATTAATCTTTTCAATATGAGGCTAAATAATAGGTTCCTGCCAAACTTAGTGATTATGTTAAGTGTTTGCCAGCTAACTGGGATGAGTATGGTCATTTTCTTCCCCAGGTTCCTGTGGGATGCTTGCTTCTTTTGGTGTCCTCTGCTGTAGTGTATTTGGAATTGAAAGGTTGCTTATTGCTGAACAGCAGTTCCTACCACAAATTCTCCCCTTTCCTTTTGTTTAAAGTGGCATGTGTAAACATGTGAGGAAATGGCTGAAAATGTGGTCAGGGGGCAGGTCTGGTGCTCAGTGGCAGGAACTGAATTCTCTCTTTGGACTTCAGAAAAAGTCAGCTGAAGACTTTGGAAGTTATCACCTGTAGGTAATGGAAGATAGAGGCATATTGTGGACGGAACCTGCAGCAATCTTCAGCCACCAGCTCTGAGTAATGCCCGAGGAGTCATCAGCCCATCAGTGGGAGCAACTGGAGTCTCCCACATCTCTTCCTTTCCTCTCCTCTCCCCATACCTCTCCACATGGCCAGGACGGCAGGAGAAGTCTGCTTCTCCTCAATCTGCCCAAATGAGTGTAGTCGATTGAAGGTCATATCTCTGCTGTACAGCTGTAGAGAAGTATAAATTGCCACCAAAAGAATGAGAACCTTGCTCATGCATGGGACCAGTGGCACAACCACAGACTGGGGGGGCTTCTGCAATAGATGCCCAGGGCTTGCATTTGGACCCTTGTATTTTTTAATGCTGTGGGTGAGATACTTCTCCAGCTGCTGTAAGGCAGCTGTAGCTTCATCTGTGGACACCCCCACGATTTGGCAGAACCTGCTGTATCATCTGGGGTGTGGACAGCCCTCCTACAATGCTGATTTCTCTTCTGGGTTACCATGGAGACAGCGGAATTGGTAATTGCTTGAAAGATTAGTGGTGGGAAAGTATGACTTTGACTGCAAGTAACCAGCTCAGAAAACACACACTTCCTCAGAACAAACCTATACTTCTGCAGAGATAGCAAAGATCTGCATATACGACTGTCACAGCAGTAACCAAGTGGTTAAGAACACAATCTTCTGTTTGAAAGATTTCTCTTAATTAAAAAAAACACATGCCCAGCTGTAGCTTATTTGAGAATGAATGTGGCCACAGCTGTGGTTGTACAAGAGGCAGGACATGATCTTCTTTTTCTCATATCAGTTCTATGTGGATCTTTCTCGAAGAGTGGTGCTTTGTTTGAAGAAGTCCTTGTCAAATCCTTCTTTCCATAGCTTTTGGTTTTAATTTTCTCCCATTGCTTTTGAATGAAAGGGAAATGAGAATGTTAATTTGTTGTGTGAAGATCTATGTGCATATCTACATATAAATGTATACATATGTATAGGGAATTATTTCATGTCTCTTCTCAAGTGCTAATGATTTTTGAGTCTGAGTCATAAAAGAAGAACACTGGACAAGACTGGTTTCCAGTTTACCAGCTCCTCACACAGTATAAATTCAGACCAATTTTTCTGTTTCTATGAGCGAGCCTGTTAACAATGGGCTAATGAGCTGACCTGGTGATTAACTCCTTGGTAACGTTGCGGAATTGCTCAGCAGAGATAGGTTGCACTCCATTCTAGCATGTAGGTATAAACAAAGCTTCTAGCTCTTTTAATTGTGAAGAAACAAAGTGTAAACTGGTCTCAGGTTTTGAAACATGTCACACTGATATCTTTCCTGTATTTACATGATATCATAGTTGCCAGCCACTTGCAGGGCTGAAGAGCACCAAGAATGATGCTGAGAGGATTTTTGAGTAGACTTGCTCCCCTAATAACAGGGGGTCTTTGGGATTTCCTAGGTTTTGCTTGCAGGTGATCTCTGTTATCTTTTGATCAAGGGGATGACCAAATAGCACCAGTAGTGTCCCTGCAGAAGAATGAAAGGTACAGAGGGGCTTGCATTAAGCTCTCCATTCAGGGATGACTTTTGTTTTTATAATCTATGCTATTTTTTCTGGATGTTTTTTTCAACTTTTCCTTCTAGAGCTTTCAGCCTTCAAGAATCCTTTTATGCCCTAATTAGCTTTATTGTTTATATTACTCTCATTCTCTAATTAGAGTAATCACATCACGGGGGAGTTGAGGCTCTTCTGCTTCTTCTCTAATTATTTTTGTTTTGTCAAGCCTGGCTGTTTCCTGCAGCTTATTCTTGTCCAAGTGTTTTTACTCTCTACAAATTGATGTTGTCATGTACTAATTGTTTTCACTTTATCTGAAAAACTTTTCCATTTTTACTGAATTTGCCATTGATGGCAATCTGTGAAGCTCTAAGGTTCCATTTAAAAGTGGCAAGTTCTATACCAGAAAATGAGGATAACAAATGTGCAAAAAGAAAGTGAAGGTGATGTCTTTAACTAGTCTTATGGATCCTTCACTTCAGGTTCTATCATTTAAACCACCTTCCACCAAACCTTTATCCTTTCTTTCCAGTTGCCATTGCTGCTGTTGTTTTGCCCTTCAGCACTCTGCAGCCTGGTCACTCTCTTCTAGTAGTGGTGAAGACCTGCTGAGGTGGTGCACTGTCAGTAGATATATATGTGCCTACGTAACACAAAGCAGTGTTGGTATCAACCTCTAACAATTTGAAGCAAAGGGAAGCTTTTGTAAAAAGTTTTCTGGTTACTAATCTCAGATTTTGCACGTTTTTTCCTAGGAGGAAAAGAAGAAAAGTAAGTGTGGACAGGTTAATGGTGTGTGCAATGTGAGGTTAAATCAGAACAGCATATAGTATATATTATTTGGAGGCGTTTTTGTGGAACAAGTGGCATCATTTTGTTTAACAGCAGAAACAGCTAATCGGTCTTTGTGTGAGCTAAATTTCTGAATGTACAAGTTCAAGATCTACCATCAGAATTTTTATTACAATTGTCACCTTTGGATGCAAACTTTGAATGTAGTGGAATGCTGGGATTAGCCAGGACCACATCAGTAGTGCTCAGTGACCACACATTTAAAGTCCTGATAGTATTTTTGCTATCCTTATAGATTCCATTTTGTAAAGGCTCTAGGTAATCTTTTATGCTTAAGGCTATGATAAGATTAGAATAGCACTTGCTTTAAAATACCAGAATTTCTCCACTTAAATTCATTCTGTGAATTATATTCTCCTACTTAAAAAAAGGAAGCACTTGGATGGCTTTAGAGTATGCAATCATCTCTTCGCTGATGAACTGTCAGTGCAATGTAGCACCTGAATTGTAATCTGCCCAACATCTGACCGGAGGTACTGGATAATTCAGTCTCTCTCGCTCATTCATTCTCTTCTGTTGAGACTGCAAATAAGGTGCTTATAGCAGAGTTTGAATGAGTGTCGTGGCCACTGAGGGCTGAAATAATCATATCTAGTTGCTCCACACCTAGCATGGCTTCTGAATGATAACACCCCTAAACAAGCAAGGTAAAGCATTAGCCGGAGGTTTTAATTTTGCAAAGTCTGAGTTCATGCATACCTTTACAAATTGCAAGAAATTCCACTATCTTCCGTTGTGTTACAAAGTTAAATACACAGATCCTTCTTTTTGGACTAGACATATTTAGAAGATTGAATTACCAGTCACCTTTATATATTTATTTAGTTGTCTATGATTTTATAATTTCTTTCCCCCTGCAGTCCAGCAATAGCAGAAGATGTTTTAGGTTTCCTCTAGGTGTCTCCGGGAGCAATGAGATCTGCATATTGACTGCAGGTCTACAGATTTCTTCAGGACTTTCTGGTAGTTGGTGACTGCAGTTTTGAATGGAATAAACCTGAGCGTGTCTGAATAATGGTGATTTTGATGGGAAATGTCTCTGGAAGAGCTAGGTCTTGGAGAGTGCTCTAAACTGGCTCTATTATTTAATCTCTCCTAGAAGCCTGCCCCAAAGCTAGACCCCTGTGATTGTGCTTGATTCTCTTCAGCTGTTTCTTAAGCTTTGGGATTTATATTTTAGCAAAAGGCTTCTTAACAGTACTAAGCTGCAATATGGCAAGAGGTAGCTCATTCTCTGTTAATTATCTGCAGTACCAGCCTTGACAGAAACTGGAAGGGATTGTGCTGCAGGAATAAAGTATTTGCACTTCAGATAAAGCTTTCTTCTCTAACACAAAGGGTGCTGAGGTTGTTGTAGACATTAGTAGATTTCTCATGATCCGTGTCTCAAATGACATTTACAGGTCAGAAATTATCCTATTATATTATGTGTTATGGAGTATATTAATGTGAACTTTTCTGAATATGTGTAATTCTTTACCTTAAGAATTTTGCCTCACTAATATTACAGTGCAGTTGTTCCATTGCAAATTCAGGACTCTAAAATATAAGCATGTGAGTCTGAGTTAGGTGTTTATTGCTCTTCTGGCATTCAGAGGGAATTTAATTGGCTATTTTAATGCTGCTTTTAGGATAAGATAAATTTCTCTTATTTTATGCAGTAAAGTACCTCATTACTATAAGGAGGTAACTACTATGACTAGTTCAAACTCAATGAAAACCTTAATTTAGGTGAACACCATTCTTAAATAATATTTAACTAGTTAGATGTGCTTGTAGCAAAATATTCTGTAGAACTGTAGTGAATCATTGTACTGCGGACTTACTGTTCTGTTTTTTTTCCTCTCCAAAGATATCACTTCAATTTTTCCAAATTATTCAGCTCAAGGTCAAAAAACACTGACTTTACAGAGAAGACACCACTACTGAAGGTTTCCTCAGAGGAAAATGGGTGAGTTACTTTCATTTTACTTGAAATATTTTTTTTCCAAGCTCTCTTCTATTTAATTGTGCATGGTTCTTTCTTATATCCTGACAACAAACCTGCTGGGAAATAAAGTGAATGGCAGGGGTTGTGAGCAGAGTATTACTCTGGAGGAGCTTGAGTGGAAAGAAGGGACTGTAAACAGAGAAAGGAAGGATATAAGGTCTGAGGGTGATTAGAGAGCCCTAAAGATACGCAACCGCAGGTCGTGTGCTCTTATTTGTTCCATGTGGTGTTACATCAGGCGCACTGGAAGACACAGCAGAACTACGGGCAGGGTCCTTACAGGGGGTTTACTCACCAAATCCTGAGGTACATCTGCCTGGTACATCAGAGAGCTGGTTCTCCCAGGTGCACCTAAATGTCACAGAGTCTTTGTTTTTGCTCCCCAGTCTGCCTAGCTGTGTCAACAAGGGGAGCTCAGTCTGTACTGAATAAATCTCTTTCTATGGATTTTTCAATTAAAATCACTTCACAGTGAACCTAAGGATACACAAGGTCAGTTGCATCAACTGTCTGTTGAAATAACCACTGCTTTATTTTATTATGTTTACTGAAAATGTGTGACAGGTTGCAGTGCATGGCTCTTCATAATCCAGACTTTACCACAGATGATGATTCATGGGACAACAGCTCTGCAGATTTTGAACAAAGGTTTCAACTGGGAAGTGAAATGACAAGTTTGTCCAGATCTGCTTCTTCTGAGAAATATGAAATCTTGGACAACCTTCATGTCAAGTTCAATTTATCAAAGATGAGGTCTGAATTAAAACATTAATTTATTTATTTTTCCTTTTTTTTTTTTAATTATTATGTCTGCAGGTATTAAATTTTAAGTATAGATATCTAGAAAAGGATTTATTTTTTGCAAGTGAATAAAATAACACTCCATGTTTAGGCCATATCTCACCATTGATAGTTTATTAATAAACCCTGGTGAAATTGATTACAACCTCTACCTAATGATCAATAGCCCCTTGTTCTTACAAACATCAATCATAGCACCTATTCTAAATTTGTTAATAAGTACCTTCTATATTGCTTTTAACATTTCTTTGAACCATTACTTTTAAGTTGGCCCTTTGGTTGATTCCACAGCTTTATTCTTCAGTGTTTTGTTGCTTTTATGAAGTACTTCACTTTAATTAAAATATGTATCTAACACAGTCTTTCTGTAGTCATTATAGTAGCTTTTCACATACACACAATGCAAAAGCTAACTAGAGAATTTTTCTATCTTTAAGTACATTAATATATTTCACTCTTTACCTCAAAGTAATCTTTTCCCTCATTTGGGCATGGAGGAAATTGAATCTGTTGACATATTTAAAGATACCAAAGTGATAGAAGCTTAAGTTCAAATTTTCTCAGGCTATTTTTGCCTGGGATTTAACTAGTAAACCCTTTAAACTTGGTTACAAATTCTCTCTGCCCCCTTCCAGAATTTCACCACTTTTTACTAGTTTGGTTTGGCCTCTGCTCTGCAGATTTGCTCAGAGCCCAGAACTGCATGTCCTCATCTCTGTCTTGATCCACGGAGCCTTTCCAAGGAGATTTCCGTGCATCTTTTCCCAATTTGTACACTGTCTTAGCTCATCACTTCACAATTGTTTTCCTCCTTTCATCATGCATAGGGTATTGTGTGGAGTGCCACTCTCCTGCACTGCTGCTGAACAAACGGAGCAGGAGAATTTCAATGGCTGCAATTAGTGCAATATGAACAGATGTGAAGAAGTTTGGCAGGCGTCTTTCTTCACGCTGGCAGTAGCTTTGCCTGGTATTTGATGGAACAAAGGCATCGAGAGGGAGTGTAGAATCCATTGTTTCCAGTACAGCGTAGGTTTATAATGTGGGGAACAGCGCATTTCTCTGGCAGAACTTCCTGTGAAATATTTAGTATTTTCATTGCTGTAGTGCGGGTTGTACATATGGGGCCAGCTCCTTGGCTGTTGCAAAACAGCATAATTCCGCTGAGATAATAAATGGAGCTAAACTGCCCGACACCACATGCAGACCCGACTAAAAATCGTTTGGTTTAGAACAGGGGGAGAAATCCTTCATAGATTTGTACTTCATGCATTTCCAACTGAAGTCAACAGGATTGCGCCAGAGGCATCTATCAGCGCAGGATTTGGCACAGGGTTTGTACTTGCATGGCTGTGCCAGATCAGCGCTGCAGGAAGAGACAGATTGTAAACCACGGGCGAGTCAAAGGCTGATCACTTCTCAACTGTAAGCTGTTAACAGCACTGCTTCCCTAATACAAAATGCCATGAAAACAAACAGACGGGAAGAAAAGAGCCTTCTACATTTAATAAAATAGCCATTTCCAGAAGCTATTTTATTATATCTTGCCAGCTCCTTTAGATGAGTTTCTGTTATTTATAGACAAGTAGTTATGAATTTATAAAGGAGTAATTAATGCTTTTTGATTTCTCTTATGTTGTAGAATCAGGTTATTGCTGCTTCTTGTTTCAATAATAATTTGAATTACTATTATTATTATTATAAATGATAATTTGGAAGTGGTAACAGAAAATATCAAGCACATTAAAATGAAACCAATTTGGACTGGGCTTTAATAATTCATACCATAACAAATTCTCAAAAATACTGAAATAGAACTGTAATGTAGATAGGGACGACATACAAGTAAGATAGACGATACATGACTGAGCTGGCAGTAGTTATTTTCCATAAATCACACAATTCCAAAAGAAGTTATCAGTTGTGAGGTACTGATAATGGCTTTTGTTGTTATTCCTCTCTTTTCAAGCCTTCATTATCCCCTTCCCCCTCTCTACTGCCTTGTTTTTTATTAGAGTAAGGCTACCTGGCATTTCTGGAAGAAGCCACCCAGCTGGCTTCTCTTCCTCTCCCTTTTCTAGATTTTTATACTGTGCAAAATTTGCATAAAGTCACTACCACTTGTATTTCATAGAATATTGTAACCTCTTTTTACCAGTTTGTCTGTGGCAACATATTTTTATTAGCTGTTGGTTTTGGTTTTTTTTCTGCCAGTTAGGAAAATTCTAAAAAGGAAGGGATCTTTAGAGAACAATGTTTTTAAAAAATGGGTCTCCAGTCACTCATGCTGTTTTCAGTCAATGGACTTGATTTGGGGACTTATTTCTACTGTGATTAAAAATTATTCCTGATTCTTTCCAGAAAACTCCACTTTAATGTTTTGTTCTATACCACCTGACAATGCAGCTATTTATTGCACTGTTCCCTTCTCAACTAATTATTCCAGTAACTTGGAATTATTTCCTTCTTGCCTGTCATCAGACTTAAATCAAACCTTGCATTTATCATTCTGTCAGAAAAAAAAAGTTTGAATGTTTACTTTTGAAAAAATTGAATAAGAACATCAATGCCTTCAATTAATGAAAAGATGTAATAAAGGCAACTCACCAAAAAGGGTTCTGTAAATTAAGACATCTGTGTAACATACTGATAGGCAACAACAAAATAGTTAGTTAAGAGTTGCCTTTTATGGTAAGATTAAAATAATGGTAATTTAAAAGTGCTAAATCTTAAGGTTTCTTACTCAAGAGCATGTATTTTCAACATCGACTTTTTAATTTAGAGTTATTCTTGCTTAACCCACTCATTAGTAAGCTCTGATACTTCAGAAAATTTGGTGGCATCAAATCTCCAGAACTGGGCTTTCCTTCAAAGGGCGCAGACGTGCTACCGAAAAAAAACCCACCCTAATTTTGCTAGTTGGTTTATTTAGAGATGCTCATGAAGTATATTTGGTTAAAAGAGACACTATTAAAACCAGGAAATTCTTAAAGCTTGTTCTTGTCTTCAAACTATCTGTTCTGAACACCTTTCAGGATGTATATCAGAAGTCCAGCTTTGAGGAAGTCATTCATGACACCAACCCTCTATGCAACAAGCTGTGCTTTCTGCTTTGGCCATGCCACCTCCCTGCGGTGGCAGTGCTCCTTTGCCTCCCTGGGAAAGACCAGAGCAAACTGATGGGATTCTGGGTCTGTCGGGGGCCAGCTGCAACAGCAGAGAAATGGCTCCAGGTCCCAGCACCAGCTCATGCTGCAGCCTGAGGGGTAAAAACTTATTCCTGTGCAATGAGACCTGGCCAGCAGCAGACCTGGGGCGAGGAGGCCCTTATAGTCACTGAAGCTTCCCAAACCCCTGCTGACCCCACGTAGTGGTGTCCATAGGCTGACACAGTATATTATCACCCCGAAATAAGCTCACCACGATGCTTCTGAATTGTCAGAGCTATCAAGAGAATGAAAATATTTGCTTTAAATTAACCATACACTAAATACATATTTCTTATGTTTCAGATGCTGTCTAAAATTCCTGAAAGTTTCAGGCCTTTTTATCTTTGTAGTTGTCTGCTCTGTAAGTATTGAATTAGCAATCCTCCCCTTCCCTGCCCCCCGCCAATTCCTTAGAATTAGTTCAAAATGAGGAGTGATATTTGGTCTTAGCTAATAAAAACATGCTGGGGGCAAGATGGCAAAAAGTGAAAATACTGTGCAGGGGCTTATGCCTAATCAGATCACTGTTTGGTGCACTAGCCACCACCCAAGACATATGTGGTAGGGTAGGCAGCTGAGTTTGAGGAGGCAGCTTAAACTCAAATTTGTATGTCCTTAACAGTTGCTTGTTGAATTTAGGATGAGTTTTTAGATAGTGGCTAACACTTGAGGGATGTTCATAGGAAAAACCATGCTGGGGACGATGCACCAGCGATCACAGCGCTCCATGGTATGAAAGGCAGAAAGCCACAAGGAGATAGGTGGCTCCCTACCAGGGCTGCCAGAGTGCTGCCTTCTGCTACCAAAATCTTCAAAACCAGCAAAATCTTAGACCGCAAGAAACATTTCAAAACATTGAGAAACATTTCAAAAAGTTGGAGTTTATCCTTTTAGCTAGCGAGGAACCCTTCTTTTGGCCAGTGGGGCTTCTGTATCAGAAACAAAGTAGATGACTCTCTGTAGTTTCTCAGATGTGGATGTTGCTTTCCAGATAAATCCTTAAGATTACAACTTTGTCCTAAGAGACACTTGAATGAAATACATGGAATATGTGACTTTGGCAGTAAGTTTATGGAAGGAATATTAGTCTTCCTTGTTAAGTAGCCCAGGGCTGCTTTTCAGCTGTGTTGGATACATACTTGAAAATACTGAAAGCAATCTTACCATTTAATGTACAGTTTGAAAGAGTCTTATTTAAGTTTTAGAGATAGGCTTAGCAGGTATTTTTCAGTTTTTTGTGTTATTAATAAATGCTTGACTTTTATCCTTGCCCTAGATTTTATTTGGCATTTATCCAGATCAAGGCATGCCCTGGCAGATGTTGGCTGTGTCACCTCTGGAAAGCTTCTGTATCCTTTTTTCATGAAAAAAAAAAAGAAAAAAGAAAAGGAACTGAAGTTTTATTGATAAACTGGTGAATGGGTGGGTGTTTTCTGTCTTGTACCCGGAGAAGGCTGGGTGTCCTCAGGGCCTGGGCTGCATGTAGGCATGTCCTTTCATGTCAGCCACAGCCATGCTGCCTAGGCAAGTCATACTGAATGGCACCTGTCTGTGGCATCTTGTGGTGTCTGTCCAGTCCTTGTGTCCAGTCTCTGCGTAAAGCCAAAAGTGCAGAACTGAGTTGCAGAGCCAGTGGGATCAAGGCCCAGCAAACAGCTGGGACCATAGCTAGGTCATGCACCTGGCTGCAGCAACTGCACTCCAGGCCAGTTGCATACTGTCAACTGTAAAATCTCTGTAGTGTATACTTGGACCAGGACGCTACTCTCTGAACTCCAACAGCAGGAAATGAGATGATTCATGAATATGTTTCCAGAACAGCCTAGCTCAGCCACATGTACGGATTTCTGGGTCTATAGATATTTTTCAGTGGAGGTGCAGATTCCTTTACAAATTTTCCATGCAAAATTGCTCGACAGTGGAATTAAGTTCACAAATTGACAAGAAATGTTGAGAAGAACAAGTAATAGAATAACCCAAAATAAAAATGATTCACTGCAGGTGAATGCAGACCTGAATGTGAAAAGTCTTTGAGGGACGAGCATGAAGTTAGTAAACAAACAAAAACTTTTGCAAATAAATTACGTTTCTTCTTCCCACTATATTTCTAATTTAATTAGTCTGGTCTGCAATCTTCTTGGCTCATGTTTCAGTAGTGTTAAAAGATGTTTCAGCTATAGATATATTTCACAAGCTCCTGGGAGGTGTCTTGTTTGGAAAAGGTGCAGTAGGATATAATTTTTGAAATGCTGACTTTTTGTATTTAACTGGGCAGTTCCATGGCTTTGAGCAGGGAAGAGTCCTTTTTAAATAGATTTGATTATTAGCATCCTCACTGTCTCCAATAATGATACAATATAACGCAACAATTAGTAGGGTAAATGAGGAAGAAAAAGTTAGTGATTGAGGGCCATTAAAAGTTGAGATTGCTTTTTGGCGGAAAGCAAGCAAACTTTTAGTAGGACCAGTGGTAATTTCAGCTGTAAACTCTCACCAGAATCCTGTTGACATCAATATTTTTGTCCTCTTTGAAACTGTTGTTGAAAGTTCCTATATATGTGTGGTGTTGAACAGCACCAGGACTGTCAAAGCCCAGTCTGCCAAAGGAGGGTGTATTGCCACCCTCCTGCCAAAGCAAGTCTGAGTTCAAATTTTAGTCAACTGTCACAGAATAACTTGAGGATTTGCTCTCTTTACACAGATCTTGGGTTGGAACCATATCTGCTGCATTGTACACATTGACTCTGTAACCAGTTATTCCTTTCTTTCTTGTTTCAGGGAAGTGCTGGTGAGACTGGGATTTGGATACAAAAAGGTGTTCCCATATTTCACATTTTACCTATCACATCAGGATGCTTTGAGCCAAATAGCTGTCAGACAGTCAGAACGTAGAATTCTCCTTTCTTACCTGACAAACCTGGAGATGAAACTTCCCAGTTTGTGTCACGTGTGTTGAAAACTGAGTGTTCTGTCCCTGCATTCCTACCTGAGGCCACTGAACCCATGCTTCATTTTCAAGGTGACCTGGTAATTCAAGCAGAAGGGTCAAGGAGAAAGATTGTATTTCTAAATGAAGTTCGGAAAAAGCCCAAGCAATTCTGAATGTCATCTCACTGTTGCTGCCAGTCTTCACTTGTGCAGAAGTAAGCTCACATGGCTGTCCTCTGCTTTGTTACATACTGGAGACAGTCTTCACCTTTTTGGCTAGGCTTGGATAATGTTAAGCATTGACACAGCAGTGTTGAAGATGTGATTTATGCTAGCTGACAGACTGCAGTATTCCCAGTGGACGTTAGGCACTGCCCTCTGAATGTCTACAAGAATTTCATGGTAGGTTGGCAGGTGTGCTGCAGTAGTCCTTGTCACAAAACCCTTAGAGGTTATAACATGAGACTGCTTTGGGTGGAAAAGAAGTCTCTTAGCTCATATGATGCCAAATTATGCAAATGAACATTCTTTATCTCTTGGTCATGCTTCAAAAGCTGTTAAGTGTTGAATGGGTACTAACCTCTATATACTTTTTTTTTTTTAAATTCCTTCCTCTTATTTGTATTTATTTTCAGAAATGTCCATGCACATTGATGTGTGTTATGGATGTGTGCTCATGCATATGATGTGTCTGCATACACTAGAAAAATCAAAACAAATTTTGAAATATTTTTAAAAAACAAATCTAGTGATCCCCTTTGGACTTCATATCCTTTGTTATCCTGGTGTCACTTAGATATTTGTGGTTTTTCTGTCATGCCCATTTGAACACAGACTTGTTTAGAGGCAGGAATTTCTGTCTGGCTGCTGGGAGATACCTACATCTGCTGGCGTGGGGGTGACCTGCTTTTCAGATGAGATCTCTTTAGCACTTTTCCTCTTGTACTTGTTCCTCTTTGTTTATGTTTGTGTGCCTTTATCTCTTGCTTGGATTTATTCTAGCTGTTTTTCTTCCCATTATCTTCTTTATTATTAGTCCACTTGTATCTCCCTTTGCTTTGCCCATCCCCATGGATACAGACCTGGCATGTAGCACTGAGGTGTGTTGGCTGCAGTTTCTGAAAACAACATCTTGCCTCCTGTGAATTAGTAGAAGCATTTTGAGTCTGTAAGTTCCTTTTTTTTTTCTTCTTTTTTTTTAATACTGATTTCCCTAATGGCACCAGATACAAATTCAGTGGATTTAGTATAGTTATTCAAAATAGTGGTAATATTGTTCCTTTTTGACAGCACTTGGGATTTATTGGCTTATAAATTTTAACAGTCAGGTCTCTAATACCAGCAAGAAGTAAGTTTATACTGAAGCCTGGCTAGAGGACCCTTTTCTGCAAGCAGCAAGATTCAATATCCCTATTGATGTAAATGTGTGAAGCATTTTCAGATCTTTTGCTCAAAGGCTGTATGTCAAGTGGGAAGCATCAATAATTAATACGATGATGTGCCTTTGGAAAGCAGGTTATAAAAATAGAGGAAGAGATACAGAGTCTGAATAAATTCCAGCATCTCTTAGTTTAGTTACATGTACGTATTCTAAGACATGAACATTTTTATTTTATGTAACTGGTCATTCAAACCTTCAGGTAACTTTTCTCCATTAACTGGTAGGCCAAAGAATGAATGAAAAATATTCTTGTTCTTCTCCACAACTTACATAAGTTTTCAAACTTGAAGAGTCTTCTGAAATGCTAAATATACTCCGTGTTTGTTCCTTCATTTCTAATAACTTCTGCCCTGATCTAAGCAAAATTTTAGATTTTTCTCCAGCAATGAGGAACAGACAGCTGGAGCAGAACAGTGGAGTAACTTATTGAACAAGCCTTTATGAAATTAAAAAGTAATGGGGATTCATGGATGCTACTAAGGAATTCTGCAAAGTGTACAATACCTTGCTGTCATTTAAAGAATTGTCTGTCTCCCTGGTACAGTGTCTTTTCTTCTTTCACTACACCTGATACAATTATTGCTATTTCTACACTTCTCAATAGTAGAAATATTTTCTTTTTACAAGACAAGGTAAATCTTCTTCCAGTGCATTTCTTTGCAATGGGTCTCACGCCTACCTCACTGAGCTGTGATTTTCCATCTTTACTCTGTCCCTGACAAGTGTTTCAGTAACAATCTTGTTTAGTTCCCTCTCAGCCTCTGTACTTGTGCCAATTCCTGTTATAGGTGAGGGAAAGTTAGATCAGACTAGGTGAAGCAATTTCATTTTCCTTTTTCAGACTGATTGTCAGAACTTCCTTCTCTTGGACCCGAAACCTGATAATAACTGGGGAGTGGATTGTAAATTTTCTGAGCCTGGGCAAAGATCTTGCATTTTTATAAATATATTTTAAAGCCTTTCAGTCCTGATTTGATTGTTTGCTTTAAATGTTTGCTATGTCCTCAGTATAATTTTTTGAGCAAGGTCTGACATTTTGCAAGGTATATATTTGCACAGCACCCGGTGTGAAGTGTTCCTTACTCACTTGCTCTTTAGGTGCAAAACAAAACTTAACGGAAATATACCATCTCAAGTCATGCCTAAACAGGTCTCTGGTCAGTCCAAACCAAATAAAACCAGAGATATCAAACTGAGTAGTCAGTGGCCATTTTCAGTGATTTACCTCACTCCTCAGTAGCTCTGAGAGATTTCATCACATTTTCTCACATTTGAAATTAAGATCTGAAATTCAGAAGGGAGACGATGTATCTAAATAGCAATAATACATTGAAATTTACATCATAGGCTAGATTCTAATTTCATTTGAATTCAGTGGAACTATTTAGAACAATTCCATGTATGGAAGTTGATGGGGAGGCTCTAGAATGAGCACACATAAGATGGGCAAAAGTGCTGACCTTATTATCAAATTCCTTGCTGAAATTGGATGAGTTTGAATCATTCTTGCTCTGTTAATCACGGAGCAAAAAGAGGTCACTAGGAAAACTTGTAATCATGCAATGACCATTAGTGATGCTGAAAATCACCTTTCCCACTTCCTTGACCGGAGGTATATATAGAGAAAGAAAGACTGCGAGGCAAAAAATATAGTCAGATTTTAGCAGACATTGCAGCTTCCATGGAAGTTCCAAAAATGTGTTCTTCTCCCAGGGAGTGTAAATTAACTTAATGAAGGAAACAACCTCTCTAATCCCTTTAGTTCTTTTTCCCCTTTGAATTTTTTTTATTTCGTAACTCTAGTTCTCTACTGGCAGACATTCCTCCATCATTTTTCCTTGCAGAACACATTTAAAAACCATTTATGTTTGTTGATCCTGTTGGAAACATACTAAGCATTTTGGCCTGCAGGCAACATTCAAGCTGCTAAGTAGATGGATGAAGACCAGGACCACATGCAGAGGCAGGCAAAGAAGAAGAATCTCAAGGCGTCACTGAGAAAATGCTGTAGAAAACAAAGTTCATTAAGGACTCGTAAAACTTCTAGAACTGATGGAGCGCAGAGAGAGAAAGGGTGGATCCAGTGTTGACAACAATGGAACCAGATTACTCCAAAAAAGAAAAAAAAATATGGAGCATTCTTTAGGTATACAGAAAAGCATGTGGTTCAACATGCTACGTTGAGAAGAAATGATGTAAAATAAGCTACAAACAGGGATAGGACATGAAAAGAGAAAACTGCAAAGAGTGATGCAGACATAACCCCAGTTAAAGACAACATATAAAAATAGGTGCTAAGAGCCAGGCAAAATGCCTGGTCATAAATAATGATCAACAGTATATAAGCATCTCAGAAACTTGATGAAAAATAATCAATAGACATAGTATTCTGAAGGTACGTTTTACAGTAGGCAGAGTAAGTGATACAAGTAGATGTTAAAGAAAGCATAAAGTCATCCATCTGCGTGCAAATATAACAGAGAATCTCTGTACACACTGAATTAATGGCAGAATGGAAGGTAGAGCAGGGACTCAGTATTTAGAGAGTGATTCATCTCAGCTACCCCTGAGTTAGTCATCCTAGGCTCTCTTTACAGATAATAGAGAGAACTGATGCTTCTCATGAGTGAGTCCTCTCTGTGTGGTAGTCTAAAATGAAGAAACGAATTCCATCTTAAAAGCACCCTTCTTTCACTGTTTTTAAGGGAGTAACCAACTCAGATGCAGATGTCCACAGTACAGAAGTATAAACTGTGGTGAGTACCAACTTAAACGTTTAGCCACTGCATCCCACTCCACCGTGTTGTCTACATAAGCTACAAAAAAGTAAAGGGACATGAGGTGACTCTTGTACACCCTTCAGTGCCTCCTAGGAGCAGCTAGTCGGAATGGAAAACCAAGATCAGGAAAAACAGCTCTTGGTTTAGCTCTGACCGGTGGACCCAATCTGGTGCCAGATGCAAATACAGACAGCTGCTGTGTAACGGTGCACAAAGTATACACAAACCCAAATACCTTGACAGGATAATTCACAGCAGTAATATAATTTCAAGTATGGAACTACGTAAAAATGAGGCAGGTTAGCTGAAGTGAAATGAAAAAATAACAGCTCTGGCTGTAAATCTTGTCAGGGAGACTTTTTGCTTTAAAGGCACACACTGGAGGCCACATTACAAAAAAAAGTTCAGAAAAGACAAAAAGTCCCAGCATTGTTAAGTTGCAGAATAAAAGGGGATATTAGAAGTAAAAAGACAGTTTTTCTAGAAGTTATTCATATCTGAATTATTAAAATACAGAGGAAATCACATTCTGGAAATTTAAGGGAAATTGAGAACCAAGATAAGGCAGAACAAAAATACTCTGAAGAGCAGCTTGATAAAAAAAAATTATCATATTTTGATGCATATAAGCATGGCTAAAGTTTTCTCCTGGTTTATTTTGATTTCACCTTTCATAAAGGCTGATCTGCTGCAGTCTAACAATGGAATTATGACAGAGTCTCTAAATATTGTTTGGAGAAAGATAACTCTGATGGGACTTCAGAGCCTCAATGCAGACCAGTGAATGATATTCAGTTCCGCTTCCAATCAAAGGAGAACCTGTTTTGCTAGGGCTCTTTCTGATGGTTTTATAAATGCACAGAAAGGAATTGAAAAACATCTTAAGTATCCTCATCTTTGTAGGAAAAGGAGGAAGGAACCACTCTTCTTGAAAATAAGGTTTCATTTTTTCCCCCTTTAATTTTAAGCATCCTTTATAAGAGCTCCTGAATGTGTCATCTAGGTAATTAGAGGATTTATTTTAAAAGTATTGCTTAAAAGGAAGCTGCCATAATTATACACACCTGAAGCTTTTCCAGACATAAATTACTGGCTACACTCCTACTAAAAGGCAGACTCTCAAGAGGTGTCCCAGATCACTGGGTTAATGACTTCAGGTCAGCAGGCCTTTTAGAAGGTATAATTACTGTCTCTAGATAAAGGTATAGCTATAGTTCCAGTTGAGATTAATATTATGTATTAATTAGGACACAGAAAAACTAATGCCCAAATCACACATAAAACCTTCAGAACCAGAAGAGAACTGCAGTAATTTGTATTTATACTTGCTAAGGGCTGTGTGTGTAAACTCTCCTGACTGGAACTGGTCTCCTAACTTGTTGCATCTGAAGTGTTTTTTTTTTTCTCTATCCTTTCCTGTGTGACTCCTTTAAGCAAATAGATGCTTGGGAGGTTCATTCCTAATGAATGGCGAGTGACATGGGTGGTGATTGCTCTGCTCACTGTGCTAAGCAGTGTGACATTTATATTTGCAACGCACTGGCTGCTCACTTGCTACTAGATCTGCTACGGTCTTTTCGGGGTTTGTGTGAAAGACATCTCTTTTGTAGATCCAGTTCTCCTGCTGGGAACGTGGGCAGATGCAACAAATCTTTTAAAGATGAAGGACCCTTGCATAATGTCATAAAGTTTTCCCCATTAGACACTGGGTGACCTTACTGGGGCTCTCTGAGAAACATGGCACAGCACTGCCCTTAGTTCCTTCTAACTATACTGTGTTTTTTCTTCTCCTGTTAAAAACTTTGAGTTCTGTGGGCAACAAAACATCTTTCTGAGAAAATCGTTCTGGTGGGTATATAATCTTGTATGGTTTTTTTGCAATAGGCTCACTCTTTGTAGTATATTCAATTAAACGTCAAATGTTAAAACCATTAAGATACTCAAGCATGTGACTGTCACATGATTTCAACAGAACATATATGTAAAATCAAGTCTTTTCTCTTACTGGTTTTTTTTTTTTTTTTTTTTGTGGTGATGCCCTAACTTTCTATCTGGTCACAGATAGGAACAAAACATTTACAAGAGTGCTCTACTATAGCAACAAATGAACTACGAAAGTTTTAAAAGCTCAGGCTTTCCCTCTTCCCCAAACCTGCAGGGATGCTCATTTCTCATTCATGCTAGAAGTGGACTATTACAATACTAAGTTTAATAGTCCTACGTGTATTGGAAGTAATAGAACCAGGTTTCCAATGAATTTGTGGATCATAGTTGGCCGATTTCTCAATTATATTAGACTAGGAATGTCGTTTGACTGCACCTCATGTTAGATATTCAAGAGAGAAAGAAAGAAAAAATAGAGGAGGGAACTGGAGGAGAAAGACTCTGTGAGTACTCCAACAAAGAGGAGCTTGAAAGTATGTTTTTCAACTGTCTGACCAAAAAGCAAATCCTCTGGCATGAACAGACTGTTGATTCTGATTTAGTTTTTCCCACGGTTGGAACTTCCATAGTGTTTTCTGCAGTACAAATTCTGTGGTGTTTAAATTGCTGAGCTGATGATGCAGCCTTTCATCTAGTACAAGCACTTACAAAGCCTTACTTCTCCGTCTCTCCGTCTATTTCCATATGCTATTTTTGAGTGTTGGTACATCTACAGTGTCATCTGAAAGCACTGATGATCTCAAAAGTCACTAGGAAAGGACAGATGTACTTGTTTTGAACCTGTAACTCCTTTTCCTTAGGAAACCTCGCCAAAACAGTACTACTTGGTGAGGAAGTAGACGTCTATTTTGTTCTTTTCATAGTTTCTTAAAGTATTTTAGCTGAAGAAAGCATTTTTCAATGTAAGTTGACTAATGCATTTTTTTTTTCCTGAAATTTGTACAGCCTATACTAATTTTTATAGGAAATTTACACCTTAACAACTTGATTAACAGCTATGAATCTGACCGATTTTCGTGATTCTGCTCTGTTGAAGTTAGACATAGGAGGCCCATTTGCAGCAGATGTAGTTGATCAGCAAACAGAGGAATACATTGTAGTACAAATCAGCCAGATTGAAGACACTGGAACAAGGAGGAGACGCCAGCAGCAGGTGATGGTCTTTAAATTTTCTTTCACTTTTTCTGAGATGTGTTTTATCACTTATATTTCCATCACCATTATGTGGATTAAGTTGTTGTGCTTTTCCCTGCTGTGAAGTGTGTCATCATCAACATTAGAAAACTTATTCTAATAAAAGTAAAGTTACATTTTCTTCTGTTTTTATAAGACTTCCTTTAGCTTCCTGTATGAAAATTTTGTAAAACTTATGCCCCTTGACTGACACAGCATTGAAGTTCTTGTGTTTAAAATTGGCAATGTTTCAAAAGTTGTCTTGGAAGGAAGGAACAAGTGTGAAGTGCCTTTTTGCACTCACTGAAATACATTTTCATGTATTGTTGTGAATTATTTTCTCAAACGTGTCACATTTATTGGCTTTATTTCTCTTAAGGCTTTCTCATTGTTGATGTTTTTTGTAACACATTCCTGCTGTGCTCTCCCAGAGAACTCAGTGAAGGAGGGTCTTTTACAGCCTGTCATGTATATCACTGCAAAATAAAGATAAGCTTCATCATTTAATGAATAACATTGACATAAAAACAACTCCCTCTCATTCTGCATATGTGACAGGGTGGCTTGCCCCTACCAGTGACAGCACAGCTGAACAATGCCAACAGTATTCCTGCTTACACCCAAACTCACAGTCTACAGCAAAACATTAGTACCACTACCTCAGTGTGGCAAACAACACCGTAATGGCAATTATTCTCTTAAAGCACTCACCCCTCTGATGACGAGGCTGCTGTGACCTGTGCTGCTGGCTGTGATCCCCAAGGAGCCTTCACGTTGCTCTGGGGTAGCCAGAGCACAGGTGGCTGCAGCAGCCTACCTCCTGCTGGCGTGCCAGTGATGGTCCTTATGTGACCCAAGGAGCAGGTTGCCAAAATAACCTTCCCTGCCTGCATGCTCCTCAGGCATTTCTCTGTGTCAGGTGTTCCAAGCTGACTGATTAAGATGGGATTTTTTTGTACCTTGTAGGGTACAGGGTCAGGACAGGCTCTGGATTTAGGTTACAATTAACCAGATGCGATGTTTTCTTAAGTACCTTTTATTTAAAAAAGAGAAAATATCTGCATCTACATTTATAGAGTATATTTGGCTAAACTTGCATAAATATCAGTAGGCAGTAATGGGCAAAGCTTCAGAAAGTGTTTATTTTCTGAAGATTTTTTGTTTCTTTTTGCTAGAAGATTATCAAACAGGAATTCTGTTCACTGAAATTCTACCATGTCCTCTTCATAATGTCTGGGGTTATGATGTTGCTCCTGGGCCTCTCATCATCTGTACCTCATGTATGTTAGTTTTCTTCCCAGGCAGTTTTTGGGATTGAGCCATATCGTTGTCTCTGAGCCTGGCGGCCCTAGGTGCTCCTTATAGTCAATGCAGAAAGTGTGATTTCACATCCCTGCTCTGGAGCACCTCCTGGAGATGTCTCTCACTTCATTGATTGAGGGGATGAGGATGAGTTTGCTTAATTAATTAATTAATTAATTTAGGCTGGTGTGTGCTATGTCCTCTCCACTAAAAATTCTCCGAAATGCACAGGAGATTGAACAAAGAAGTGTAAACTCCCAGATCAGAGACATATCGCTTTCACTGACTCTTATTAACATTGCCAAATGTGACTCTCTTGCAGGTGGCATACAACTGGTCTCTACCCTTAAGTTCAAGAAGAAATCAGCAAATCATCACGACTAGAACCTTTCAGATACCAAACAGGTTGGCCAAGAGACTGGGAAATGATCCATTGAAGTATTAGTTTACATAGACTTGCCTACATGGGAGTAGATAATGCTTTAAAAATAATCTATCACTATCTGTTTCAGAGGGGCAGGGAAGGATGGTTTCTCATTGCTTTTTAAATGGATTTACAAGGCTGGTTTGTACTTGAGTTACTTTACAAACTGTACTATTTAGAGATATGGAGTGAAAACATTTTAAAATTTGCTTGCAATTATAAAAATAGAACACACATACATACATTTAAAGATATTCAATATAAAATGCATATAGTAATACGTAAATAAAACTAATGATATTTCGTTCCATAAGTAAGCGACATTTCTTTCTCTAACCAGAGGCACCGTCTTCATAAATATTCAAGCTTTCCTACAGGAGCCTGGAAGTGTTCCTCTCTCCATGAAGCATCAGTACCTTCATGCAAACATAGAGGCACAAGTAACAATTGCGTCCATCATTTTAGTAGGTGTCTACGTGCTAATCATATTGGAAGTAAGTCACGTTTTGCATTTTGATTCCCCTCTCCCCCCTTACATTGTAAATGGAGCACAAGGAAGGGTTTCATTCTTGGGCTTTAATATACTTTTAAAGTGTGTATATGAATCCTTGCTGTACCATCAGTGTTACTAATAGTGTGAATAAGATATGTGCAAGGAAGTTGTTCTGAATTGTAACTGATTTTGGCAAGTAATATTAATGTTACCGTAATCTTGTCTATTTTTCTATTAGGACCTATCAGTGTTTTAATATATTAACAGGATTATAGTTTGGCTGTGAGAGTGAAAATAAGTCTGGGCTATAAAAGCTGTGAAAAATCTTATTTTAAAAACAATTAATTTAAAAACAGGTAAAAGAAAAAAACACTTTGGTTATTCCCTTCTCTAAGGCACCTCAAGCTATGAATGTAATGTACTCTTAAAAGGTTAAACTGTGCACACTTTTTAATGAGTGACATTTGGAAATTCTTTTATCGTATCATTTAAAGAGGAAATGGAGTCTGAGTTAACATGAAGAAGTCAAGGGGCAGGGAACTTTAAACATATATTGCAACTTCATTCCAAAGCCTTGATGTATCAAATCTGACAAAAATGCCTTGCATCAGCACTACAGAGGGAAAGTATGTCAGAAGTAGCACAGGGCTCCAATTGACTTCTCTGAACTGAAAACTATTCCTGTCTGATTATCTTGAAGTAAAGAACAGATACGGGGTGGGGTAACATATTTTTTTTAATTCATGGGAGCATCCACACTGTCAATGAATTCTCCAAATTAAATCACACCTGATTTACACTAGTACTGAACAAAGAAGCGAATCAAATCAAGACTACAAGGTGCTCTATAGTAACTATGTCCAGCATGCTCATTTTTCTTCCACGTCCTTTGCATATTTTAAGCTTTTCATCATGTTACCCACTGAAATGGTAGGATAGTTGAACACCTTCTAACCAAATATCAGTAAAGGAGGCACACAACATGACAAATGCTTTAGACATTTAGATTATGTTGTTTAGCATTGCCGATTTATTTATGAAGCTAAAACTGCCTCTATGTACTTCATAAACGAGCAAAGAGATATAATATTAAGTGCGGAGAGGGACTGAACTAGATTTTACTATAAATATGTGTAGGCATACAGCAAAGAACAAAAATAATCTTTTAAATGCAGTTTTATTTAAAAACATAAAAACTCAACCCTTTAGCAATTGCAAAAGCAACAGGTTTTTAACGTATGTAATGGCTGAGGTTTTGTGTTTGCATCCTAGAAAGCTACTTTGGAGCAATTCATGTGTCAAATGAAAAAAAAGGCTTGAAACTGAAAGGCAAAGTCAAGGAATTTTCCTGTTGTTTCTAAGAAAAAGCTTTAGAATAGCCCATTAACTTATTCTTTCTGTGAAAAGAGCAAGGAACAATTTCTCTTGTTGGCAGAAAAATTATTTCTGCAAATTCAAAGGTATAAATAGATACTTATAAATAGTCTTTTTTAATTTTAAAATGTGGAAATTCACCTATTGCATCATGATGTTAGCTGTTTTCTCCTTAACATCTCTAGGAATGACAGATACTAAAACCAGAGTACATTTTAAACTGTGAATATGTAAGCTGGCAATAACTGTCATAGAAACAGAACTCAGCTGTTGTTTGGTTCCCTCATGGATGTCTTACAAGAGATGGATGTTAATATTGTTAGAATATGTGATAGAGGATTAACTTATATTCAGTATCTTTAATTTTAGTGCCTGAAGTCCTGCTTTCTCAACACATTGCACTCTCTATTCCATTAGCAGTTATAACTGTTAGAAAAATCAATTGGTGTTGCTGTAGGGAGCGATCTCTCATGGATTTTCATTTTCAGTGATGCTGCTCCCCTTCTTTTATCAGACTTTATTATAGTTTCCTGTGTTCTGTTCATTATCGTTGGCAATACAGGCTCAACTTCAGACAGTGTGGACACCCATACAGGTTTTAGAGCTATTTTTTTTTGCGTGCTTTCTTATAACAATGAAGAAAGAGGAAGTATTTTATCTTTTTCAACTCACAAGACCAACCTGAACATGTGCCTCTTGCTCCTCCTGCACAGCCCTTTTCTCCAAACATGAACTGTAGATCTTGTACACACAACCTCCTCAACTCCAGCGTCCTCATCTTTTAATCTTTCCCTTGCCTTCTCCACTTGCCTTTTGCTACCTTAGTCACCAGGAAGCACACAAAAGAACCTACTGCAAGCGCTTCTGCCTCCTGCAGGTAGAGATGATGGAAAAAGCTGATAAAGTAAGAAGTTCCAGTTGGAAAATGAAGTGCATTTACTGTAAGCTGTCATCTTCTCCAAACTTGTACCACTGTAAAGACACAGGGTAAATTCTGCTTTGAGACAACTGTTTGCCTCTATGATGGCATCAAATTTTCAGTAAGTTAATGTATGTCAGGAACTAGTCCTTGACGAGGAGAAGTCTTACTGTCTCAAGTTCTTCAAAAAACATGATAAGCTGTTGAACCTCATTTCTTCAGGCATTTATTTTAAGTGTTGTTTCTTTTGAAACCGATTATGTGTTACGTATTCATAGAATACAAATATATTTCTGGTAAAAGAAGATGCTTCTTTTTCCTCTTTCATTTTTAATGATTTCTTTTTCACGCTTACTACAAATACGGATATTTTCTTACTTCATAATCCTATTCTGGCCCTTGAAATTTTGTATATTGCTTTTAATCTCTTTAGATGACGTTTCTTAGTTACATTTTCTGTTTGAAATCTGTGGGCTTTTTTCTTTTTTTTTTTACCCCAGAGGAGAAAGGAGAAAATTAATCTACTTCTTGTGGTATTTTTGAATTAATCTAATCTGTACTATTTTATAGACTTCTTGAAAACAACAAAGTATTTCATTTTGTTCTTGGAAGCCTACACTGCACAGGAAATTAAAACAAGTGTATGTTAAAAAACAAACAAAACCCCTGTGCCTGGTTTAATTTTGTTGATCTCAGCTTTGTCTGACTCTTCAGGATTACTGAGGAACATAGGTAAGATGGGCTATAGGTATGTTTTCATGTTGGTCTACAGGGACATGAAATGTAAAGTGCTGATGTACAGAGTTGTACATTGATGTTGCTGTACTAAATTATTTCACAATTTATTGCAAGATAATTTCCTTCTAGTTTTGATCCTCAAAATGTGTAGGCTCTTTCAATTGAGGTCTTGGAAAAAAAACCTCAACTAAAAAGTCTTAGAAAATTTTATTTTTACACTTTTCTGCTCAAAACATCTTTGTTCTTTCAGATAAGAGTGTGTTTTGTCTTTTGCCTTTGATTTAGATTCTTTTTCCTTCTTTGATTTAGATTCTTTTTCCATCAAAACCTTTTTCTATGTATATAACTGAAGTGACTGTTTACATCCCATTCACTCAGATTCAATGAAAGTGTCATATGGTTATTTCTGATGGTAAAGCATAGTTAAGGAAAAGTAGTGTGGATGAAATCTCTTTGCAATACAGTAAAATAACTTAGGTTTCTTTCCAGCGTATTATCCCATTCTCTGTGAACACAGATACAGGCAGAAATCAATCTGCCTATCTATATCTTAAAATAGCTGTTAATATTATAAAGTTTTACTGGTATTTATGAAAGTTTCTTAAGTTGATAAAACTCTTATTAATAATTATTAACTGGATATTTGCAGCAATGTTGGAGCTGCATTAATTAGAAATATGTAAGGAGGAATGTTAAACATCTATTATTAAAGGACAGAGCTCATTAATTTGAATGAATTATTGAGTGCACTTGTCCAATATTTTCCTTTAATAATATATTTGTTTTGTGTTGTGGCTTAAAATGGAGCGCTAGCCATTTATGATACTTAAATGATCCAGCAGAAACAAATATGAAGCTAATGGCCTTTTAAAGCTATTTTATAAAACATTTTATTCAGTCAGGAGAAAAGGCAGAATAACATTCATTTTATTAAATTAAAAAAAAAAATACCAGTAGCACATCAAATGGCAAAAAAAAGCTATACCAGAAAGTATCAGAAATGCTGTGAGAGATTCCATAGGGCTTGTTTTATCACAGGAGCTATCATTTAGTTTCATATCCTGTCTTGTAGGTAGCCCTAAGATAAACCTTGCCAGAGTCTTTCAAATGGCATTTTAATGATCTGACATATTGAATAATATTTACATGTCTGTATTCCTACTTAGAACACAAATACTTGAAAGTGCAAGATCTGGCCTTAAAAGCTCTAGCTTCTTACTAGCATGAAGCATGGGTTTATAATCACAATTTTTATTAGTTTAATGGAGATGGAGAGTGTCAGTTTCTCTCCATACTACTTTTCTATTATTAAGCAGCTTAAATTATGAATAAACATCCCTTAAGCTTAATTTCCTTAACTCAAAGGAGAGTGATTTTTAATAGCATTTAACTAGCAGAAGTTAGCTGCAGACAGCCAAACTTTTATGTGGTTGTCTGACCATATTTCACAGCATTGTGGGTTGGTTGCACCAGTGTTTTCTCCTAGGAAGCATTTTTACAAATGAAATATTCGTTATTACTACTGTCTACGCTCACACAGTCCAGTTTTTGCTTATTTCCAGTAATGAAGCTATTTATTTGCACAGGAAAAATTATGCTTCAGAGAGGGAATAGGAAACAGAAGAAACAGAAGTCTACAAAACATAATACTAAGTGATGGCAATAGGTTAATCTTAAGGGAGAATTTTTCTGATGAGGAAAGACAGAACCCAGTGATCAGCTTACTCAGCACGGTTTCTCACTTCCCATCCATTCTCGTATTGATCTGTCTTTAAATACAGACAGAGAAGAATGTGGATTAGAGTGTTCCCACCTTCACATATATCCTACAAAAAGTTTGGTAGCAAAGGGACAGAAAAAAATCTACAGCCTTTATTAGAAATGGTGGTGTAAAAAAGAAAATTGTAGCTGATGTTCTACCCAGCCTTTGTGGGAAAGAATATTCATGCTGAAATTATTTCCAGCCCTGCAAGAATGGAAAAATTCTAAAGGGGAATTAAAACACTGCTGTAGGAGTTGGTGGAAAACAAGGGGCAGATTTTCCGAACAAACCATCTATCCTCTATGGCGAAGAGTCTGAGCTATACCTCACTGGGCAAGAATAACAGTTTGCCCTCATCTGCCCTCCTGTCTGGGGGTGAGAGGGAGAAAAAGAGTCCAAGATCAGGGCAGAGCAGGAAAGCCAGTGCCCCTGGGTGTGTTGGCCAGCTTCCGGTAGGGCAAGGATGCTCTCCTGCAGACTTTTATTTCATAGAATCAAAGAATTGTGTAGGTTGGAAGGGATCTTTCAGATCATCTAGTTCAACCATCAATATAACATGGACAAAACCCACCACTAAACCGTGTCCCTCAGCACCACGTCTACCCGTCTTTTAAATACCTCCAGGGATGACGATTCCATCACTTCCCTGGGCAACCTGTTCCAATGCTTGATAACCCTTTTGGTGCAGAATTTTTTCCTAATATGCAATCTAAACTGCCCTTGGTGCAACTTGAGGCCATTTCCTCTTGTCCTATCACTTGTTACTTGGGAGAAGAGACCAGCCCCAACCTATCTGGTCTTGACCTGGGGAGAGAGAGAAAGCTGCTTTGATATTTATTGCCTTGATTCTCTGTGGTGTTTTACAGAGAGGTAGAAATGGAGCCAAGGTGTAGGGCCTGGAGAGCGAACTTCCCAGCCCGAGGTGTAAAACATGAATGTTGTGACTCTGGTGGTTGCACGGAACCTGAATGCAGTGTAGTGAAAGCTAAATGAAAAAATGTAGTAGAAAAACAGCTTGAAGAAAAATCCAGCTCCCTCTGGAGCAGGCTAGCTGCATCCTTTCTTGGCAGCATTTGGTTGTGGGTCTGGTTTGGAATCCCCATAACCCTAAAGCACCATTACCATTCAAAAGTCTGCTCTTTTTGTTCTCTTTTTTTTTTCCCTACCTGAAAATGTGCAATATAATAAGGGCAGTCTTGCAGTCCCCACAAATAATGTTTTTAGGACATAAACTGAGGGTGTGCAGTGGGAATGGTATCAAGGCATGTGAAGCAGATGGAGGCAGCAAAGCCTGCTGAGATAGGTGCTGGAGGACTGGATTGAACAGGGGGATCCAGACACGGGGTGGATCCATCCGTCCTGTCAGCAAAAGTGAAATATTCACCAAATGGTACCCTAGTTGTTCTCCCAGAGAGAACAGCCTGTGACTGAGCTAGTATGGACTATGAAGGCTTATGGGCATTCCCTGGGTTTCTCTGATGTAGGAGGAGGGTGTGACCTCTGTGCATTTTGACCTCTGTCTGTTTTGAGAGGCTCAAAATGAATTTAAAGTTGCTGTGCAGGAGCATTACAAGTTGGTCCTTAGGAGGAGCATTGGATCAGTACCCCTGAGGTGCCAGGACTTCTACTGCTTGGGTAGAGCAGAGCCACTGCCACCAATGAGGATGATCCAACAGGACACAGCCAGCACCAGTCAGATAAACTACAGTCATTTTTACCTGCTGCAACTGCAACAAAGGAAATGTAAAGGAAGCAAAGTGCTGTAAGACAAGGACAGGATAAGTTTAAATTCAAACAAAAATACAATATAATAGCAGGCAAAACCCTCAGCTGGATCCCAGCTTGATATAACAACAGTTCTGTATTATTGATTCAATATGAATATTGATTTTACACTGACTATTGCCTGTCTAATTGTTAGATCTATCTTGGTATAAGTCTGGCTCTGCTCTGAATATGTGTGCTTTAAGGAAAAATATCTTCTTTTGGGTGCTGTGGTACTTCTGTAGTGTGGAAATTTGCCTTAAGAACTTAATAGGAAAAAATTGCCACTGGATGGTGCTGCTTGCTGTTCTAAGGACTTGATAGGATCGTCTGCTTTAAAAGATGCTGTCATCCAGGCTCCACTTTTTGCCAAATGCTATTTTTTGAAATAAAAGGAGTCATATTTTCAACACTAAGTGTAAAAACTAATTTCCAAATGTCCATTTTCTATTTTCTATTGCCTTTTAGAACTAATTTTTAACTGTATGTTGTTCAATTTCTGAAAGACTGTTGAGCACAAGTGTGCTGCTCTGCCTTGCATACTATGTATGTTGTGGGTTTTTTTTTCTCCTTTCTGTTTGAGACAGGCAATAGAACATTAAATTAGCTTAATTGAATGCTGCTGTTCAGTTTCTACCCTGCCTACAGCAGCCAGAGGGGTAGAGAGCCATGAAGTCTTAAAAATTTAACAAGGTGTTAGAATACACATACACTTCTAATGCACACAAACAGGGATGAGAACAACTCAGCTTCTTTTGAGGTCTCAAATGATGTCTTCGTTCAGCAAGAGCAGGGGCTAAAGTGAATAAACAAGCATGAGAGAGTGTAGAGGACAGGCTTGGAGGGAGACGTGATGGCATGGTCTAAAGAGGAAAGAAATACAGAGAAGAAAACTGGAGTGAGAAATAGAGCAGCTGTCAGGGATGAAAGAGCCTCCAGAGGACCTACTGGCTAAAGCAGAAAGCTCCCTGTAAAGGTGATGCGAGTACTGCAGTTTGCTGTACTGTTGTTCATAGTGCATGGCTGTAATTCTGCATGGTCGTATTATCCTAATATTAAAAGAAAGTTGACAAAGACTCACATAGGGAAAGTAAAATAGATTTGCCCCTCACTTTTGTGATTTGCGCCATGTACTTTCTTTACTAGAAATTCACAATTTCATTAGTCTTGAGGATGCTGAGCTAACTGGCGAAATACAGATGGTGACATCTTCTTCAGTTTCATAAAATGTTCAAAACTCCAAATATAATAAGTGTCTTGCAGTCCCCATGAATAGTGCTTTCAAGACACAAAAACAAGGGTGTGCATCAGGAATGATATCAAGGCACGTAAGGTGAATGGAGGCAGCAAAGCCTGTTGAGATAGGTGCTGCAGGACTGGACTGACCCTTGCAAAAGGGTCTTGCAAGACTGAAAGCTTGTTGCCAGGCCAGCCAGTCAACTTACAATGGCCTTGATCATGTCAGCCCACAGTAGTGGTCTGTTTTTCGTCTTCTGTGTAGCAACATCAGTCCTTTACTGGCTCAGGACCAGACCTCTCTACTTTAGTTATATAACAAATGTTTTTTTGTAGCTAAAATATTTCAGGAGTGAGGTGTCTTGGCACATAAAAATGATCGCCATCCTGTCTTTTCACAGAGCTCTGCTTTCTATTAATCTGACCTGATTCAAGGACCTGATTTACCAGAATGTCAGTTCATCCATCTCTGTGTACCTTTGTCCAATTTCACATTAAGATAAAACCCCCAACATCATAGCAAATAAAAAGACTCATTTTTAAAAGTTGACTTTGAGTGGCTCTCAGAGTATCAACTGTTACTGGATATTCCTCTTCTGGTGTTTCCTGGAGGTGTATAAAAATAATTTTCTTACACTGGAGCCATCCCAGCAGGTAGAGGCTGGAAAACATCCACCTGTGGCTGCAATAATATAGATAGGACAGACTCCTCTTTTTTGTAAAAATCTGACAGAAATATTTACTAGGTACAATGCTATACCTTTTTATCCCTAGTTCTCATTAGCAATATTCTGAGGTGGGAGGCTATTTCAAAACCAGACTCAGAAGTAAAGCAGTCATTTCAACCCTCATCATATAGGAATAAATCCTCTTCTGGATCCTCTGTCCAACACCTGTACAAATGCTGTTTTCCTCTTTCCTTCCTGGTTCTATACTCTCTTCTCCAGCTTTGCTTTTCCCCTAAGTTTCCAAGGCATGAAAATATAATTTCAATATTTCAATAGTCTTGTTCATCTCATACAGTAAAGACACGTTTATCCCCCCATCATTCGAGGGCTACTCTGAACCAGTTAATTCAATGTCCCATATCAGCATGAGGCTTTAGCATGTCCAGTTTTCCCTGCAAATAGCAAGAAGTGATGTCTCTGAGGAAGAAAGCTCACAGACAGTGATAAGATTGCAAATTGTGCACAGTGTTCATTAAAAGCCTTTGATAGAGCTACAGAGTAACAAATGCCTTTGCAGAATCTAGTCTTGGCTTATAAATTTTCTATATAGAAAAGGGGAATGAATTAATCAGATAATTTATTCACAGAATATAATTAGATCTCCTTAAGTCTCCCTGGCTCCTTCTATGCATTGTGTTTTACATATAGAAAGAATTGATGTCAGCTGGTGAAACTTAATGTAGTTACAGAATTTCAGGACTATCTTTCCTAGACAAAACTCCCAAGATATCCCTACTTTGTATTTCTCAGCCTGTTCAGCCAACTTACTATAGGAGTAAAAATGAACTAACACAGGCATTAACTTGTCTTGGATAGCATATGGTATTACTTTTAATCACCTTCTATTTAAGATAATCATCTTGTGTAGTGCCATCTTACATTTTGAAACATTGCATTAAGAAGTGGCAAATTGCTGCCTTCTATGCCTTTCCCTAAGGCAGTGATGTTTATACCATGACTTTCTCCACTGACAATGAATCAGAACAAGTAATTTGGCACACCATCTGAGTGAAAATGGATATTCTAGCAGAATGTCATAGATGGGTGGTTTCATTCCTTGGGGTTGTGTAGATGTTCTTCAGGAGTTGCACAGTTTGCTATAGAATCTAATGATTCTATTTAAAAAAACCCCAAGTCTTTTAGAGTTGGGAATTTGTCAGTAAAAAGAGCTTATGGATTGTATAGTGAATGTTATTTTCACAGAGTTACAGGGATCAGCTATCTATTGTGTGATTAATATGAATACATGTTAATACTGCAATATGCAGCTAGTTTCCAAGTCCCTAGACCTCTTCAGTCTGTGTTCTTAACTATCTTGGGTACATATTTAGTGCATATGGTAGTACAATTAGACCGAATCACCACTGAATTCTTGTAAAAATGTGTAAACTGTGGGTCCAGGGTTTAGGGTGGGGTTTTTTGTTTGTTTTTGGTGGCTTTTTTTTCAAGCAAGGCATACTTATGTACCATGATGCAGTTTTGACATATTTTGACTTACAAAAATAAGCTCAGTAATAAGATTTTATAAAAATTTAACCTAAAGTCTTATTTTATGATTTGTGTAGCTGTGTGTATAGAATACATATAGACAGTGTTCTAATCTGCAGACAAAGATGTAAATATCTTTTTTTGCTGTCACTCATTTTTGTGATGTTTGTAGTCACTTTGGGATCCTTGATGCACAACATCTTTTGGCAGCTGTACCCTATGTGCTCACCTCAAGAGCTGCTTTAGTCCATCCCTGAATACTGCATCAGTATAAGTCATACTTTCTAAACTATGTCAAGCAATTCCCCTTTGTTTCATTAAAATCCCTACAAAATCTACTTGCTATTGCTTAACTAAGTAATTTTAAGGCAATTAATTTTTCATTATTATTCATTTTGCACAAGCTGTTGAGATATCTCCCCAGTAAGTGGTTCCTGTGTGATGGGAAGAATGTCCTGCAGGTGAAGAAGCTGCAGAACTACTTCTGCAGAGCTCCTGTAGGGAGCAAATCGAGGGGAGGGGGGTAAGGAAGTAAAGCATTAGCTGCAATCACCAACTGGAGGGGAGGTATGTGGCTATGCCTTCACTAACTGTTACTGGTTAAATGGTCTCTTTAATCACAGAATCATAGAATTGTCTAGGTTAGAAAGAACCTATTGTCTAGGGCTGTCTAGGGTTGGAAAATCATCAGGTCCAACCATTAACCTAACACTGACAAAACCACCACTAAACCATGTCCCTCAGCACCACATCTACCCATCTTTTAAATACCTCCAGGGATGGTGATTCCACCACTTCCCTGGGAAGCCTGTTCCAATGTTTTATAACCCTTTTGGTGAAGAAATTTTTCCTAATATCCAATCTAAACATCCCCTGGCGTAATCTGAGGCCATTTCCTCTTGTCCTATAGCATAAAGAAAATCAAGTAAATAGGACTGGCTCCACTGACCTTCCTTTTCTGCTGCTCTGTTCTCATGTGTACTCGACTATATCCTGTATTTCTAGTCTATTGGTTTATATTCTGTCCAAACTGTGCAATTTGCCAGAAGTAAAGCAAATTCTCATGGATCGAGAATAAAGCTGATGCCATTCAGCTTTGAAGTGGATCTACTGCAGGGTAGAGTTCAACGTATTGCAAGACATTTTTGACCCTTGTTGTTTTCTAACATAAGCCCAAATTTTCATTTATGTTGCTTGACAGAGTTAGGAAAACTTACCTAAATTAGTTAACTAAATTACCATTTTTTTTCTACAAATTTCAGGTTGATTTCAACTTCTGCTGCTGGTTTCAGGCTTTGGTGTTAATTTTTCCAAATGTGTAATGTGAAAGACCAAAGTTTTGTCTGTATCCTGCTAAAACAGCTGGAATAGTGCAGGGCAATGCAGAGCACCAAAATTTATAAAGTATGTGACAGCAAATGATAAGATAATCTCCATCAAGGGATCTAACTAAGGAACACATTTCCAGAGACAGTCAGGCTAATACTGTCTTGATTATCTTTAAGAAAAACAAACTCTTTATCTTTGAAAAAACCCTCTCTGCTGCTGAGGATATCTTCTTTTAACCCAATAAGCCCTTATTAAAACATAAAAAGGAATAGATAGAAAGCATAAGGTCAGAAAAAAAGCTATCCTAGAGCAAATTTTAGTCCCCTTCTCTCCCTCCCTGTCTCCTGAGAATAAAGAATCGAACTAGACACTTTATAAAGTCTAAGAAGGATTTGGCTGCTGATCTTATAGGGAATGTCTCAGCTACTCTGGAGGCAGGTGGAAAATGCATAAAACCCATATGTGGACATAGGCTTGGGAATAACTACCTCCTGTTGAAATGCAGTAATGTTGCTACTCTATCAAATGAAAATTAATTTCTCAGTAAAAGAAGTAGTTTAATGCAACGGGCTTCACTAGAGAAAAAAATGGATAAGAAATGAATTGAGGCTGCATTTGAAACTTTACATTAAAGTCACTGACCGTCATCTTTCAACTGCCATTTATCACTTATAAAGAGGGACTTGTGGAAATCAAATACTTGGTATAATGTATCATTTATCAAATATCTTCAAAAGCACATTTTGGAAATATGCATGCCCTGGATTTCAGCTGGGAAATGTATGCTCTGAAATAGCATACAGGTCACCATTCAATTGGCTTCTAAATAATTTCCTTTTACCTCCTGGAACACTGTACAAGATAGTGTTTGGAATTTTGAATCCTTTTTATAATGATGCTGTTGCAGTCTAACAAATGATTTGATGAACTCTGTGCAAACATTCCGAAATACTTTCAGATAGATAAAGAAATTTAAATCTGGAGAAGGTCTAGGTTGTCTAAATCCAGTTTGCATTATAGCTCTGGAAATGTATATTTTTAATTAATATCGAGCACAAAAGCTTGTGGCGTAAATGATTTGTGTTGCTTTAATTTCTTACCTTATAATTAACTCCTGAAATAAGAGTATGGAAACCACCATACAGAACCAGCATTCAGCATGTTGTGTTTATCACACAGCAGGCAATCATGAGACAAACTTTCTACATATAACTATAAAACAAAATCACTACAGAAGTTTTTTCTAATCTTTTCCCATTCTGAATTGACCCTATGGCATGACACTGATGTTGTTATCACCACATCTACATTGTCGATGTTACTTTTAATAGCCTCCACTGTTGCAACTTTGTGTGTTTTCATTACTTGTATAAAATTCTGCAGATATTCATTCCCTTTTTGAAATCTTTTCAGCTCTCAACCTAGTGATATCCTGTTATCAGTGAGCTCTACGACTGAGTCATACATTGTAAAGAGAGAAATCTGGGCTGCATTGTTTTCAGTAGCAGTTTGTATTGAGGTAACTGTCCCTTTGTAAAAGGCAAGCACTATCCTTTGCTGTTTCATTAAGTCAGCACTGCTAGGCATTGTTCAGACAGAAATAAAGATGATTTTGATGGTGGAGATGCCCCTTCTGTGAAGAGATTATAAGGTTTGTAGCTGGGTTGGGAGGTGGGGAGTTCTAACGTGCAAACTGATAGACTAGAAGCTCCGTGTCTTCCTTGTCTGTTCTGTCTTTTTTGTCTCAATGGCCATTGCTTGTTTTTTTAAGAAACCTTTCTGGGAAATGAGGCAAGGAACTTTTATAAGTGCCTTTTACAGAGCATACTAAAACTGACTCAATCACTGAAATGAAGGGATCCAATTGTGGGGTGAAAGAAATGAGTGAGAAGAAAATGAGAGGTCACTTTGGCATGTGGCTTTGACAGAATGAGAAGGACCAGAGAGGACAAGAACATGTGAGAAGGTATTTATATGCAAGAGGGTGGAAGTGGAAATAAATGTCTGAGTTGCTTCAGGAGGCCATAACCAGTTATCTCTGACACCAGAAGTCTACTAGCAGTGGCTGGATTGACCAGCACTTAGGGCTGTAGCCCTGGATTTACTACCCGAGTTCAGTCACCCTTGCTACTGAAGTAACTTTTGGCCCATCATTTCCTTCTGCTTCTGTTCTTAGCTTGTAAAATAAAAACTCTACCCAGTTAGGCTGATGCAGCCAATCCAAACTTGTGATCTTATGGGCAATTACTCTTTGAAAGAGAAACTTGTTGTGAACTGGGACTTCTTTCATTGTAATCGTTTTTGCTTACTAGAGAATGCACAAAGGTAGGCATTTTCTCAAGCACAAGAAGGATCAGATGAGTACAGATATTTCTCACTTCATCTTTCAAAATGTGTTTAGAGTCAAAAGTCCACCAAATCTCTCAGCTTTCCTGGGTTTTAATTTTTCTGTTATTTTATTTCTGACCTCTTTCAATTCTGTTCCTGAGCTTTTGTTTATGGGTACACTCTGAGATGAATCCTGAAATGATTTTCATCCTGCTTCCAGTCTTTGAAAGTGCTTGGATCAGGTCTGTACTATTTTCTGGAAGAATAATAATGGAATTTTACCTAATGTGATTTCCTCCAAATGTGCATTAGATGGAACTGTGGTTCAAGGAGTGTCACAGTTTATAACTTGTATCTCTCAATTTCTCTATTTGTAAGCTTTTAAAAATACCTTTTATATAATACAATATTTTATATATTATTTTTAATAATATATTATTTGTTTGGAGTTTGCTTTATGTGAAAAGAAAATTAAAGAGTAATCTATTCATTCCTAAACCTCCCCAAACCTCAACTTTTGAATATTTACATGTCTTGGAGTTCACATAAGCGTGTTGTCTAGGCTTTATGTTAGTGTAGAACTTTCACTTGATAGTTTGTTGGAATGAAGAGTTGTACATTTGACAAGTGTTTTGTAATAGAGCTTTTCACCTGAATAGTCTTTGTTCATTCTTCAGGGTATGCTTTTGTATATTCTTCTTGAAAAAATCGCTAGGATGAAGGAACTGACAGATGGCTGCATTTGTACAGCTTTTTTTCCCCCCATCTTTCTGCAGAAATTAAAGGAAATTTCACCCACAGATGACAGTAAACTGTTGGAAAGTGAAAATGCAGTCAACCCAATGTATGCAATTAAGTATACAATGGTTACAGTAAAAAATGCTTATGTGGAAATATGCAAAAGTAACAATACAAAAAATCTGAACCCAATCAAATCTCAGAAAACCTGTGTTATCTTTTCGAGAACTGCAAAAGAGCTATCTAAAGTGTGTGGTGATTAGATGAGGGGAAAACCTCCAGTCTGAGGGCAGCTGAGGATTCCCCAGTAGCTTACCTTTGAACTTACTTTGCCCTGGTAAGAAGCTGATCTTCCCTACCTGACATCTCTGCTTTGTGTCTTTTATTGGAGAGAACTGTAAAGTCTAATTACTGTACCCTGTGGTCAGCCAGAAGAACTGTCAAATATTATCAAATGCTCCCCACCTTTGCAGAATCAGAAGGGCCATACGTGTGCTTTCATATCAATGCTCTGAAACTGTTCAAGATGAAACAGTGACTTATCACACACATTTCTGTGGGAGCTCTGATCTGTGCTATGCACTTTTAGGTTGTTAGGACATAAAAACCTTGGTCTGATCTCCTACTTTATCACTATGAAGGAGGATGGAACAGATTTTTCTTTTGACTCCTGAAGTAGTCATTTATGTATTTATTTTTCTAGTAATTTGGTAAATTGCTTAGTTGTTTACCACTACTGTTAAAAATTTATGTTCAAGGAAAAAAGCAAAGCCAAATCTTTCCTTTTTTCTTTTCCTTTACAAGCAACCAGGAGGACCTTGACATGTCCACATCTTATTGTTTCTTATCAGCAAAATATTTCTTATGAAATTAGCGGCAAATGAAGTATTTCTAGATTGCCTTATTTCTATCTCAGCAATAATTCTGACTTGTGTCTGGATAATATTTAAACACACTAATATAATTAGATTTGATCTTTTGTAGTGTGATTTTCATTTATTACATTCTTACTTTAACTAGAGTTATTTTACACAGTCTATATTCTTCCAGACTTAGTGGATTAAATAACTACAAATGAGCACTTGGAGGAAAAAGTTCAATTTCAGGCCATGCTTTTTATACTTTCTTCTTGGGAATTTTAAGTGCCATTTATTCGTTAGGTACACAGGTACAGACAAATGTCCATATACTGTAGTAATTGTTGCTGCATGAAATGAATGTCTGTGCTGTGGTCAGAGGCTTGGATCTATTTTCAGATGTATTGCTTGTATGCTAGAGAAACATCAGAGATGGGAAAGAAGCACTGTTCAAGACTGGATTAGTCTATACACTGATGAAAGCAAGTTTCGAGGAACTGAGGACACCGTGGCAAAGGTGTCCAGCAGATTCTAGCTGAAGTATATGGCTTTCTTGAAGCCAAAAGAGTTTGTAGAGAAAATCCTGATGTAAAAAAACCACTTTATGAAAGAATAGAACTCTGGGTGTGTGAGACAAAAAGTAGGTGCACAGGCTTGCCAGATCTGTCTGTGCCCCAGAGAACAAACTGGACCTGGAAACTCAAAACCTAGTATGTCTTGATGTGTGGGATTCATCTGCCCAGGTCTGAGCTATTTGCTTGGGAATTGCTTTGTACACATTAGAGATGAACAAGCACCTATAAAGAATGAGGTGGATCACCTCCTGGGCACTTGTCTTCTTCCCACAGACTGGGAAGAGAAGCCAACAGGATTAGGCTTTTTGAGCCTTAAGTTAGGGAAGATGAATTGCTTTCCTCTTGGGTCACCCATTGACAGACATAGGAAACTGGTCTCCAAGTTGAGTCCAGACACCAGAAACTAGAGTCCTTCTCTGCCTTGAGATCAGATTTGTAACTTCATAGTAGGATTTCCTACAGGTGTATTTTTTTTTTTTTTTAATAAAATCCTGTAGTAAGGCAAAGTAAACAGCCATTCTCTGGTCAGGTCTTTCTGAAGGGGGACGGGGTGGAACAAGTTAAAAAACCCAACGCAAACAAAACAAAAAAGGAATCAACTACAGGAATTTCTATCCTTTTCCCTCCTCCTTCTTAATAGTAAGGAGATGTTTAAAAGAGTCTCTGGTGAATTCTTACCCTTTATTGCAGATCGTCCACAGGACCCTTGCAGCGATGCTGGGCTCTTTGGCAGCTTTAGCTGCCTTAGCCACTGTTGGGGAGGTAAGTCACCAAATTGCAAGTGTTCACTTTGTTTCTGGGTATGATATCATAAATTTCAGTGTTTGCCCTGTTTCCATTGAGCACATGACACAGCTGTGTTTTGTAAGGGAGAGAGAGATGGTAGGGAAGATGCTGAAATGGGGAAGCATTTTGGGAGAACAGTGAGCCTAGGCTATAGACAAGAAGAGTAGGAAAAGGTCGTCAATACTATTTTGTTCTGGTTTGCAGGAAGCTGTATACAACCATTTTCAGCTTAATTCAGAGTTACTTTGACAGTGTTATTTTCACTAATGTTAGGTTACCAAGCAAACCTAAATGGAAATACATTGCTTTGTACTACCCTAAATAATTACACCTCACGCTTACACCTTCCAATCCTTTTATTTCCCCCCTGCTTACTCTTAGTTGCTATTTAGTGAAACCTCTGATTGATTTTCTCTTGTTTTTCTCATAACTGGTCACCACATCATTGCTATGTTCCTTTAAATTCCCTCTAGTTTGTTCACAGGTGAAGCTGTGAAGCTGTATGCTTTGTTCTCTTACCAAAAAGGAAACTGGGGTGTACGATATAATTTGGTTGTCTTTTATTTCTGTAATGCTACCTAACGAACAACTACATAAACCAATAGCTTAATGCAAGCTTTTGATAATGACCCACTTCGGATGCCTGCAGTACTTTGAATTAGTAATAATAATGATAATAATAGTAGTCATGGTAATAATAAAGAGTCCATCTTGTATACCTTGTAGGAACACTTATTAATTTCCATTAACGTTTATTTAAATGGCTCATCAATTAAGTGGAGTTTATATTTCATAGTTAATCACAAGTTAGGTGTTTCATGGCATTCACTGATAATTGTATTTTTTGATTACAGAGGCCAAGTATGGTCAAAGTGGTGGAGTGGATTGATTATGAGACACTGGCGCTGCTGTTTGGAATGGTAACTAAAACCTATCTTTTGCTCTAAATGTGCTGAAATAATCACATTCAGTATAGAGATGTTTCCCTTTGAAACATTTAGTTATTTTTACTTTACTGAGATGTTATGATGAAAATTTGGACCTTAAGGGATTTATCAAAAAGGATGATCAGACCTCTGAAAGAGCCTTTTGAAAATGTTGATCCTTTTCTGTTGTTTTTTTTTTTTTTTTTTTTTTAAATCTGCAAAATTGTGTTGATAACATACTAAAAACATCCTTGAGGTCTATAAATGGAAAGACCTGTTTAAGTGACAAGTATTATCACCCTCATTTATCTTGATAATTTGTTTTCCTCAAACCTTCCTCAAACACACTCTGCTAGAAAAGTTATTTTCTTTGTCTTAGTCAGTGCTATGTTTGGAGCCAAAAAAAAGCAAACCAGAAATGGAAGAGAACTATCTGATTAGATGATAATAATGCATTATTTTAATCACTTTGCATGGAGCGATTTATGGTAAAAAGAGTTTTCCAAGTGTTATTAAACTGTAACAAAAAATATGCAATAGGGACAAAATTACAATAATATGTTGCCATTCTGAGCTTTTCTTATTTCCTGACACTGCTCCCTGCTCCCCACCTTCCCCACAGAAAAAGAAAGCAAATCTATTGGGAGCAAAGATGGAAGGATAGGAAACCTCCCAGAAATGTGGGAAAATACAAGTAATTCTTGGAGCTGTTATCTTCTGCACTCTGTAGAGCATTACTGCAGAAAGCAAACACACTTATTGGCTTTTCTTGATTAACGACATAAGGGAGATAGATACACCAAGTACTTAATTATGGTGCCCACTTAGTCACTACAAATAAAATTCCAGCAGACTAGCATGTCATTTACAGACTGTTTATGTTGAGAACTACATTTCACCATATGATGCCTTAACAAGAGAGATTTGGCAGCTGTAGTGGGTATCCTAATATGAATGAGATCAGATTCTCAGAGCTGTGTCAGATAAGGACTTTTGTCAGTATCATAAACTACATGGTGTTGTTTTTGTGTAATAATTCAGTTGCAAGCTATTATCTTTTTCTTCATCTTTTGGTAGATGGTTTTGGTGGCGATATTTTCAGAGACTGGATTCTTTGACTATTGTGCAGTAAAGGTAGGCTTGCTTTGGTACTCTTAATTATTATTGGTAATCAAGTTAGCACTATCTTTGAAGAACCTTTCTTAGGGCAATGTCTATTTATCACATTAGAAATGACAGCGGTCAACTTGTAATTTTGAAAAATCTCTTAGGGCTGAAAGGAAACCCTTAAGGCAATTCTGTTTCTACAGGAGAAAGGAAAAAAGCATATGGAGAATATAAAGCTGAGTTATTCCTGACTCCCCCAGGACTGCAGTTCTGCTATAACTGAAATCTGTATTTATGCCTGGCAGTGGGAGAGAGGAAGTATGGGAGCTATCATTAGCTTTACGATCACACATGGCCACAGACCTTTGCACAGAACCAAAGATTACATGAAAAGGGCAATTCTGGTGGATTGGTTGTAGAGCAAGTATTACCCATGGCGAGGGATTCCTTCACCTGCTGCAAAGCTTAATTTTCTTGAGAAAACAAAAGTCACAAGGAGGACTGCTTTGAGCACAGAACCCCTAAACAAAAAATGGGGGGACAAAAGCCCTACCTACACAGATGCCCAGACTGCTTAGTCCTGTCAGTGCTGCTCTGAGGATGGTGAAGGTGTCCCAGTGTGTGGAGGGGGTGGGAAGTCTGAACTGCATTATCCCACCTGGGCATGCAGGCAGAAGGTCGACACACAGCCCTGCTCCTGCCACCAACCCACCTTGTGCCTGGCAGCAGAGCATGGTGTCTCTTCAGACTTGTTTCTTCCTCTGCATGATGGAAATGTTTTCCCACTTCCACGAAGTGTTTTCTTGCTAAATTAATTAATATTGGAGAGGGTGCTGTTGGAGGTGCATGAAGTAGTAAATGCTCTGAGCTCACTGTTGCCTCATCTTTCGTGAAGTTGTTTTATCTTTCATTTTTTGAAAACTAAGCTGGAATGATCTAGTCCCTTAATTTTGTTTCTATTTTTTCTGTTTTATTAGGCTTATCGATTCTCTAGAGGCAAAGTATGGGCCATGATTACGTTTCTGTGCCTCTTTGCTGCAATTCTTTCTGCATTTTTGGACAACGTTACCACTATGCTGCTCTTTACTCCAGTAACCATAAGGTACTTTATTGTTATGGTTTTGGACTTACTCTTTTATAGCCAGCAATCAGCAGTAGACATGTGTGCAAAATGCTTGTTTGGATTTTTTTTGATGATCTAAATGGAAATCAAAACTTCAAATGCTCCTATTGTAGTAGAGTAGAGAGTCCCGTTTTCAAAGGGATTGGTTGCATTTTCCCTTTGTGTTAATAGTGAAGCCTGTTATACTACCTTTGCAGCTGACTGTTCTGGTTTGTCTCCATATCTGTAATAGCATATTGCACCAAATGCCCCCTAATAGATGAAATCTTTTTTTCCTGTAAACAACGAGAATTTGTTAATTAAAGCTGCCTTATCCTTTACTGGATAATATCTATATACAATTTTAGACAGTAATTTATGTTTCAGTGAAGTTGTTATCCCTTCTAATGCTAGTGAGAAATAAATTTTAAAAATCTCCAAATTTCAACTAAGAACTTTTTTTCAGAATATGAGACTCTGAATTTTCTTCCTGCTGCTGATCATCACATTCATACAGCCACTGGTTAATTCCGCAGTTTGAGATTAGATATTCAGAACTTTTAATAGAAAACAGTGAATTTAATTACTTCAAATTTTGTAAATTAGTAACTTGTGATTTGCAAGTACATTTAATCAATGTGTGGTTATAAATAATTTTTTAACCTGAATTTAAGCTGTGTCTTTTATAGTGTGTTTTTAAAATGATCTTCAGTGATGTACTGTAATGTTTGCAGTCATTAGCACATTAAAGTACACAAGATTCTATTAAGATACGCTCCCAATTTAAAATGTAGTGTAAAGCAGTAAAAAACGATTTTGCAAGTGGAATTTATTCTAGATTGGGAAACAGCTGGTGAATGAAAGCTCCATTTGTCTTCTGTCTGATTATATTTTGAAGAGATCACTTTGCCTTACTCCAATCAATAATTTCACCTCTAGCAGTAAGCAACACTGGAACCATTAAACACCAGCTTTCTGTAGCTGTGTGGCAGAATATTTTGAATTAATTGTAGTTGGGAATAGATTGAAATCCAGACATCAATGCATTATGAACTACTGTTCCTGGGCAGAGTTACTGTAGCATTTATTCTATTTTCAAAGAATCATAGAATAGCCCAGGTTGGAAGGGACCTCGAAAGACCATCTGGTTCAAACTTTCATAGGAAAGGGAGTCTAGATGAGATTATCTAGTGCCCTGTTCAGTTGCATCTTGAAAGCCTCAAGCGATAGGGACTCTACCATGTCCCTGGGGAGGTTGTTCCAGTGGTTAGTTGTTCTCACCATAGAAAATTTTTTTCTTGTGTTCAGATGAAATCTCTCCCAGTGTAACTTGTATTCATTGCCCCTTGTCTTCTCCATGTGGCTCCTTGTGAAGAGAGAGCCTCTGCCTTTATAGCTACTCTTTAAGTACTGGAGTTTTATAGTAAATACTAAATACTTGGTATACTAAGTACTTTAGTATTATACTAAATGAGTTTGTAACAGTGAGGAAGGGGAAACTCAGTATGTGGGGAACATTTGTATTTAAATTACTATCAAAGCTAAACCAAAATTTTATTTTGCCTAGTAAAACCAAATAATTGCCTATTTCTAAAAGCTTCATGCTGGGGGTCATTTTTTGTTTTTATCTTACTGTCATTGTTTTCAGCCTTTGTCTACAGCTTCACTATGTTGCACTGCGCTGTCATTGCCATGGAGATAAGGCTTGCAGAAAATCCCACTGACTCTATGAATATAAGGATTTATATTTCCATTAATAAGGCGTAAAACATGATACTTGTTTCTCTCTGCATTTTGTAGTAAGATGATAGAAAAATTTAATAACTACCCGTTTTTAGCTATAGTTTATTTTCAAGATACTTTGTTATTGGGAACTCGAAAAGGCTAACTGTTGTTCACATGAGAAATTATATACCTAGGATAAGTAAACTGAAGAAGTTTGATCCTACCATATAGGTAAAACATTCTGATGGTTTTATACTTTGGGCTTGGCCTTTCTTGGCATACATCAGAGATTCTTTCCTCAAGCTGTCACTAGACCCATCAATAAGAAAGAATCACTAAAGAAAGTTAAGGTTATGTTTCGAAACATTCAGAAATCAAGGAGTGATGAAGTTAAAATTACAAGTAAAATTGTGGTCTTGTACCACAACTGGTACAATTGGGCTGGTTGTACTACAAACTACCCTTAAACTGCATAATTTTATGCTGTTGGGAAAATAGTGTATTTTTGCACAGTTATTTTTGTTCTGGAGTTTTTATGTGCTGACATATGTGTCATCTGACTGTTTTTTCTGAGTTTTAAATTGACTTTCTTAGTGACAGCGGACGTATATGAAGTTAGGCTTTTGTGCAGTACAATCTTTTCTCTTTGAAATATAGGTTTTAATAATAGAGACTTAGACTGAACAGTAAAGCTCAATTCTTCCTTCAGGGAAATGTGTGATGGCACTACAGCAAAGCAATCCCGAGAAAGCATTCTTGCTGCCCACTTTTCCCCCCTATCCTATATTAGGTAGAGGGGGCAATAATTTAAGCGTGGACTCCATCTGTACACACCGTTTTGTGTGTACCGGACCAACATTTTGATGAGCCATGAACAGAAAAGCAGTTGTTTCTCATTGCAAAGAGCTTAGGTGTGACCTTAACTTTCAGCCTTTAATACCATGGCACAAGTTTAAAGTCAAACGTGTACTTCAGAAATGAGCGGATTGTGCGGATCTGTGCGTAAATGTAATTTGTGCAAGTTGAAGTAATCTGTGTGAAGATTACTGTGTGTAAGTGGACTCTGAGTTGAATGGATCATGAGGTTACTGAGTCAATCCCAGTATTTGCCACAGCACTTTAAGATGCTCCTTATTAAAGAAGCATTTTAGTTTTTCTTATTAAAGAAGCATCTTACTAAAGAAGCATTAAATATTTTTGAACTGCTAAAAAACATTCTGAGATTTGTTTAATAATGAGGAATGTGTATTTTCTGCTCTTGTTGCATTACAAATAGAAATACTCATGGTCAAGCTTTAGAGAAGGAGAAAAATAGGAACAGAATAAACCGGATAAACGTAGGCTGAAAGCTGAGGTCTCTAACAGATGATTCATGGCTAATAGGTTGCCTGCACAGTCTTTTACCACTGCTCCCCACATGAAAGTTAACAACTGATGCTGAGTGCAGAGCCTGTGGTTGCCCAGAATAGCTTTCCATAGGCTAGTGTAGCCTGGGGACTGTGGTTTAAAAAGTTGTAAGATCCTGAAAATTTGAAATGCTATTTTCTGTGTAGTCCAACTTTTGTAATAATTAATTACTTTAAATGAAATGCTTTTTTTTAAAAACATCAATTTTGTTGCCATTAACTATTGCACTATAAAAGTAAAAATCTTTTTTTTTTGCATTTATATTGTTATAATTACTGTACCACGAATAACATAGCACAATTAAAATTTTAACAATACAGATACATACAAATAAATATTATGTTTAAAATCCTGCAATTTTTCAGTGACATGACTGTATTTAGTACATTTTATAAATTTTAAGATGTAAGGTAATTTAGTGATAGGGTAAGAAGTTAATTTCATTCTCTTTATACCACAGGCTCTGCGAAGTACTTAATCTTGATCCTAGGCATGTCCTGATTGCAGAAGTAATCTTCACAAATATTGGGGGGGCTGCCACAGCTGTTGGGGATCCTCCAAATGTAATTATTGTTTCAAAGCAGGAGCTGCGAAAGGAGGTATGTACTGCAAGCTGCTTGGCTACTAAAATTAAGTACTGATGTTGACTTAATGCAGTGTTGAACCTTCTCTTCCCTCAGACAGCCGCATAAACAGAACAAAATCCACTTTTTCTGCCATGCTATTTCTTTCTTTGTAGGACAATCAGAACAAAGCGAGCTCTTGGGGACGAAATTGTGAAGAAGAATAGACTTTTTGATACAGACTGAGAATACGGGTTTTGGGGGTTTTTTGGGTGGTAGTGGGTAGGATTTTCTTGTCAATGGCAGAGTGAAGAAGGAAGCAAAACAATGGAGGGGTGTAAAGAGACGTCAACAAGTTGGAAAAAAAAGAAAAATGTGAAAATGAAGATGAAAATCCAAACCTTTTTTTTTTCAGAACAAACTTTCTCTCAGAAGTGAAATATATTGAGACAGTTTGATCCCTTTTCAGAAATTTCAAACCAGAAATAATTGACTATAGGCAAAACCCCACAACGTGAGAGGCAGCATAGTCCCTGTAGACCCATGCCATACATGACTCCGCTGCAGTCAGAGACTTTGTCCTTCAGCCGCAGTCCAAGGGGATGTGGGGGAGAGAGGAGAGCGGGGGCTCCTCCCCTGCAGCACAGGCCGCAGCTGGCTCCCACCTCCTGCCAACACTGTGGTATCCCCAGGCTGCAATGACAGATTTTAACTTCCAACACTTGACTCTTCTATTTACGGATAAAATCACTTTCACTTCATTTTGCTGGGAGTCTGGTGCTAAAGGGAAGGCTATGGTGGCTGGTGCTGGATGGGACTGCAGGACTCCAGACACCTGCCAGCAGGACCGTCCCAGTCCCACCTTCTCCTCCCACCCACATGGCCCCCTCTGCCCTGAGGATGAGCAGAGCCACTGCTGGGGGGTGTTCACATTTGCAGCCTTCAGCTTCCAGATGGAGTTGACATTTGTGTGAATTTTCCATGCTTTTAGCTATCCCTGCCACCCCTGAACAGGAGGGCATCAAGTCACACTTCTTCCTCTGGCACTGTGGTCCCTGGTATCCTTTGGTGCATCACCCATCTCTAGTGTGCTGAGGGCAGCAGTGAGGACATCTGTTCAGGATGCAAAGGGCAGCCATTCCTGGGACAAGGCAGCTTTACTCTGCCCCTGCACCATCCCCAACAAGCAGCACAATTTAAGGAGCATTATTGTAATGAGCAAGCCTGTAGGGACACCAGGCATGTTTTTTATGTTTTGGCCAGGTGTCATAAAAAAAAAAAATAATTAAAGGAATCCAATGCAGTGTATGGGCCAGTGTGAAAATACCTGTGCAAGTGGGATGAGGGAATTGCAGTATAAAATTATGGATTTCTTTTTTTTTTTTAGAGTCCATTATATTTCTACTGCTGCACCAAAAAAGGATGTCTTCTAATTAACTGAATACACTCAAATTAATTAAGTACTGTCCAGGTTGGAAAACATCTTTGAAAGTTCATAGTATTTAATAAATCAGATGTTTACCTTCAAAATATTTGAAATGTGCTCCAATTAGTTTGTTTGGATGATGACTTAGGAGACTCTGTAATATTCATGACAGAGGATTTGATAGCTAAATTTTACATTTTTAAGTATGAAATCTGTGTGACTATTTAAACCTTCTTTTCGAAAAGAGAATAATTAACACCTGCCATGCAGGTCACTTTCCTAAATACTCAGAAACTCATCATCTCTGTAGAACCTTTAGAAGTGGCTATAAACATGGAAAGCAGTTAAGCAATCCCATTGAAAGGAAACAGTTTTACATTGCTCTTGAATGACATATTGATAATTTTAGCAGGACTCAGATGGATAAATACCCTAGCAAATGTGACATTATAGCAAATTCTGTAGTTGAAACAACCACAAAAACTTTCCAAATGTTTTCACTCCGTATTGTTTTCAGATCTTTTTTTTTGCATCATGGAAATCAGGACGTAATAAAATAGAATAGATTCAACACAGGACCATGGGACTTTCGCTTCTTCTTTCCTATATTCTCATTTGTTATATCTATGTATATAAAAAACATGAAAGAGAGTCAAATTCCTATCCTTGGCTCCGAGGCTGAGTGGCACAGACTGGCTTACGTCCTCACTGCTTAGGGCTCACACCCTGTAAAGGAGATTTGCTTGGGAGAGCACTGGGAGGAGTAACTGGATAAAGCCAAGAGTGAGGGCGGGAAAGGAACTGGCCCATCTGGCCTCTTACAGTTGGCACTGTTGAAATAATAGCTCGATTACTAATTTTGTCCACCTGCTCTAGCCTGCTCTCTTTTATCAAGAGGAAGAAACACAGACATTGTCATCTTGTTTCTGAAACTACTTCTAGCAAAGGCTGCCGTGAGGAAGGGTTATATGGTCAGCTCCAAATCTGCTTCTAAAATGCATGGGATGTCTGCTGTATTTGTACCAAGTAAAATTTATTCTTTTGTTTTTTAAAAGCATTTGATGTAAAAGTTCTTGAATGTAATAATGGCATTTTGGAAACAGGACTTCACACAATATTTTTATAGTGTCTATTATGATGTTTTCTACAGAAAATACCTAAGTTTTACCTCTTTTTAGCATTATGGTGATATATTTGCCATTCTAGGATTTTTTCTTCTTGATATTGTCATGGAAAGTCTCCTTTTCATCCTCTTGCACTTCTCTTTCAGCGTTATTTCTGCAGCAGGCTGAATAGTGTATTACACTATGCAGATGATGCTTTCTTCTATTTTATTATGGGCCATTGGGAAGACACTCTTACCAATCTTCCTGAACTTTTACTGTTGTACATCAATCTCTAAAAGCAGCCTAGTAAGATATTGTGCAAATTTACGATTTCTTAGGAAGCCCTGGTTTTTAAATCAATACAAGATGAAGTGTAGCCTTGTTACTTTGCGTGCTGTTATTGGGTTATAGAGTTAGAAATGCTTTACTTTTTGTTCACTGTAGTGCTGGAGAGATTTTTCTCCCTAGATTCTGGGGAAAACTCATGTCATATTAAGAATATTTTATTTAAAGTATGTTTGAATAAATAAGGTTTTTGTTACAGTTTACTCATTAAAATGTAGGGATAAGTCTGTTTATTTGTCTTGAGATGCAAATGGATGCCAAATTTGTAGCAGTGGTTAATTTATAATACTGACATTTTCCTCTACCATCATGCCTGGAATCAGTGGAACATTTGCATAATAGGGGAAGAAGATTTGTTGTACTCTTGCTTATTCTTAACTAGTTGGAGGTGGAAAAAGTCTCTCACAACAGCATTTATGTTGTGATGTCAAGCAAGGAAAATAAGAGATTTCATAAAGAGCAAATGGAAAACTCATTCAGTGAATACAAAATACAAAACTTTTAAAAATCTTTTACTACCTTCAGAGCACTGCTACTGAGTGGCCACTGTTAGCAAAATTTTATTTTTATCTTGAAGAGACTTTGGGAACTCTGTTTTTATATGCACAATAGGGCATGAACCAGCTTGAAATGGTCATTGCTTTCAGAAAGTTTGAACATTAAGTTCTCTATATTTGGGAACTGCACAAGTATCTGCAGTCATACCTTTGAAATCAGAAATTGCTTGTGCTCTAAGATTAGGCTGTGATTACAAGATCTTTAGAGAATGGATGGTGAATAGGTCTCCAGAGCAAAATGATAGTATGAACATAGTGTGTACTAGTGTATCTAGCTTTAATCTGTCTAAAAGAGGTAATGATAAGAGGAAAGACAGTTTTAGCATGTGCTAGCCACTAGATTATATCCTCTTATTTACTGTGTCTGTTAGTATGTGATAAAGCTTGTACTGTTAATCTAATGTTTGCTGAGGATTTTGGGTTTTCAGCATCCCACTCAGAGTTATTTCTGTAATGTAAAAGGAATTCCCTGGAAAATGGACAGCATTCAGGTTATCCTGTTCTGCCTTTTGGAGACTTGCAGCCTTCATGCTGAAATTTAGCATGATGCAATATTAGTTGGTTATATTTAATGAAAAATTGTGGTACCAAAAATTTATGAATAGAAGTAGATAATTTTGAAAAATGGAAGAGAAAAAATCCTATATATGAATCTATAAAGGTATTTCAAGCACTGGCAGACTGTGAAATGAATTCCTATAGTTTACTAGGCTATTTTTGTTGAGTTTGCCAGATACAAGGTTGTTAAACCTTTTAATCAATTTGTAAAACTCCTGCCCTTTCTGTCAATGTTTCATTGATTCCTTTTCTCAAGAAAAAATTAATTCCTAAGTAAGGTATATGAAATAAAATTTATAGGTTTATGGTTGATTTCAGATTTTTTTTCCCATCTTTGCATGTAGTAGTCATTAAAGAGGATAGTACAAGACAAGAAGTAGGGTTGTCAGTGTCTCAGATAAGGATTATTTTCTTGTAACGGTGTTAGACCATTAGTCATTTCTGGCTCAACGACGTCATGAGCAGTTCCTCCTGAGACAATGTAGATCTGTCACTCAGCCAGAAGGGATGTTTAAACCAGTGTAGAAATAATAAATTACTCTTGCTCTTCCTCATTTTATTAATTTTAAAATATTAAGTAAAGGGCATTCTGTCTAGAAGCACAGTATTTTCTGCTGCCTGAATTGTTGCACCTAGCTATAACTTTTGCTTTCTCTTTGCTCTAAAATGGCAGATTTCCTCTGGTAGGGTCTGAATTACTAGAAGTTAATGTCACACCTCCAAAAGCAGTAAAAAAAATTAAAATAATCAGGATGACAGAAAATTAGTATTTTAGGAAAACAGTATGATACTTCCTCCTAATGTAAAATTGATATGTTCGACTTTGCATTTAAAACTATAAACCAAGGAAAGATACCCACTCTCTTTCAGCTCTGAATCTGGAAGCAATGGAACCTTTAGGCTGTTGTCTTGCTAAAACAAAGTTGTTAGGTTTTCTGTCAGCTGTGGAATGGGCGAAGTTTAACACAATCAACATAGCCTCAAGTAAGGGACATTTAAAGCATGTATTGTATTTATCTGATGGATTGAAATCTCCTGGAAGAAAAATATTTCTTGCCTATTGTGCGTGTCAATTCTATTTCGGTCTATTGTGCAGGAAAAAAGAAAATCTTTACGAAAATGACATTTTGTTATATGCAGCAGGCATGTGGAGCCCTTCAATGTGTTTTTACAGTGCTGAATCCTGGCCCCAGCAGTGCAGAGGACTCAGAAGGGATAAAATGTGTTATCCACAGCCACAAAGGGTATGAATGTAGGCTCTGTGGAGATGTTGCGTGCCCTTCCTAGGGTGTGGGAAAGGGAGCAGGAGCAACTGATGAAGTAATTGTGCCACCATCTTGGTATCTCTGCTGCATCATTTGTATCTGTGGTACAATATAAACGCTTTTAGTGTCTTTAGTCTCCTAAAGTTCTCCAATCTCTTCAAGTTCTCCGGTTCAGCAGTCGACTACTAACTACCTGACAAAGTCTGGTGTGAAATCTGCCTTCTCCCTTCCCCGAAAGCATATTCTGTGTGATCTCTTTCCCTGAAAGATCTTCTGTGCAATGCAGAGAAAGCATCACAGTGGCCAGTGGTCTGTTTTTCACCGTGAGCCCTTCTGATAACAGCCATAAAAACGGGTGCACTTGGTAGTCCTCAGCCTCCTCATGGCTACAGGGTATGAGTTGTCTAAGGCTAGTGATCACCGGGTTTCATTTTTACACACTGGCTCTTGTGGATCATTGCAGGGAGGAAAGCCAGGAGCAAGGGATAGGAAGAGAATTTCATCCAGCCTCGCACTATAACAGGCAATGCTGTCATGCAAGCTCTTACCTGAAATAAGCATGCTTCATCTTATAAAACAATTTGTCTCAGCTGAATTGGAATGCTGTTCTGCAGTTGCAGCAGAGCAACATGTTTTCTTTCTCCCCAGGGATCTTGGAGATAAGAAAGATCAATAGGGTGATACTATGAAGTTTAACAAAATCCTGAATCTCACTTCAGCTACTCTCTTTGAAAAGTTTGGGAAAGGTCCTGGATAGGATGATGAAAAAATCAAGTAGACAATTTTTTTCTCTTGTGATGGTGTCTCCAAATCTCTTTTAAGTTTTATCTATGTCAGCTCTTATGTCACGAAGCTGTGTTAATCCTGTTTTTTTTTAAAAGAGTATTGTGATCTCCATCTCATTTAAATTCCTTTCAGCTATCAGTCAGACCTGAGACCTCCTTCTTAACCTCAACATTTTAGTTTGCCTTCTAGGTCGATGTGATTTTCCTTTTCATAGACCAATTAGTTTTGTGGGTTTCAAGAGGCACATTTCTTGTGCTGCATTTTTTATTTGAGAAGCTCCTGCATTGTGGCATTTCAGTGACAAAGCACAATTTTTTTGCTCTGAAATTGGTGTGATAATCAAAACGTAGGAACAAGTGACTATAAATCTTTGCACTGGTTTGCAATAAACCACTTCCTTAAATTCCATTAACATGTGATGGAGACATCACATTTAAACTCATGAGTTTCCAAGAATTTTTTGGGTTCCTATTTCTCTTTCTTATTTCCTGCATTAGCAATTAGCTTTATGCCTGAGTATCTCTGCAGAGAATTTCTGCTGGTGTACTCTGCCTGGTAGCTGGCATCCTTCTTCAGGACATGGGCACATTGTTGCCAGCCTAACAAAAGATTCATTCCATTGCTCTTTTTAAGACTAGGTTGAATGCAAAAGTAATTTTCCTGGTTCTGGTAATTCTGGGTTGAGTATATTCTAACCACCTCTAATTACTTTATTGCTACTCAACTAGCTGTTTCCCAGTCATTTCATTTTTCAGAGGATAAAATTCTTTCCAGTTAGATTTAGGCGTTGTTGTTTTAGCTGGTCTAGCATCAGTGTTTATACATCTTAATTCCTTTCAGCTTCCTACCTCTCTTTAGGTCATTTTAGAGACCATACAAAACTGAATACTGATTTTCCATACTTCCTGAACTGTTTAATGGCACATTGTCAGTACTTGAGCAATTTCCATACTGTGCTTTTAAGGATTCTGATTTTTCTGGCTAAAATTTTCTCATTTTTCCCCTCTTTCAGTTTCTTTTTTTTGCTATAATCTTAGAGGTAACCCATATATATATTATCAATTTTAAATGGCTGTAATTAAGGAAATATACGGATTTTATACTTTGGGGGCAGGTCGTACAAACATTGAGCCTTTGCAGAAGGCAAATTTTTTTCCTCTATTTATAAATTTCCTAGAGTTACGAATGTTGATTTCATCGTTCATAGAAATGTCTCCTGCAGCTCTGAATCTTGACTAGATGCTCAGAGGCCAATATTTTTGAGTATTTATAAAAACTAACTTGTAAAGTCTGTCTTGCAGAGGTGTCAGACTTTTGACTGGCTGACCTATTATGTAGGCAAACTGAATGAAGGTATATTATTTTGTTTCGTGGTATCATGTTTTTCTGTCCGATCCCGAAAATAATCTCATTCCAATTCCTGAAGAGTCTTCTTTCTACTTCCATAAAGAAATGGCAGTAGCTGTGTTATAATGAAAGGCCAACAAATGAACAGCTATACAGTTTAACCTTTTAGTGGCTGGAGAGTAGAAGAGGTAAGGAATCTACTATTAAATAGCAACTACGGATTATTTTCTTTAGCTCATGACGCTGAAACCGGTATTTTTCATAGGATTAAATTCTAATCCTAGGTCTGCATATTTCTGTCTGAGATTTATTTAA